>JAXQQM020087887.1:0-335837 GCA_034641835.2 Pinus albicaulis | reverse complement strand
AACTCGGGGGCCAACATATAGGATGTTGTTGTACTGAACTGCAACATATAAGAGTGGACGGCATCACTGGCAGAAACTGAAAGGACTGTCAACAGTGAACCGAGAAATGTTGATGCAACTCGAGGTCTTCACTGATCACTATGGCACAATTCTACACAATGGGAATAAATGAGCTGAAGTCAACCATGTGAGAAATCGTTGGATTACCGGTCAATGATGTATACCGTTAACCAACGTGAGACAACCCACCAATAATGAAATGAGCGTTAAGGTGCCCCAGTACAATCTGACAAGTGCGAATGAATGAGTTGAAGTCGAACACTTGAAAGAATCTACCAATCAGGAGGCAATGATGAATCCCCACTGTCGATAGCGAAGAGTCTACCACTGATGACTGCAAACCCTAAGGTACTAACAAAAAGACTCTAGACCTTATTCCCAGAGCAATGAGTCGGAGTCGATGGGAAAAGATCTGCTGGAAGGAAGTCATTAAGGCATCCCACATCAGTCCAGCGCGAGTGTAACCCGCAGGCCAAGATTTGGAAGGAATCAGACGAAGTAGAGTGACGGAACCAAAACCGAAGTACGTTTCCGACGTGCACAAGATGAAGCTAGCGCACGGAAGAAACCCTCTGAACCAACCAATAAGGAAAGCTGACATAGAGGCGAGAAATCCACTGATAGGGTCAAATGGAAATCAAGGTACTGCACGAATCCAAAGTGTGATAATGTGTGCTGACGTCGAACACAGGGGAAACCACTCAGTCAAAGACCCATGATTATGATCAAATGCTGAGCACGAGGTCACCTATCAATAATGAAAATAGGCCCAAGGTGCGGCTCTAGGTTTGCTCTCAGAGCAATGTGTCGTAGTCGATAAGAGACAAACCCGCCGGCAAGAAGTCAATGGGGACCTTCTCAAACCAACACGAGCAGAAGACCAAAACATCTGATGTGATAGAACATGATACTGACAAGACCGGGAAGGCCGACTGAATAATGAGTCAAGAGACACCGCAGAATGGCCGACTCAGGCTAGACTTTCCTTGAACAAAAGCACGACTCTGTGATGACCATGGCAGTAAAAAGTGACACTGTATAAGTCTGTCTTGCAGGAGGCAAAACAAACTCTCCATATGATTGGAAGAGATAACCAACCGGGGGAGAACTGACAAGTGAAACATGGTAAAGGCTGAACCTAGGTCAAAACTAAAACCATCCCAAATGAAGGAGATATATATAAGTATATGTGCTTTGTTCAAGGGTGACAAACTGACTCTGTACTGCCATCAAAACAACGAAGATACATCCCGTTCCCACTCTTTTTTTTATATTTTATTTTTTTGTCTTTTTCATATAATAAGCCTGAAAAAGAATAAAAGAATGCTATGGTACAATGGATAGAACAAGTATCAGAAAATCAGATGCACTAGTTCCTGGGATTGGAACAATCCTATGCTCAATGCAAGGTGGCGAAAACTGGTCAGTGATACTCAGAGGAACGTTCCATCCATGGGTACAAAGGTGTCAAGTCGTGATAGCTAAGTGCATGCAATGGTTAACTTGTACATAAAGTCAAGGTCAAAAGTTGGCTTAAACATCGAGTCCAAATGAAGCCGGCTAAAGGCCAGGATAAACAAGTAGCCAATATGCAATGCAGTAATACAACTTAACGACACCAGGGAGCCTCTAGGGTATAAGCCAGAAAAATGATAAGTGATGAAGGAGAAGAATGAAGCTTCAACACAAAAGACATGGCGGGACTAAAGAGGACTCCCCGAGCCTACATAAAAAGCAGCATGGGCAACAAGTGATAGCGAGGAACTAACTAGGAAGCCCATGTAAAGGAAGGCTCTACCATCAAGTCATGATTTAAAAATCGGCGAGTGAAATGGGTGTAATACTCATGACCTGATGGGATCAACCCTAAGGCAAGTGATCAGTATGGAGGCTAGTATGCAAGATGCAGCGGAAAGTGATTTCCCTAACCTATATGCCAGTGGAGATCATATACCTGCCGTGACGAGTCGGTAATCATGGATCAAAAACCAGGAAAAATCTCAAAATTGTCAAAATGTACCTGAAAACATACCAAACTGGGCACTTCCAAGCATCCGGGTTATACAGCTTAAGATAGATCGAAAAAATAAGCATAAGGAATTTTTGCGAAAATTTTCAACTTTTAGCCATAAATAGACAAATTACCTCATATTTGGTTCATTATTGCATTGCTGATTTGGAAAAAGTGCTCTGGAGCAAAAAACTTCTTTCGTCAAATCAGGAACAACCGACCGTCGGAACTCAGCGAAACTTCAGGTAGGCTCCTTAATCATCCTGTTTATTCATTTTGTCCGTTTGGAAATTAAAATTAAGTGATTTTTTTCTTTAAAACCCTTGCTAAAATATGCGGACTTGCGCATACGCGGGTTCATTAAAGGAAACTCGCGTATACACGCGACTGTGCAAAGGAAAAACCGTGTATGCGCAGGTCCGAATGCAAAAAAGCGTGGCTAATGCATAATTTGATGAAATTTGACAGGATGACAATCTCATGGAGGGAACGTGAGCATAGCGCAATAGACCAAGAGGTCATGCAAGATCGCGCAGCGCAAAATATCCTTCGGAATTGCGGATTGTTGAAATTCTTCAAAATGCCCAATATGAAAAGCAATGTGCGGTTGCTTGAAATGCTCGTAAATTACTGGGAACCAGATCAGGATTGCTTCATAATTGATCAGATGCCACTACGCATTGAAGTGGAAGACATATATTTCATTACTGGACTCTCCCGGAGGGGAGATCTAGTAGACTTGCACGGGAAACCCCTGGGAGGGTTAACCGTGGAAGACTATGTCCACGTATATTGCGTAGGGGGTTCCAAAAAGGTTGGAACTCAGATTTCCATTAAAGATATCAGGGATTCGCACATGAAAATCCTCCTTTTCACCATCAGCAGAGTGGCAGGATCTGCCTCACTACATCAGGCGTCCAGGACGCAAATGAGCATAGCAGTAGAGTGTCTGACTCATGTGTATGATTGGTGCACAGCCCTGTTACTGAACATGAAACAACAGCTGACTTCAATTCGCCAAGTAAAGACCAAACACTTTGGCTATGGTACCATTTTGACAACATTCTTCTTTGAGAAGATACCAACATTGAGACCCAGAGTCATCTCTACTATCAGTAGCCCGCGGGACCCAAGAATTGCCCGTTGGGCAGATATGATGAAGAGACTGGGGGGTAGTGAAGTACCCCGGACCACATGGGACAATGAGTTCTTCCTTTGGTGCGGAGAACAAATCATCACAGTGGACGACTATCCCTATGCCGGGATGGACTTTCGTGGAGATCCAGATCTAGTTCTTCCACCAGGCACAGCATGGGGCACAGTCGGTAAGTTTGCAAAAAAATTTTGACTTATATAATTTTTTTGGATTTTTCAAATATGTATGAAAAATGAAAAACAGACATGTTTTTAATTGGATTCATAATGACTGACAAATTAAAAATGATCATGTTTCAGATGTTGGACCAGTTCGACCTGAGGGTCTCCCGCGCCATAAGCGTCGCAGGGGCGAGGCAGAGACAGTGGATTCAGACAGGACTCTCCAGGCCGTGCAGAGAAACTTGGAGGGATTAACCTGCCAAATCCCTATGGCTGCCATGGAGGACTTGCCTGAAGCCATCCAGAGACGGGTGGTAGGAGTACCCCGAGACTGGGTTAGATTATTCCGCCGTGTGGCCACTGCAGTTACGTTCTATAGGAACACGACTTCTGGGCAGGGACCTCAGGAGTAGACAGATATTATGTATTAGATGACTGTATATTCTTTTTTGAGACTGAACATGATGGGGCATAAGCCCAAGTTTTGTACGAGATTATGGATCCAAATTTTGTAAATTTTTTGACACTCCGATGATATATATACAGCGATATTTGATGTGATGTGATAAATGTATCAAATGTATGATGTTTTTGATGATTAAAAATTTATTGAATTGAATGATTAATATGCCAATCCAATGCTTGATTAGCTAATGAGTCAGCAAACCAATTGTCAGCTCGAGGAATATGAATGAAAGTTAAAAATTGAAATGACCTTTGTAACAAACGTACCCTCAAGAACAATCGTAATAAAAATGGATCTCGTACCCGATAAGTGTTGTTCAACTGCGACACCACCAGCTGGGAGTCCAAGAAAAATACCAACGAATCAACACCCAAAGATATTGCCTCCGAGAGTAGATGAACCACTGCAGTGTATTCTGCTATATTATTGGAAGCAGGACCAATGCAGACTGCTCTTGACACTAACATCTGACCGGATGGATAATGAAGCACCCAAGCCGCGGAAGCTAAGTTCCGAGTGTGTCTACTAGCACCATTGGCGAAACCAAAATGACTCATGACATCCAACACAGCCTGCCAAAGCAAATCAAAAACATCACCAACTCATCAAAGATCGAAAATCAACCAGATATGTACAAAACAAAAACCTACTATATACAAAAGCAGGATGCCAGGCCGAAGCCTAGGCATAATACTTCTTCAGATAGAGCCCATTTCGGGGCTCCGACAACTCGTTCCCTTCGAAATCAACCAAGGCATAAGCTCCTTTCTTAAGGACTTTTTTAACGATATAGGGGCCATACCACATCGACTTAAACTTTCCTGCCCCCAAGGCATCTTTTTCTTGGGCATAGACCAAAACAAGGTCACCTTCCGAAAAGACCCTAGGCTTAACCGCCTTATCGTACTGAACTTTGACTCGGTTTTTATGTGCTTCGTTCATCGTGGCAGCATCCCAATGCTACTCATCGAGATGTTCCAAATGAAGAAGCCGTTCTGCAAGACTAGAAGTGTCAGGCAGAAGTTCCACAGCTAACTTAAGAGAAGGAATCTCGCATTCGATAGGAAAGACGGATTCCACTCCATGCACTAGCTGAAACGGAGTAAAGCCAGTTGCAGTTTTCACTAACGTCCTGTATGCCCAAAGTGCAGGATATAGCATAATATGCCAGTTGGATCTATGTTTATCAATCGTCCTTTAAAGAATTGTCTTCAAGGATTTATTCACGGCTTCCACCTACCCATTGGCTTGAGGATAATACGGAGATGAATGCTCCTGCCGGAAACCCAATTTGAGAGCCAACTCAGCCATCATACTATTCTGAAAATGACTTCCATGGTCAGTGACAATCTCTCGGGGTATACCAAAACGAGCAATAACTTGGTTGAAGAAGAAAAGAGCTGCAGTCTCACCATCGTTCCCAAAAGTAGGCATAGCCTCGACCCACTTCGTGAAGTAGTCTACTGCTACGATAATGTACTTGTGACCTTTTGCCAAAGGCGGGTTACAAGTAGTAAAATCAATACCCCACTTTGTAAAGGGACCGACAGTAACGACTGGAAAAAGCGGAGCTGGATGAGCGCGCATTTTTCGAGTATAAACCTGACAAGGATGACACTTTTTGACCGATTCAATACAATCTTTGAAAATCGAGGGCCAAAAGTATCCAGCACGCAAAATCTTTTGGGCTGTAGCAAGCCTAGATAAATGACCCCCACAAGCTCCACTGTGAGAATCATTGAGCACAGCCTCAGCTTCTTCGAGAGTTAAGCAGCGTCTTAGGATTGAATCAACCCCTCGACGGTATAAAGCGTCACCAATAATCAAATAATTCTTGGCCAAGTGACGCAGCTTACGACGCTCATCTTTCGAAAAAGTAGAGGGAAACTTCGCAGTCTGGAGATACACAATGATATCCCCGTACCAAGGATCCTGTGAAGAGATAAGAAAAAAGTGTTCGTCCGGAAAGGACTCATCATAGATCATCTCTTCTCCACAGGGCAACTCGGAGATCAATTCCGCAAAAACTAATGATTTCTTGGATTTGGCAGACATGAACTCAAGATCAAATTCCTGTAGAATCACAATCCATCGATTGTATTTGCCCCCAATCACTCGCCTGCTGAGGACAAACTGAAATGGATTGGCAGCTGCCAAAACATAAGTTTTGCGAAGAATAATGTAATGCCGAAGTCGCTGCACAGCATGCACTGCTGCTAAGGCTAACTTTTCTATCGGAGTGTACCTAAGTTCAGGTCCTACCAGTCCTCGACTAAGGTAGTAAATAACATGCTCTGCAAGAGCATCATCTTCCTGAACCAGAACCATACCAATGGTAGATTCTGCTGCTGCCAGATATAAAAGGAAGTCTCTGCTATAATCAGGTGGACTCAGTAAAGGAGCAGAGGTCAATGTTTTTTTCAAAGCATCGAATGAGCGTTGAGCGTAGTCGTCCCAAATAAAAGGAACTCCTTTCTTCAATAGTCTCATAAATCCCTTTGTCACTTCAGCATAATTGACGATAAACCTCCGAAGAAAATTAGACTTTCCCTGAAGACTTTGAAGCTGACGGATGGAGGACGGGGGAGGCAACCAAAGTATTTCCTCAACCTTGAAGGGATCTACCCTTATCCCTTCCCTAGACACAATGAATCCCAATAGCCGACCGGATGTAACCGCGAAAACGCACTTGTTCGGATTCAATCGAATTTTATAAAAACGACATCTCTCAAATACTTGCCGGAGGTGACCAGGATGATCCATTCTCTTTCGAGAATGAGCATCTAAATCATCTAAGTATGCCTCGATAATCTTTTTGATGTCGTGGAAGGCGTAAGACATGGCCCGCTGAAAGGTAGCCCCAGCATTTTTAAGACCAAAAGGCATTTTCTTATATGCAAATGTACCCCAGGGACAAATAAATGCGGTCTTATGTTGATCTTCTGGACGGATAGTAATTTGATTATAACCAGAGAAACCGTCCATGAAGGAGAAAATCTCGTTACCGGCACACTCTTCAATAATCTGATCGATGAAAGGTGTGGGGTAATTATCCTTAGGACACGCTTTATTTAGGTCTCTGAAATCGATGCATACTCGAATCGTTCCTTGCTTTTTATCTACAGGAATGGGATTTGAAACCCATTCAGTCAGAGGAACTGGGAAAATGAATCCCGCCTTAAGCAGCTTCTCAACTTCAGCTTTGATAGCTGTTGCCTTCCTAGGATTAACCGGACGAAGTTTTTGCCTCACCGGCTTAGCGTTTTCATACATCTTGATCTCATGCTGGACAATAGATGGATCGATGCCAGGCATTTCCTCATAAGACCAAGCAAATACATCCCTATACTCTTTGAAGAGCTCGGTGTAAATTTGAACCTCTTCATGGGAACATTCAGCTCCAATGAAGACATTCTCGATAATATTGGGATCCCTGGAAATGTTCACCGAGATAGTAGGAGAGATCACAGCCATGTTCCCTTCAGCATAAACCTGTGTTGGTGCTAAGGGGCTCAAGACTGGGTGAACAGGTCCAGGAGACAAAGGACTTGGAAAACTTGCTTCAACTTCGCTCAAGTCAGGTAGGAAGTAAGACTGATGATGCAAATCATCCCACGGTCTATCTATACCTGTCATTGCTTCCAGGATGGCCTCTTCAGATGGAAGAGTGGTATCTAGAAAATCTTGGGCAGAAGAAGAAGTAATTGTCCAAGTCGGAGCCACATCGCCATCCAACTCTTCCGGTGAAAGAGGAGCTGGGACGGTTTCTGCAGAGTCAACAATAGAATGATAGGCAATCTCAGCTGCAGAAATCGGAAATGCCATTCCACCCACTTGACCTTCCTCTAATGTGGCAGTAGGAGAAGGTAAGGTCCAAGGGTCCGAAAAATAATGAGTTCGAAAGAACTCTCTTCGAAGAGGAGCCTTGGAGGATGAAATAACATTAATATGAACTGTAGGAGGAGGAAGATCAAAATTACCCATCAAGGAGGAATACATTCCAACTCCTAGATTCTCAACAGGCGCCTTAGTATTGTCCAACTTTCGAACAGATGAGTCAGAAGACGCATTCAGGTCTACAGGAGGACAGTCCAGTTGATCCACTGTGACAATCCTCCCTTCGTGGGGGAAACATACAATTAGAAATAATGAGGATGCAATGGCATCCATCTCATAAATCCAGTTCCTCCCCAACAGAAGGTTGTAGTCCAAGGCTGCATCCACTACCTCAACCTCAATATCAACAGTTTTTCCCCCAACACAGATGGGCAAAGCTGGGACAATACCATGGGGTCTGTGAGAATGACCATCGAACGCAGTAAGAACAGTGCTAGATGGAACAGATTTGGGAGATCCAAGTGTCTTCCAGCATGCGAGAGACATCACGCACGTGGAAGCACCCTCATCAACAACCGTTCGAAAGATATTGCACTTCCGATACGATGATTTAATATGAAATGCCATGTGATGAGGAAGTCTCTTCTTAAAATTAGTCATATCAAAAGTAATCAGAAGAGAATTTTTCGGATCAATAGCTCCGATGGCAGTGAGCAAAGCACTGCGCTGAGTCGGACAAGACTGGAGTACCTCTAAAGCTGACATAGCACAAGGAATCTACGCCAGATCTTCTACAATCGAGTAGTTCTGGGCAGCCCTTGCATTCGGATTAATCATTGACCGCTTAGAAGATGCTTTGGGCATCCGAGGTATAGACTCAACAGTGGGCTTCGTAATGTGAAGCGGCTCAGTAGCATCAGGAACTTCCTTAGCTTTCGAAGATTCCTCTCCGCCATAATCACGGGATCTCGTAGCGATATCTGCGTGAGCACTCATCATAAAAATGTTCGATGGAATTTCCCCTTCCTGAGTACCTCCGAAGGAAGCCCCAGGATTTTGGTTCGCGCCAACAACTAATTGCTGCCCTTGGGGAAAAGGGTTTGTTAACACAGCCTGGGAACTAGAAGAACCCTGCTGGGATAAAAAGCGCTGAGCATCCTGAATTTTAGGGCAAAGGTGTGTGAGATGGTCTCCAGCACAAAGCTTGCATGGAAACTTCACTTTCTTTTTCTCCTTTTGACCCTCACCAACACGCTCGTTGGTTTTGTTTGCATTGCCATTCCCATTCTTGCCCTTCTTCTTGTTATTTCATCCCTTCTTCTTCCCATCGGATTGTTAATTTCCTTTGGGATCAGAAGATTGGACAGCATTTATGGAGAAAGACTGGGAAGGTGATGACTCTGCAGGCACAGCCTGACTAGAAGGAGCAGATTGTAAAGACAACTGCTGCAATTGAGAAAGCAGGCTAGCTGCACCACTACTGACCGATCCGACAAGTCCGTCACCACGTGGACCAGGTTTAGTTTTCGATAAATCTAATTTGGAGCGAGGAGCATTGGGCAAGTACTTATAAAGTACCCCAGACTGAGAATAGATCAGTTCTAGTTGCTGGGCCCTAAAAATGGCCTGCTCCTCGGAAAATACCCCAGATAGGGATACATCCTTTGAAATATCTGACTGTAGAGATTTCAAAAACCACTCGAGAAGGAATTCACCAGGAATATGAGCTTTAATAAGCCTCTTCCTTCTCCTCCATTCCTGAATGTGATCAGAAATGTGAGTTGCCTCATCCTGCTTAAAATTAGCCAGGAGTTCGGTCCCAGCCTCATATCTGACAGGCAACTGAAAATGGTTAAGAAATGTAACATCCAGTTCTCCAAATGTGGCGAAACTGCCCCCAGTGAGCTCTATATACCATTTGGCAGCATTCCCAGTTAGGGTGCGTTGAAATAATCTCAACCTAATCGAATCATCAATCAGGGAGTTTGACGAGCACCATAAGTGGAAAGTGGTGATGTGGTCCGCCGGATCCTCTCCATTCTTACCTTCAAACTTTGGAATGTCTGAAGGAAGTTTGGTCGGGACCGGAGGCCACCCCAGACTATAACGAATCGGATCATTAGTCAACTTCGACAGATCTGGCAAGTTTAACGTTGCCAGAAAAGGTAAGCGAGGCAGAGCCTGAGGATTCCATCCTTGATGGGATGGATTCCCAACATTCTGAAAAGAATAGCCTGGATTTGGTGAGGCACCAGGCTGCCAGAAAGGACCCGTAGAAAAAGGAGAAGAACCTCCTCCCCACGCCGAGTTACCAAAGCCCAGACCAGTTCCCCCCGCTGAAGTTTGAAATGAAGAGGAAAGCCCCTGATAGGGGTTCCAAGCATTGGACAGAGGAGAAAAGGTCTGATAAGCACTCGAAGAAGGGAAAGAAGCATTCCCTTGATGACCTGCGTAAAAATGATTCCCAACCCCTGCTGAAGTAAATACAGGGTTCCATCCTGTAAAAGTAGTCGAACTTTGCCCCCTTGACCAAGGGTTGAAACTCTGGGTCTGGGACGTAAACGGAAACGACCCTAAAGAAGGATTGGAACTAGGAATGTGTCCAGTCCCAAAGGGTAAACCTTGAAACGAAGCTGATCCACTAGCCATGTTAGACATGGGCGTAGATCCAGCTGAAGCAGCAGAAAAGGAAAAAGAGGGATTTCCACTAATGGACATCCCTGAACAAAAGGGACCAGAATGAGAAGCATGTGCTTGGGTGAACCCAGAGCCAAACACAGCAGCACTAGAAGCAATCGAAGATGAAGCAATAGTGCCCCCTGCTTCGACAGAAGCAGGAGTCTGAATGCCTGCAGCACTCACGACAGAAGCCGCGTTCCCAGTCGTGGCCATCGAAAGATAAGAATGATACGAAAGATCCGGCGGTCTCTCAGACTCCGGTCCGATGTACTGAACAAAAAACGGATAATCAGGAGGAAGAGGAGATGGACCTGTAGCAGGAGGCTCAGGTATATCTTCTATCTGAAAATCTTCTTCCTGAGGAAACAACACTCGCGAGGTGAGCGGAACGCTCCTCTCGGAACCGACACCAGAATCAGCTATGAAACCTTCAGATCTTTGTGGAGGATCTCTCTCCACTGCGTCAGACGCCACAGGGTGGTAACCACCTGCTGAATTACTCCTACGCCTTCTCGAAGAAGGCTCTGGACTCTCGGGAGATAACCCCCGGATTCTCCTCGATCGTCGAGGCGCTTGATCAGCCACTTTTATAGATTTTTTAAATTAGACTCAAAAAAGTGAAAAGCTAGGCAAGCTAGGAGCAAAGAGCACTCACTATAATAAAAATCCCTGAGATACAGTCAAGCAAACAGCCTCCAAGTATTTCCGCTCCGGGTGATGAGGACCGGACACCAAAATACAGGAAAGCGAAATATAGGACCTCCCGAAAGCAGTCTGGGATGATTAGGGCCCATAACAACTAGCGAAGGTATCAGAAACAGTTACGCCGACCTCCTAACGACAGCCTTTGCCGGCTCAAGCACCCAAGCTTCGCAAGGGCACCCCCCAGAAGTACTGCTGAAAGTGATGCGACGTCCGCCTCAGGTACCACGGGTATTCCCCCCCGCAGTCACCTGTGTGGAACCTAGGAACAACAACTATGGACACCAATCCGTATCAGAAGCTGGGCGGAACGGTCTTGAGGTCAGATTCAGCTAATCGGAGGGGGGGTATCCCTCTTCTTAACCTTCACTTCCCCTCGCGCTTGACTCTCAGATGAGAGCTTTCCCAGTCCACCTCACGGAGTTGGATTTCGCTCAATTAATCAACTTCTATGTTTGTTTGAGTGGCCTTGGAGAGTTAACTCTCCACTCACCTATTCCAAGGCCCTACAACCTAGCTAGTTGGTGTAATGACACTTAGAAAACTTGCTAGTTGATTTTAGATTAAATCGCTTATTTTATTGGGCTGTTATATTAAGTCACAAGGATATGGAGATGAAACTTATGGTGCTTTTGACGCAAAAGAAATTAATAAAAACTTAACTACATGCACATGCAGTTATTGTCTTTCAATGAAAAGTAATCTCTATACAGGTTCTACGAGATTAAAAATTGTATTTTTCTTTTCAAATAACAAGCTCACACTCACAAAAACTATGAAACTGACTAAATGATTTAAATGCACCTAATGCAAATCACTACAAGCATGCAAATTCTAAGATGCAACAATCTCCTAAAGCAGAGTGAAATTCCCAAAAAGCTCTGTCGGTTTTAACTCTTTTTTGTTACCCAAAAAGCTAGTTCTTGAAATCAAGAACTCTTAATATAAGACACCAAAACGCTCAAAAACAAGAAGAAGAAATCGAAGACAACTTCTCCCAAATATCAAGCCAAAAACCAAAAGATAAGAAACTTCACTAAAGCTTCAAAAGATATAGCGAAACGAAAACAAAAATGCAACAACAAAAACAAAAACAAAACAAAAATGTTTTTTGAGTTTTTGGAATGCAAAAACAAAAAGCAAAACAAATGTTTTTTGAGCTTTTTAGTTTTATAAGGAAAGAGCTCGCAAAGACCAAGCACAACTATCAAAAATCCAAACCAAACAAGACTAAATTTCAAGCACAAACTTCAAAAATGCTCCAAACCTTATAAGGCTAACTAGTAGCAAGATCAATAAGAGCAAAGAAGACCAGAAAACTCAGCCACTCAGCCTAGACAAATAGTGCAAACTCGTCGCAAACAAAAACTTCGAAGAAGCAAGCAAAACTCTTCAAAAGTTGCAACAAAACCTAGCCTACTGAACTCCAAGAAAACCAATCAAGAAAAGAGGCAAAAACGTAATGAAAAGCACAACACAAGGGTAGGAAAGAGTAAATAAGCAAGAGCTCTCTGTTCTGATAAAGAAGAACAGCCAAGAATGCTCAGAAAGCGATCTTGGTACTCAAACCAGAAGTGCCAGCACCAACGACAACACTTTGCCCAAAAGACTAGTTTTCAATCAAACGAAAGAGAGAAAAGATGAAAAACCACTTTCTTCACAACCCAGATAGCACAAAGACATTGTAGGAACAGGTCTTCACAGCTAGAAAGGACCAAAAAGTCAAGAAACTCAAAATTTCAAAATCAGCCTAGGTATACGCTACTTCTTAGTTTAGCAACAAGCGTGCATACGCGACTGTGCTAAAGGAAACTCGCGTATACGCGGGTACCTTTAGACAAACTTGCGTGTATACGTGACTGTGTGCAGAAAAAAGCGCGTATGCAGAGGTAAATAATGAAAAACAAAAAGGATCAAGCCTGGAAAAGAAACCAGGACTTCAGACTGACTAAGAAAAAGTAAACTGGACTGCAAATGAAAGTTAAAACTGTCGGCAACCTATCAAACAGCTGAAACCACCCAACAGGAGAATCACAAGAATGTGATCCCCAGCGGAGTCGCCAGTTCTGTTTCGGGGAATATCACCCTAGAGGTTCGTTGGGTTACAACCTCCAAAGAGCAGGGGCATGCTATCTAAGAAGGACTCACACAACCATGCACGTTCAGAAAAACTAAATAGAGTAGAATGAGAAAGTTACCCATAGGTCCTACGGTTGAAGTAGATCCAGCAGGGTCCAAACCCCCAGCAACCGTCCTTCCTTATTAACCTGAAAGACAAGAAGAAACCAGCACGAAGAACAAGTTGTACAACATATATCTACTCTAAATGTTAGTGAAATCCATATATAACATTAAACAAATCATAATGAATGCTTAAATACCAATATTCTTCACATATGAAAAGCATACACTAACACGTATATTTCGGGAACAGCACGGTACTTCTGTATTATAAATAGCATGTACAAAAGTAACGAGTGGAGAGATCACCTGATCCTTCCACGGCCTTCGAGCAGACCGTCGTCTGGATCCGTCCAGCCCCTTGCCTCGCTAAGACTCCTTCCAAACTGGTGCATACGAGATGACATATAAAGGGATGTGCATCTCAAGGAAACAAGGGTTTCCTACAATGAACTGGGAAAGTGCAGGAGGCACGAGGAATCAGACTTGGATAGGGAATACCAACAGAGTATAATATTAATAATTCTCTCTCTCCCTTAGGACATACACATGAGGGCTTTTTATAGTCCCTCCAAGTAGTTTCAACAGTTGGAAACAGTTGGCCACGGGCTGGGGTGGTTGAACTACCTGAGTAACCATCAACCCAGCGTGAAATTAGGGATTTTTTATATATTTTAATCATTTTAATGGCATACGTGGAAAAGTGCAGCTGGACTCGCGTATACACGCGGAAAAGTACGGGCATAGTCGCGTATGGGGATTTTTACACTGTTTTTAAGTGAATTTGTCCAAGTCTGTAGGAATGGGTGCCCAAAAAGCCATAAAGCAATCATGAATCATATGAAGGTGAGAAATGATGCTATAACAGGGTGTAGGGACTTCTGAAGCTAAATCCAGTGGGGAAGCACATTTCTCTCATTTCTTGCATTAAGGCTTGGTACTGTAACAATAGAAGGTTCGGATATTTTCCCTATTCCATTATGTGGGCTATTTATTTAGAGAAGTTCCATATTAGATTTTGTGGACTATTTGGAGAAGTAGAAATGTCTTTATCTTTGAATAGAAAACAATGAAGGTTAGGGAAGACATCATCAAGGCAATTACTCTCTTTAACGAAATGGGATCAGTTTTTGAAGAAAATAAGAATCCTGACTTGCAAATTTAAATATATGTGGCAATCATATCCAGTCAGGTTCTTTAATGGAGCCAGTGAAAGGAGACTGGTTTTGGGCATGAATAGTCTTAGGACTGGAGGATACCACCACTTTTGGTGGGAGGGAGGACTGGATCGAACAATAAGGCAGAGATTTTAGCATTATGGGGAGTTTTAATGGGAACAAAGTGGCTCATACTTGAAAATATTAAGGTATTTAGAGATGCAAAAAGAATTATCTATTGGTTTAAAGACTACACCAATTTCTTTCCTACAATATTAAAAAACTACACTAAAAGAATTAGAACTCTAGTAAGCACCTCTAAGAACATTCCATTTCAACATATTTATCCAGAACAAAATTGAATGGCTGATCTATTATTCAACAGAGGCATAGCTAAGGATAAAATTGGATGGCTGATCTATTATTCAACAGAGGGATAGCTGAGGATACGATTTAGGTAAGTTCTTTTTCAATAAATTTTTACAGGGAAAATTGATTAAGGCTGGAAGCATCAATTACTCTTAGGTGTCAGATCATGGATTCTGAAATTCAAGACAGAAATATATGTGAGGGGATATTGTTGTTTGATGAACTAAGAGTAAACATCTAGCTGGTCTTTTTATGAACAGTTGTTTGTTGGTGACAATTTTTAAACAGATATACAAAAATCTTTAATAGGAGTAGGATAAATTTTGGTTGATGATAGAAAGCATGATCAGTTGCAGACAGAAATGTAAAAATGGAATATGTACTATATTTTTTTCTATGAAAAGAGTAGTCTTTTTTTTCTCTGTAAAAAAAGGGGAAGGTTGAGTTTTCACCCAATATTGCACACCTCCAGCTCGAAACCACTAATGTCTACAACACGAAAAAGTGCATTTCTCCAATCTTCAGTAGTCTTGGAGTCAAATCACGGCTTCCTTTGATTAGTTTGAGGTTCAGAGGTTCTCTTCTCTGCGAGAACATTTATCCATTATGGTAGCAATTAAACATGAATTCCTTTACTGCATTAAAAGGGGCAAACATTTCCTAATTCAATGTACGCTTTTTAGAAGCAACTTTTCAATGTAGTTTTTAGTCCACTTCTTATTAATCTTTATACACGGTTATCAACTAGTAACATAGTACATTTTAATTAATGGTTATTAACAAGTGGGCATAGTAAATTTTAATTATATTTAATAATTTTTAAATGTTAAATAAAATTTAGTGATGCAAAAAAGTTATTATTAAAAATCTATTTAGTAATTTAGATTTAAAAGAAAATATCAAAATATGTCAACATTTTTAATTCTCTTTAGTAAGATTGAAATTTGTAATTAAAAATAATAATAATAATAATAATGTGTCATTTTCCCATAAAAAACATATATGCATAATAACAATAAAAGTTGTATGCATTTTTTAGAAAAATACATTTTTTTTCACCAATAATTAATAATATTGAACAATTTATAAAGATATGCGGCAATTTTATATACTTTGTTAAATGGGTGGTGTTTTAGACTAAATTTTTAAACATGTATGGATATGGTTTTCAGAAACATATTATATTAACATTTCAAGACTCAATATATTTTACATTATTATTTTAATGAGTGATCGAATATAATCAAGAAATCATATCTAAATTAACACAATTTAGAACTTTAAAAAGTAATCATATAATTTTCATTCATATGAATAATAATTATTAGTAAAATCTCATTAACTATAAATTTTATAATATTATAATAAAAAATGATATATAATAATAATTACAATAAATAAACTATTTAAAAATATAAGAATGTCATTAATACTTGGGTCTGCGGTGAAATTCTGCGATGAATTTTTGAAATGTCATTAATACTTGGGTCTGCTGCGGTGAATTTTCTCGATTAATACTTGGGTCTGCGGTGAATTTTCTCGATTAATACTTGGGTCTGCGGTGAAAATTCTACGGTGAATTTTATCAATTAATATTTGGGTCTGCAGTGAATTTTCTCAATTAATACTTGGGTCTGCGGTGAATTTTTCTCGATAAATTTTCGAACCTGCGGTGAATTTTTCTCGATAAATTTTCGGACCTGGGCACTTGAGGTCTGCTGTTCAGTTTGTTGATATTCAGGTGCACACATTCCTTATCTTTTTCCAATACATATCTGCTCATATATTCTCAAGTATGAATAATTCACCACAGCTACTAAAGATTACCAAAGATAGACCTAACAAAGTTACTCTACAAAGCCTTTATGAGCATATAGAGTCTTTAGAGAAACGTAGAGAAGAAAGAGAAGTCAAACTACAAACCCAGTTAGAAGCCATGATGGAAAGCAAATTCACATCTCTTGAAGACAAGATCCAAAAACAAATAAAAAATAAAACAGAACTATTGGAGAATAAAATGGAGGCAATGGAGACTAGGTTGCAGGTCATAGAAAAACAAAACCAAGATACGAACCAAACATCCCAGCAAGGAGATGATGATAATATAGAGAGTCTTAAAATGAAGGACATGATTAAAGAACTAGAAGAAAAAGTTAACAATCGTCTCACCCTAAATAGTGGGGCAGATAAACTATATATCAAACCAATTAAAGATGAAATGAAAAAATTGATCGAATTAGACCATGAGCGTAACAAAAGGGCCTTGAACCTTATAATATTTGGTTTGAAAGAGGAGGTAGACTAGGATACTTTAGCCATAGCCCAGACAGAATTACATAATAGATTACAAATTGAAACCACGTGTCTCACAGAAGCAACAAGGCTAGAGAAATTAACTGAGAATAAAGAAAGGTTGATCTGAATAAAGGTGAGCTCTACTGACCATAAGTATGACATACTTAGTAAAACCTCAAGTCTAAAAGGAACGGGAATATTTATAAATGAAGATCTCATTCCAGAAGATCAAGCAGAGTTAAGAAAGGAGGTTCAAAAGGTAAAAGAAGCTAGGAAGGAAGGAAAATGGGCAATAATAAAAAATAGAAAAGCAGTCTGAATTATTTCTTGGAACTGTCGGGGCTTTCCATGGAACAAAGGCCCAAGCTAAGTTGGATCTGAAATGATGTTGATATTATATTTCTTGTTGAAACTTGGGAGCACGAAGAATTTAAGGTGCCTAACATAGATGGCTTTGCACTATGGTCTAGCTGGAACAAGTGATCCTCCCGTAGAGGCATTGGGGCCATAGCTTGCTACATTAAGAAGAACATCTCCCCCCATGATAGGATTTATAAAAAAAACCCTTACAACCAATATAGTTGGATAGAGATTACTGACATTAATGATAAAAATACCTACATAGAAATTTGTTATTTTCCCCCCATTAATTCTAACTTCTATAAGAAAAATAATCTAGATAAAAATAATCCTTACAATGTTTTAGAGAATGATATTTCTAGCCTAAGGAATGAAGGTAATATCCTTTTAATGGGTGACTTTAATGCTCGAACTTCAAGCAACCAAGCTATTATTCTAAGCAATCATTCCAACCCCAATCCTCTTTGGTTAGACGAAGACCTTACTCTGGCTAGCCAGTACGAAAGGAGCTCTAAAGACCTTGGGGATAATTTGTTTGGGTCGGAGCTAATCAAGCTCTGTAGTGCTCAGGATCTCATAATTTGCAACGATCTAACGAAGTGACCCAATTCTAGCCAGATGACCTGCATCCATGGGCTTGGTAGCAGCGTGGTAGACTATGTTATTTCTGTTCTCCCTTTACACAACGAAATAATAAATTTTGACATCTTAGACGACCACGAGCCTGACTCTTATCATAGGCCTTTACTCATAACTCTCAATGTTGTCATGCATAGAGATCCCATAGAAGATAATCCTTATAGTAAAAAGAACTTAATCTTTGATAGAAATAAAAACGATCTCTTTCTAAATGAATTAAAAACTAATTTGTTTCCTTTATCTAGTATAGACAACATAGATGACCTCTATCATAATTTTACTACAACCCTCTCATATTATATTAACAAGTTCTCAATTGAAGTCTCAAGAAATAAAATAAATAGAAAAACCAACCCATGGTATGACAAAGATTGTAAAAGTGCGAGAAGAGCAATTAAGGAAGCTGTTGATGAATCTCTTAAAATTGACAAGATAAAAATCTACAAAGCCCTCAAAAAAAGGAAAAAAAGGCAATATATTCATAAAAGACAAAAGAATCTTTTACACCTCTCTAAGGTGGCTCCTAAGAAATTATGGAGGTAGATTCTAACTAGGAAAACTAAAGATAATAATAAAAGTACTTTACACGACTAGAATTGCTATCTTAAAAAGCTTTATGAATCTCCAAATGCCAGGGATAACTTTAAAACCCTGCTCACAATGGAAGAATTTTTCTCATTAGAAGACATTGGTTTTGGGGTTAAATGTCTGGAAAATGAAACGCTAAAGACATTAAAGGTTACCAAGCGGAAATCTTAAAACTTGGAGGTCCTGTCCTCATCCCCCACATCCACAAGCTTTTCAACCAAGCGGTCAAGCAAGGGTTCCCTAAACCTTGGCCTGAGAGCCTCATTATCCCTATTTTTAAAAGTGGGGATACAAATAACTCCTCTAATTATCGGACAATTATGATCAGCCCTCTCTTAGCCAAGTTATATGGTATTATTTTGAAAAATAAGTTGAGCATTTGGCTGGAAAGTGAAGGTAAGCGGGCTAAAGGCCAAGCGGGTTTTAGAAGGCAGCACTCAACAGCGAACCACCTCGTTACGCTTAGGATCATTGTGGAGGAATGCTGCAATGATAAATCCAATCTATTCTGTTGCTTTGTGGACTTTAGAAAGGCTTTCGATACGGTTCCTAGAAACAACCTATGGAATATATTAGAAGAGCTAAATGTTCCTTTCGAGCTAAGAGCGGCCGCTATAAGGTTATACGAGAATGTAATTGCCAAGTTAAAGAGAAATGAGGGGTGGTTGAAATATAATAAGTGTAATATCGGAGTTAAACAAGGTTGCCCCCTATCCCCTACCCTATTTGGCATTTACATCGACAAGATAGAAGGTTTTTTAGAGGAAGCAGGATGTGCTGGTGCGATCTTAGCTGGGATAGTCATCATCCTTCTTCTTTATGCTGACGATATTGTTCTTCTCGCAAGGTGCCCATCTGATCTTGATAAGCAACTTAGACTTCTTAAGGATTCTTGCTCTACCATGGGTATGTCTGTTAACACTGACAATTTTTTTTTTATGATTATCAAATCCAAGAAGGACACTTACACTAATTTTATGTACGACAATAGTAACTTGGAGGAAGTGTCTTCTTACAAGTACCTATGAATTGATATTAATCACAAGCTCAACTGGAACTATAACATTCAGAAAAGGATTAATGGGGGATGGAAAGCTTATTTTGGTCTTGAAAATAATTGTAAAACAACAAACTTCGTAATGTGGAATAGAAATAAGTTCCTCTTTGAAACTTTAGTCATTCCTATTATCTTATATGGGTGTGAGGTTTGGGGTTGCAACATCTCTAGAGAATCCTGGAGAAATATTGAGCAAATCCAGAAGCGTTTTATAACTTCTAACCTTAAAATTAAAAGAAATACACCCTATCCTATTCTCCTTATAGAAGTGGGTCTTTCCCCTATCGAGAGCCTAGCTATGACTAGGCTTCTGTTGTACAAGCACAAGCTCAATAGCATAGGAGACCATAGACTTCCTAAGCTAGCTTTAAATTCCAGCCAAAACCACCTAAGGCTTAAACAAGGCTAGTATAAAGACACCAGGGCCTAGTTAAACCATTGGGAGATCAACGAGAATGTTGCATTGCAAAACATTAATAACATTAAAAAAATTGTTACTTCTAAGTTCAAAGAAAAAATGTGGTGTGAGAAAGATCTAGCAGCTAAAAGAAAACTAAGATATTATAAGGAGGTCATCAACTCCACCCTAGAAGATCAAAACCATCTCTTTGTTTTAACTAGCTCAAAGAAGAAAATTAATATAGCCAAGATTATAACGAACTCTCATGAACTCCATAGTTAAACAGGTCGTTGGACAGTTCCTAAAACACCATGGATGGAAAGGATTTGCCATCTCTGTGAGAATATGAACATCGAGGATGAAAATCACTTCCTCTTAGAGTGCCCCATGTACAACCACATTAGATCTCAATTTCATAATCTTTGTTGCAATACTAACCTTCCTAGCCTTTTAAGATGTCAAAATTATAGTGAGCTCAGGAGGCTTCTCTCCAAGCTTTTTGAGCACAGGAATAAAATCTTAAATCAAACTAATTAACTCTTTTCTTTAGGTCCGACAGACCAAAGATTGGTCTTAGTGGACGTTAACCATCATCATCATTATCATCACAAACTCATAATAATTGTTTTAAAAATTATTTAAATTCATAAACATCTTTATAGTAAAAGAAAGATATGAGCTCAATTTCACATGGACCCATTGACATCATTTTTGTAATGATTTTCCACGGGTACTATAAACCTAACTTTTCAATAAAAAACATTGTCAAAATCAAAACAATGTGAAACATTTCAAACCTTCCAAACATTTCAATACGTGACGTGAGATAAATCAAGATTTTGAATAATTCTAATGCGAGACGTTTTAAACCTTTCAAATTTTTCAATACATGATAGAGATGCTTTATCACATAAAACTAGATTTTGAATAAAATTATAAAATCTCTTAAAAAAATTTGGAAGAAAAATTATACCTTTAACCTTTTGAACATAGAAAATTTATACCTTTAAAAGTAGATTTGAACATAGAAAATTTATACCTTTAAACTTAGATTTGATTTATGAAATTATAATGACACCAAAATATATTATGCTTAAACTCTTAAAATGAAAAAAAATATTCGTGTCCAATTGCGAAACAACAACACAATTTAAAATAAAGTTTCAACACGTCCCATCGCGTCCGCCTCATCTTTTGTAGTTGATCTCCACTTGTATTATAGATTGCACGAGATAGATGTCTTTATGTACGTATCTGCTTATTCCCACTCAAGTGATTGTGTTCCCACTAGTTCGAAACCAAAAATAATGTTAGACGATTAAAACCTTCCAAACTCTATATCAATATTTTCCAACCTAATATTTTCATGTTATTGGTACTTCTTCTATTTAACTTTGGCAAAGATAAATAGTCATCCATCTTAAGTTAAATTTGATTGGTTTTCAATACATTTATTTAAGGTATATAAAGAGTTTTAAATATTGTATTTTTAAAATTCCATATAATAAGATAAAATATATTAAAAAATATTCTATAATTTATAATCTTTTCTGTTCTATAAAATCAATTTTTTTCTCATTAGACGTAATTAGAAATTTTATGTATAAAAATAAATTAAATAAAATGAAACCAAGAGATATTCTAAAATTGTTTTTAACTTTAGCCAAAATTATTACTTGCACATAAAGATGCTTAGTCTTGGTAGACCATTAAGAGATAAAGGAGAATATATTGTTTTGCAGAATAGGATAGTATTAAAATTATCATTACATCAAAATTTAAGGAGAAATTGATAAAAAGATATTATAAGGAAGCAATAAAAATTTAAATGGAAAAAGGAAACTATGATATTATAAGGAGGTGATCGATTCAATCTCGAAAAGAAAAAAATATTTCTCTACATTAAATATATTAAGAATAAAATAAACATTGCTAAAATAAGAGCAAATTCTCATGATCTTCATAATGAAACTATGTATTGGTCAATCCCCAAAACACCATGGGTTGAAAGAGTGTCACATTTGTAACATTAAGAGGGTTGAAGATGAAAATCAATTTATCTTAAATTTCCATCTTATACTCACATTTGATCTAATTTTCAAAATATTATGACAGTACCAACCTTCTTGACCTTTTAAGTAAATAAAACTATAAAAAAATATTATGTGCTTCATAACTTGAAATTGTGCATTGGTTAATCCTCAAAACACCATGGGATGAAAAAAATTGTCACATTTGTGACATTAAGAGGGTTGAAGATGAAAATAACTCTCTTAAATCGTCCATCTTATACTCTCATTTGATCCATTTGTCAAAATATTTATCACACTACCAACCTTCTTGATCTTTCAAGTTAGAAAAATAACAAATGCAAGCATAGCAATTACAACATGTCTTCAAAGACTTAAACCCATGCAATTGAGGAAACAATTTCTTCACCAAATCACTCAAGCTAAAATCTTTTGACAAATATACATCGTTAAATTTCAATAACATATATAAATATCTCAATATATATTTTAAATTATATAATATTTAATGTACTACAATGACATGTATAAAAAATAAATGCCAGTACTAACCTAAACCACATCTCCCAAATTAAAAACATTATATTTATTTATAATGTTCCAAAGTTACAGTGAAAGTAGAAGTTTTAAATAAATTATTTTAAATAGAAAATTGAATACACTTTTGAAATATCAAATGGTTAAAAATATCCTTAAATTTCCTTAAAATATCCATACTTCAACATAATAAAATATAAACTATTATATTTAAATAAAAATATATAGTTTTATGATATGAATTTAGAAACAAAACAAAAAATGGCCCAAACCATATTATGCCCATTTAAGGGAGCGTGCTTGTCAGGTATTCGCATTATGGATGTGTGCACCACCATCTTGCTTCTTAGAGAGAGAATGCAAGACATCTGAGAGAGAAATTGTACTTTGTGAGTGATGCAAGATTGCGATGATATTTGTGAAAGTTGGACGAGTTTGGTGGGAGAGATTGGACATGAAATCACCTTGGAGATTGTATGGGCACTTGTTTCATGTATGCCCCACTATCCCTAGAGCTATACATGTCATTTAATCACTTGACACATTCACCCGTTTTGAAGAAAGTCACAAAGATGGCCATCAGGTGGACCACGAAAACTTAGGGTGGATGAGGTTATGCATTGTTAAACACAGAAAAAATTGATAGACAAGATTTGAATAACACATGTGTTTGCATTATATTCATAAGATGTACATATTAATACACAATTTTCTAACCCTTGGTTTTCATATTCTAAGAGGTCACTTGGACTTCAATGACTATTGGAATTCCTCCACACCAACCCTAACAGATTAGGTGTCCAATGTTCCCACCCTTAATTTGAAGGGTTGTATATGAGTCCAAGAAAAGAGTTGAAATACAAAAATTCATGGAACCCAATGGTTGGATGTGCCTTCTGAAATAGTGGTCTAAGGAAGACCACAAACAAAATGAGGTAAAAGAACTCGAAGTTTCTACCTATGGTGGTTTAAGGCTTCACACTAATTCTAGAACTAGGATTGAAGCAATTCCTGGAAAAAATCCAAATTTAGCTAGAAGTTGAAGTCTTTTACAAAGTGGAAGTGCTCCCTGATGATGATTTGAAGATGACCACAAACTGATGTAGAAAAAAATGAAGTATTCTACCAATGGTGGTTTATGTCTGGCCACTAACCAAGTCATGTTCTATGAGCATGAGTTTGGACCCCTGACTACAACTCTGATTCTGGTTATGGTTGAATTTGACTTGAGGCTCTAATTGTTAGCTCTGGTTCATGTTATCTCTCATGCTCACTTGATTTGACTTCAAATATAGTAACTAAACATCAATTCCCCCTGTAAGATACAAGGTGAGAAGGTGAAGATATCTCCACTAAAATATGTGTCAATATTTGTGACTGGACCTCAAATATGGTTGGTATATATTCTTAGTTGTTGAATACCATTGCCAATAAGTGATCCATCCAAGGGGAATATTTGTTCTTGTTTTTGGGACATATGTTTGAATGATGAGTATGTGTACCATAATGCTGACAACATTGAAAAACAAAACCATGATCTTTCACATGGCCAACTCGATCACAATGCTGGCATATGAGAATATGAAGTGGTTGTGGAACAAGAGTAGAATGTGGAAAATGTGAAGATGGATCATTCTAAAGAATCCCAATACTATGAAAATGGATTGGCTTAGAATATTTTGGAATGTAAAAGGAAACATCCTTGTCACATTTTAGACCAGTTATGTTCTTGTTGATAAGTTCTTCCCAAGGTCTAATGATGGGCTTAGGAAGTGCAATCTAAACCTTTGCATATTTATGTAAATCTACTCCTAAAGTGACTTGGATGATCTAATCATTTTTTTGTTGTTGATGGGAGTCAACTTTAAAAAAAAAAATGTTATGAACAAAAACAAGTTCAAAATGATGACTCTTTTTTTGTATCTCATCTTGTTGTAGCTAAGATTTGAGCTGGAAAAACTCAATCTTGTCTTGTACATTTTGCAAAGAATTTTGAATGTCTCAGATAGTGGCCTTGCTGATTTTTAATGTATCATCCATACTAGAGAGTATCAAAGTGTTCAATAACTCTAATAGTCCGTGAATTTAGAAATTTTCTCAAGTTTGAGTAAATGAATGGTGTCAGTTTCAAATTTAAAATTTCTCAAGTAAATTTGAACCAAATCTCTTCCTCTCAAGGTAAAGTATAGACTAAAGTAGAAGCTCCTCAATGAAAAAGGCTAAGGAACATAAAATCCCGTGACAAGTTTGTAAATCATAACTCACTCAAAACTCCACCACTTAAGGTCAACAACATTAAGTGATGTTTAATATCCTAATGCTCACATTTTGTCAAGGTAAATTGTTGGTTATTCCTCTATATAACAACCCTCACTAGGGATGAAAACTTGGAGATTTTGGAGACATGTCAATATTTGTACTACATATGTATTTCCACTTGTGGGTCTTTACCTGCATGTTAATATCCTACTAAAATGGAAACTCAGGTATACAATAAATATAAGATAGTATGGCTTGGGCCTTAAACAAATTTAAATCTCCAATCTCTTTGACCACAAGGGGATCAATGCTCATTAAAGCCAATGTAATAGTTGTGTGATGTTGAAATAATGCAAGACATGAATCAATTTTTTAGAAATTCCAAAATACTCATGCAGTAATATATTTTTAGTGTGGTTGTCACATCATCAACTCTTGTGAAAATTCACTGCTAGAGTTGAACTTTGGGCATGGTCAATCATTTTCCTTGCAACTGGTGAATTTGAAACCCTTGAATGGCCTTTACTCATAGTTACTTATAGACTCCATGAATTCACTATACTAGATACATGTACTTAGAAACTCTATTAAGGTTTGATAAATACTTGGAAATCACTAAGAGGAGGGTGAATCAATAATTGTGTCTTTTCAATTATTTATTTCAAATTAGTTTCATTTTCCAAGTGTTTTCTTTTGCAGCTAATGGCATCTGTATATTTTTAGATTTTAATTATTTCTTTTGAATTTATCGGAGAGACATTTGCATATATAAATAAAATTTAAAAGCATTCAGACAAGTGAGACATTCAACATGAAACACATGAAGACACCAGATATAAGTGGAAACCCATAGAGGAGAAAACCATTAATTATTCGCTGGAGTAATGTCTAAGGAAATCTCCTGCTCCCTTATTACATCAATTTTTTTGTAGCTTCCAACCTACAAGAGGTTTCTACCTCAATTTTTTCTGCAAACTTCAACTTCCAAGGATTCTCCAACTCCCACAAATTTTTTGCATGTTACAGCTCCCAAGAGGCTCCTACCTTAGTATGATCTAACATGTTCTTTATCAAACTAAAAATTGAAAGGAGACTATAAACCCCCAATCAAATTACAAATCATATTTTATGGTTACCTAGTCTTTGTCTTTGTTTTGAAATCAGTTTTTGTCCTCTTTTATACTACTTATTATGTCTGCTTCTCTTCTCCAAGTGTGCTCAACTTCCGATTCTCTTTCTATTTCTCTTTTCTCCTTACTAGGTTGTTCAAAAACTCTTTCATACAAATGTTCAATTCAAAAAACTAAATTCCCATTCAACAATGCATATTTTATATACAAGGATCTATGTTTGTTTGCATTCTATGAAATAATACAAAATGAGGAGTTGCCTCTTGGTATTACGGGACTATTTGCAACTCAACTCTTCATTTTCAGTTTCTCAAATTAGGAAAAAAATTATTTTTACTATTTGCACATCTGAAGAATCAGGGTTAAGAAATAATTATTACATAAAACAAACCTTATATAGAAAAACTTGTTGTAGTGCAAGTTGGTTGAAGATAGGGTGTGTTACTATCTACGGTAACACAATTTACACACTAGGTGACCTACGTTATAACATTGGTCCTAGGAGAAATAAAAGTGTTACTATTATAAATAGGCCAAAAATATTAATTATTTTGTACAACTTATTTTGTTCAATAAGAGCAATATGTTCTTCAACCTTTGTTCTTTAGTTCTCTAGTTCTTTAGGCGTTTTTCTCAAGTTCTTATGTTTCATATATTCATTTTGGTTGAAGGATAAACGTCAAAGAAATCATCAATGGAAATCACATCACTTAATTATCCTTTTCACATCACTTCACTTAATCAACCTTTCCTTGCACATCAAGCCATCTCATACAAAAAACCATCTCACCAAATCAATCTTTTGCACATACATAAGCCTACATCATTATTCCTCCAATACATCTAATTCAATTCCTCTCACCGCAAAACACAAGTTATGCCAACGAGACATAACAAATAATAAAACCATATAAAAATGTATATGCCCCTGCAATCACAAAAACATCAGTCACATAAATATTCCCTACGCACATTGGTTCTCCCTGCAATACACCATTAGCTCTAGAAAACAAAACACTATGATCCAAAACTTTCTACCTCTAATCAACCTGTGCTACAACCTCTGAATATTTTGTCTATGTCAATAGATCAAACTCTACCTCTGAAATATTAGTGAATAATGTTTCCTTCTTCATGTACCTTACTGATCTTTGCATTCTATTTCCATTTACCTTTGTGTATTCACCTACTTTATGAGCTTGAACTCTTTCCTCTACATAAACCTATGCTCTCCGTTATGCACATTGTGTAACCTCAATTTGATCCCATTTCTCATCTATTTAAACAAATTAATCCATTCTCTCCACTACTCATGGAATTAATGCATTCACACCATAACACTAACCAAATCGATTTTTCCAACAGTAGATTAATTCAATCGAACTTTCGACACAAAACCATGAGCAAAAACCTTGGTTTATGCCACTAGAAATCACTAGAATGCACATAAAATATGGAAAACTGAGTCTATAAGGGGTAATTTTAGTCATCCCTTTAGGAAGCGAGTTACTAACGTTGGTCATGCATCAAGAACCTACCCTTCCCTAGGGTATAATGTTGGTTGTCCACTGAAAACCTGTGTTACCTTGTGTTAGGTTCTCTTCATGCTCAAAGACTCATTTGCAAGTGTCTCCAAGGCTTCTAAAACATTTACAACATCTCCAAACCCTGTCAAAATTCCTCCAACTCTTATTCATTCTAAAGAACATTATCATAATGGGGTTATACTACTAAACACATTTGCGTCAAGTTAGGAAGATGAAGGCCTAGTTGGCCAACCACCTCAGCATGTATCAACATCTCTGCATCAAGTCAACATCCTTACATCAAATTAGTGATAACTCATGATGTCTAGTATATCTTCATATTGACCACAAACCATGAGAGTTTTCATCATTAGGTTGAAATAAATGATAGGATGAATAGTGCTAAGTCCCTGTTGAGATCAATGCCAATATTTACTATGATTTGGGAAGCCAAAATCATTTTCCTTGTCTTCCACACACAAGAAGTTGCAAACCTAGTTCTAGTTATAAAAAATAATGATGGCATTCATCTCTATGTTGAATTCAGAAATATAAACAAAGCTGATGATAAGGAAAATTAGCCATTTCCTCCCATGGAGCATATCCGTCAATGGGGTTTTGGCTTCGAAATGTTGTCTCTTGTTAATGGTTTTTGTGGGCTACAACCAAGTTATGGCAGCTCCTACTAACAAGTTAAAAACCACCTTCAGAACTCCATGTGGAACCTTCACCTATAGGAATATTCCATTTTATTTAATCAATGTCGAGGAAACCTTCCAACGGTAAATGGATATTTCCTTTCATGGTTTAATAAATGAAGTTATAGTTATATATTTAGATAATGTCATTATTTACTCCAAAAGGATATTTCACCACATAACACATCTTAGAAATGTATTTGAAATATGTAGAAAATTTGGTGTTTCTTAGAACCCCAAGAAGTCTATTTTTGTTGTAACTCAGGGCAAACTGCTTGGATGTATTGTTCCTGAAAATGGGATTATGATTGATCCTGGAAGAACTCAGGCCATTGATAGTCTATCACCTCCCAATTCCAAAAAGGCTATGCAATCATTTCTTGGAAAAGTCAATTTTGTCATATGGTTTATCCCCATTTTTTTTGATATTGTCAAAGCACTTCTGGACTTGGTAAAGATGAAATATAAATTTAAATGGGGAGATCAGGAGAAATAATCCTTCTGCACAGTTAATGATCCAATTTGGATTCTAAATTTTGTATCAAAATTACAAAATGACCAAGATGGTCATTTTGAAGTAATTAATTATCAATTTTGTAAAAAACAGGTTGAGTTGAAATTATTTCGACCAAGATGGTCATATGAACAAGGATTCATCAACTGAAGTCGTCAAGCAAAATCTTGTCGAAATTGGAAAGTGACCAAGATGGTCACATTCAACATTCTTGCTAAGAGCAGGAAATTCAAGTTCAAATGTTCATCGTCAACTTCGACATCAGCATCAGTGACTTCAACAACAATCATCAATGTTTTTCTAAGTCAAACTGTCGTCATAAGAAAAAGTCGTCATTATGTCGACCTGTGACATTTAAATAGTAAAGAGCATTATTCATGATTTTAAAGTGTTAAATTCATGTAAAGACTTAAGGAAAAATAATCCTAAGTCTAAGAGTTAGCACTATAAGTCTAAGTCAGTGTTAGTGTTAGGAAAAAATGTTAGTCTTAGAAACAAATGTTAAAGACTAAAAGGTTATGTTCAAAGTCAAAATTGTAAACCTAAGGACAAATCCTAAGGTAAGAGGACTAATTCTAAACCTAGTTCTTAGTAAAAGGTTATGTTCAAAGTCAAAATTGTAAACCTAAGGACAAATCATAAGGTAAGAGGACTAATTCTAAACCTAGTTCTAAAGTCCTAGTTCTAAAAACCATAAGTCCTAATGCTTAAGTCCTAAAGTGTCTAAGTGATGAATGGGTATGTTAAAACCCAAGGTGCATGGTGTTAAAAAACTATGCTATAAATAAAATCTTTCGGACTTAGGTTGAAAACCCACTTTTGGGCTTAGGAATTCAAACTATGTAAAACAAAACCCACAGCGCTAGTCTAATCATGTAGTTATAAACCATGTCGGGAATGTAAAGTCATGTGACAAGGTTAAATGTCAAGTTTGAAGCCTGCAGTTTATACAACAGTCTAACCGCAGCACTAAAACTGTGTCAGAGCTGCATGTGAACGCATTTTGTTTATAACTACGGCGGAAGTTGTTGACAGCTGCTATGCTGCCAGCTATAACCGCGTCAGGATTGTTCTCCATGTGAACGCAGCGGCGGATAAGGGTAAGCCGGAACCATAGGAGTCAAAGGCTGGCAATTGTAAAAGCCGTGTGTGACATGTGAACAGGTGTATCCGTGACCATCAGGGTTAAGCTGGAACCGCCGGAGTAAGCCGTGACCACTGGGGAAGGCACTAATCACATGCCGAAAATCCGTTTATCTGCACCGCTTGCCAAACCGCTAGTGGATTTCGATAATCCAAAGTCTATTTCAGGTTTTATTTCATATAACTTGGCGTTGTATTAAATTAATACCTTAGTCTAAGACACTAGGTGTCAAACAAACCCGAGAGAAATCATAACAGTTTATGATGTGGAATACTTCAAAGGAATCCATGATAAATAAGCTGCTTGGAAAGGGATAAGGACCCATTAAATCAATGTTAAAAATGGAAAACCAATAAATCTTCGAGATATGAATATATAGATAGAGGTTTTAATGCCATTTTTATATGCTCTCATATTATAAAAAGAGGAGAATATTTTGTAAGGAATGAGAGTAAGGAGAGAGGTTCTCAAATACAAGAAGAAGAAGTGCTTTTCAAAGTAGCACTAAAACACTTGGTAGAGAGTTTTTGGTTTTTGCAGGTACATTGTGGAGTAGGAGAGCTCATTTTCCTGCATAGTTTCAGAATTGAAGTTCATTGTAGAACAACGAGATCCACTTCCATATTCAAAAACTCAGTTCAGCTACCATTGTGCTAAAGGTCCATATGCTTCAGTCCTTCAGATAAAGTGTGCACTTCATCATCATATTTTCTTGGTCGATTAAAGACACATCAAAGAAAAGATTATGTATCTATAAAGCCTCATCAGGAGAATTCCATTATGCAACATCAATAGTGCTACTTGGCACTTGTCAACTGATAGATCATTGTAGTCCCATTTCTCTTGGTTTTATCAATACAACAGACACACACTTCTGAAGCGGACCTGGAGTCGTAGTCCAGGAGGAACGAACTCCATCACAAATCTTTGTTGTCTTTTGGTTTTATTGTTATGCATGATGTGTAATTGTTAAACCTTAACATTAACAGGTTTATACTTAAAGACACTTTATACTAAACAGTTAGATTCACATCAAAGTAACTGTTTCAGTAATTATTTCTTGCCATTCACATTTTTTCAAGAGTTAGGAAAATATCTTGTCATTCCGGATACAGATCATATTTTGGTATCATATCATACTAGCTCTTTTCAGGTAAAAAATGGGCAAGAACTCGAGACAACAGTTAAGGTTGAAAGAACTCGAGGAGTTCAATCAACAATGTCAGCAGGAGAATACTGCATTACGAAGGATGGTGCAAGCATTGGAGAGTGACAAGAAAATCTTGCAGTCTGAACTTGAAGTCTTGAGAAAGAATAAAAGAGGAAACAACCCTCTAATAGAAGATACAACTTCTAATGGAAAGAAGCCAACACTATCTCTTCGTCAGGAGGATGAATATAGTACTTCTCTTTCATCATCACCAAAGTCATCAAGAGAGGCCATTGGATCTTTTTCCTCACATGCTGAGGAAACTCCCAAGATACTGATATCACCGAAAAGTGATTCAGTCTCCGATGAACTTTCTAGCCAGAAGCTAAGTACAGTTTCTGAAAGAAAATGTTTGTCAATGATGAAAGCCATGGGGTACCAGGAAGGAGAAGGCCTCAAAAATAATGGTCAACAGAGAATTCTACCAATAGCGGTACAAGAAAGACCTAAGTATCAAGGTCTAGGCTATGGTATAATGAAGTGCGACTATTGTGAAAAGATCTGCCACATTTCGAGTCAATGTTGGTCTTTGTATCCTGAGCTTATGTGAAAGAAGCTCCAGGACAAAAGGGGTAAGAAAACACAATCCTCTAACAATAATGATTCTGGAAGTGATTTCTTTTATCATAATTGGGTGGTAGACACTGTTAAAGAATATATCCATGAAAATTTTGTGGTAGTTCTTGGCATTTTGTAGAACATTGCTAGAAGCATAGAGCCTACAGCAAGAAAGTCGGAGCTACTAAAAGCCAACCGCCAGAAGATGATGAGACACTTCAGGTGAAGAAGTGATCAGGAAAAGTCTCGATTCAATCTTCTAAAGAGGAACATCATTTAGAAAACTCAATAAGTACAAATTCTAAGGAGAGAATTTGTCAACATTGAAAATTGTCGGGGCATGCTAAAGGCAACTGTCCAATCCTGCCACAAGAAACAACATTGACACCAGAAACACAGGATACATCCAATTCACCTGCTGGAGAACATTCAAATGCCAAATGGAATTGGGCAGAATTTATGCCATATACCTAAAGTGAGTCTATAAAACTTTTTCTAGATATAGATAAGTTTGTAACTAGGTTCTAGAGTTATTTTTCTTCAAAGCATTGTAATAAAACTTTTGGGGAGCCAAAAGTTATTTTTGTGGGAAGGTGTGATCTAATTTGGATTCTCAAGTTTGTATCGAAATTATAAAATGACCAAGATGGTCATTTTGAAGTAATTAATTATCAATTTTGTAATAAACAGGTTGAGTTGAAATTTTTTCGACCAAGATGGTCATATGAACAAGGATTCATCAACTCAAGTCATCAAGCAGAATCTTGTCGAAATTTGACAGCGACCAAGATGGTCACATTCAACATTCTTACTAAGAGCAGAAAATTCAAGTTCAAAAGTTCGTCGTCAACTTCGACGTCAGCATTAGTGACTTCGACAACAATCATCAATGTTTTTCTAAGTCAAAATATTGTCATAAGAAAAATTCATCATTATGTCGACCTGTGAAATTTAAACAATAAAGAGCATTAATGTTACACAACATTTTGTCACTGTCCTTGCAATCCCCATCCCGCACATTGGAGGGTCGTTTCTGTGACTTACGAAAAGTGTCATGCCTTGAAAAGACCATCATTGCATCTCTCTACATGAAGGTAACATTCCTCATGTTGAAAATTCCCAGAGCAGAGCATCAAAAACCCTTGTTTTTGCCTTGGCGCGAGTAGCTAGTTCTACCCTCGCACCGATGTGGAAGATTAACACTGGGACCCGCGCCACCTGGCTCTCTGTCCTATTTTGACACCCGTGCCGAGCTGTTTTGGGAATGTTTTTTAAAAATAGAGGTGGAGGTTCCATTCCAACAACCTCGAGGATGAGTCATTGGGAGTGGTTGAATTGAATAGCCACGGGCTCCCTCCTTTAGTTAGTGGTTTCCACCTCTCTTGGAACTCTCCTAAAGGATAGGCCTCGCTTCCACTTTTGTAGGGATCCCAACCTCCTCCTTTCCCTCTATATAAAAAATCCATCTCTCTTTGCACAAGCTAGCTGAACTTGGAGAATTGAACTATAGCTGAATAATTGAATCATTGAGAAGGTAGAATAAGGAGGAACTCCATTGAGAGATCTTTAGCTCATACCCTCATCCCGTCTAAATTCCCTGACGAGTAGTGAGATGCACTTTTGCTGAACCCCACTATAGGAGACCACGACGTTAGAGCTTGGTTGTATCTCTTCTTTCTACTTTATTAATATACGTGACTATTGTTTGGTTCCCATCTTGTGTTTTGTCTTTATCAAATGAAATGTGCTTAGTCTTCTCTGACTGACAAGTATTTTTTGAATGGAATTATTATGTCATATGCTGTTATCGTTTTCTGATCTATGTGCAGGTGTCCGAGCGCGATAGCGAAAGGATTGTGACTTGCCAAAGCAAGAGCGAGAGGCCTTCATCACCACTACAATCACGACGATAGCATTGGACCACAGGTAGGTCACCTTATCATGTCCTCTTGTCATTCGAATAACTAGGAACCTACACTCTAGCATGTTTCCTTGTTTCTAGACCCACTCTAGGGCTAGAGGGATCATCTCTGTCCGCAGAGAGGATTTACCTGCATAAAAAATTGGCGACTCCACTAGGGATCAGTGTGATTTTGTCTTTTACCTTGTTGGGTCGTTTTTCGGTCATTGGTTTGCTTGCCTACCTTTTCTGGTTGCTTATCTGTGTTTAAAACCCATGTTTAGCCCCATAATGTCAAGATTGACCTCTACTCATTTGAGTTTTTCCCTTTTCCCATGGTTAATTGGCTTGGCCCGCTTTTCAGTTGAACAGTCGCACCGATTGGCGCAGGTTGCTATTGTAGCATTCACGCCATCCCCTGTTTGGCGCGAAATACCGCCTAATAGTCGTGTCGACCCCTGTAGGTTTTTGGGTTTGACGTCTTTTATGAGTTTTTGGTCAGTTGTGCTTGATTCTAGGTTGTTTTTTTTTAGCCTTTGGGACTGTCTTTGACTGTTGTAGGCCTATTTTCCTAAGTCGTTTTTCCATTTCCTATTAGTGTAGCCCAAGGCCTTAAGGTTTCTAAGTGCCTTTGTTCATTGAGCCTTCTGTTTGGAAATCGAGTCTCTTGCTTATTGTCAAATTTGTTCCCTGTTTGATTGTGCTAAGTTTCCTTGATCCTTTTGAGTACTTGAATTGGTTGAATGATCATTGTGTATCTCATTTTGGTTCTTCTTCATGTTGCTCCAAGCATAGATTACATTGCTTGTATGGGTCGTTCTGGGAATTTTTCTTTGATTTGAAAAGATTGCAGCATTAGTTTGGGTGTTTTTGTGTTTTTTTCGTGTTGTTTGAGTCATTTGATTTCAAATATTACATTCGCATTCTCAAGCTAGTGTTTCGGTTCTGTTTTTCATGTTATTAGTACATCGTGTGCTCTATTTCATTGAAAAATTCAAAAATATTGCATTTTTTTTTTGCATTGGAAATGAAGAATTCTTTTGCATAATTAGCATCGGATAGTCTAGGAAAGAGTTTTTTCGTTTTCATTAGATTGCATTAGATACATTAGTGGATGTCTTTGCATGTTCTCATTGTTTGCTATCGTTTGAAATATTTCTATCCTTCTCGTAAATAGCCTTCATTGAATGGAAAATGGTGTCCTTCTGCATGTAGTTTGCATTTAGGGAATTTGAGATCCAAAATTCGCTAAGGCCTTGAAATTGAAACATAATCCAAGACCAACGTTAAAATTTATTCAATTAACCTAAGGCAACATTGGAACCTAACGCAATATTTTAGTGGTCTAAGCTAGAGACGTGTTTCAGCGTCTTAAAACCTAGTAGTTGTCGTTCTCCATCTGGCTCTAGAAAGTGCTAGTACGGACTTGTGCTCCCCATATCGTCGAGTATATAAAGGGAGACCCCTCTAGGCTGCAATCCTTTATCCGTAGGAAGCCGAGTCTGCCGCCTTGTAACAGTGATACATCGAACACAACATTCGGGGAGACTACCTGGATGTACGTTAAGTCCTTGGCCATTTCTCTTTCATTTGATCACCAATGTGTATATGGAATTTCACGGAAACTTGGTACACCCTGTTGTGGTGGATTTGACACTTGGGTGTACGAAATCACACGCATTTAGAGAATGTGGTCTTTTATCTAAACCATGAGTAACAGGTAGTATTTGGGGGGAGCTCAGAAGTATAAGACTGAAAATGAAGTAATACACTTAAGTATGCTCTGTTGAAAAAGTAAAACTAAAAACATAAAAAGAAGCTAAATAGAGAGTTCCAAACAATAACAAGGTAAACAACGGCTCGATGGCCTTATTCTCATTGAATGCTTGGAATGAATACAAATCTTACCCACTTGCCGAAGGGCCTAGACAGAGGCTCTAGGACCCGACGCAAGGATGTTTGTCCTTCAAGTTCTGCCTTTTGACGTAGTTCAAATCTCTCTCTATGCTGCAATAGACTGAAATTGTTGGGTGGCCAACAATTGAGTCCTCTTCTTTAGCTCCTACTCCTTGGTTCACATAAACAATTGGTGTTGCTTGGGAAACTTTGGCCAGCATAAATTTGTGCTCACCAATTTTTCATCTCTTTGAGGGTTTATATAGTTGAGCTTTTAAACCACCTTCCCTCCCTTTGTACATGGTGGATAGTGACCCAAGGGAGGGGAAATATTCCATTGTGGGCTGAAAGATGCTTTTGTGTGCTCACACAAGGCCTAAGGAGGTGCTGGTGCTGTCCTTAGGCGGATTTCACATAAGGAGAAATTGTCATTTGCCTGCTTGTGGTCCTGGAAAGGGACTTTTTTCCATTTCCAGGAATGCGCGCTTATTGGGCTCCAGTGCATGCAGAAGGCTCACTTATCGAAGGAAAAAAGCGCGCACTCGGGCATTTATGACTAGTTAAATCTTGAATTGCTCCAAACCTTAGAGATTATTAATATTTTTTATTCCATAATGTATCTCTATCCTGTAAATCCTTGGGCTCGACATTACTTGATGTCGCTTTTTGCTGTACGATTTTACAGTGTTAACAGATTCCCCCTAATGTGTGAGGTCTAGGAAGAACTGTATAGCCGAAATACATTATAGTTTCTTTTCTGTATCGTACGCAAAGAGAGAGAGAGAGAGAGCGAGGCTTGCGTGTAGAAGGACAACATCTTGCACCAGTTCTGAGATAACCACTGCCTAGGGGACCCCCTGCAAGCAGACAAAATATACAACATATTTTCAAAATTTCAACGAGGCGGCATGTCCCATGCTCATGATGCTATGGCTAGTTAAACAAAATTGACAGATACATGTGCTGTCTGTGTCAATATTGTGGTAGTGATCTTGGTGGTTGTTGACGACAACTGCTGACGCCCTCAGGGGCATTTTTTCTTTGACGATAGGTGGAATGTGGTACCCATATGCACAATCTTGGTATGGTAGATCACTGCGCAATGTACACATATGTACTGGTTGGGACCTTCCCGTGTAAGCATTGTTGTTAGAGACGCTTATAAAGGCACGGGTCTTCGACGGATCTTAATCAAAGTGAAATGGTTGTAAGGTACGATACCATCGTGACATCAAAGCTTTTTTTGTAGTCGAATGTCAAGAGGATCGATGACATCTATGGACAATGATGTCTCCCATAGTGCCACTCAAGGATACCCCTTTATATGGGGAGGGGTTATCCAAGGTACCGCTTCCTTTTTGGAAAAGAGGTGTTGATGTTGACAAAAAGGAAGCCTTAACCGAACCATAATGGGTTTAACATAGGCATGTTGGTGAGCGGTAGCTGAAAATGGATGATGGGGATTCAGTTACCCAAGGTCGAAGTATATTTGAGCAGCTTGGCGGCAGTCACAGGTATTTTCTGAAGGTAAAAATCCCTGGAGTTGGTAGTACTTCCAGGGCAATTATGAATCGGTTATGATTGTCGTAAAGGTACGTGCATGGAGGGTATGAAATACTTCGACCAAGGGAGATGGGGGATTGCTGCCATGGGAGGAAAAAGTGCAATATGAGGGCGAAGAGGCGAAGGGCATTGTTTGTGATTTTTGTACAAAAAGAATAAAATAATGCGGTTTGGTTTGTACAAAACATAGAGACGGGTACCCCAAAACTTGAAAGAGGGTTGCTCACTTGATGGTGTGAGGACAGTGTTTTGCTGGGGGTAGGGGTCCCATTGGCTGGTCTCATGTGTGGGGTTGATGAAGCGGAAGATGTCGCAGATGGATTAATGTTGATGGGGGTCTAGTGGGCCAAACGCGGTGCACAGAGGTGTGCTTTCATTCTACTTATACAACCCAGTCGTCCGGGAAGGGGGTTGAGTTGGAATGGTGAACTTGACCTTATGCATGATATATGGATGGGCATGAGGTGCTTCCCGGACTAAAATGGTATGGCCATGGATTCACTTTGTGGAGTGATGTATGGTCTACTTGAGATGATGATCGCCATGGAGGGGAGGCTCTACCGACCATCGAGGACGTTTATCATATGCAGGGTGAGGTGATGATAAACGTGGTCGGGTGTGAGGACCCTAGGTTTTATTTCTGATGGAGAAATGACGTTAGGATATGCAAATTTTCTGGGACTCTAACATGCTGAGGGTAGAATGATACCTGCTCCGGAACTTTCGGTGGTGATTGTTGTGAATGGTTTGCAGGTTCTTCCTGCAAAAACAACTACCTCAACTGAAAGCATCTTCTTTTCATTCAATATTATTTGAAAAACATGAATTTTGGAAAGGAATATGGGAGGGTGCATACCTATCGGCACTTAAAAAAATATTTCTTTGGAAAGCGAATGTGGGGATCACTTTCGTTCGTCATGGTATACTGATGATGGTGCAACTTACGGTTTGCAGAATGGACCTTATGATCTTCTATTATGGACCTCTGAAGTTCTCAAAAAGGGTGATAAATAAGGGATTATGGCCCTAATCCTATTCATTTGTACTTGCTGAGTTTGGGAGATCAGAGGTGGTAGAAGAGACTTTCTTGTCGTTGCGGTCAGCCTGTGTACCAGGGATTAGCAATATTATGCCGAGGTAACTCTCATGACGTCCTGCACTTCAATTTTTTCAGTTTGGTGACACTGGGGGCTGTACAAGTTGGGTTTGTATGGACTCAAAGGGGCTTTTTGCCCTATATTACATGGGCGATCTAGGGAAATATGCGCCCCCCTTGCGCGTATTTCTCAAGTACATCCGCGCGAGAGCGCGTTGTCTTTGCCTGTTTGCACACAAGGGCATGCCTGTAAATAAAACAAGTGCGCAAGGACAGTGTTTTTGGAAAAGCTTGGGTTTCTTGCTATCCTTGATGATTTTTCTCCTTTGTACTGATGGGTGTTTGTTGCTTGTCAGGTTAGTGTGGAGAGAGCGAGATTGGCCAGAGATCCGGACTGCTCTAGCTGCTGATGCTAGGGCGCGCCGTCAGTTGGCCGCATGGGGCCTCCTGAAATTTGCTGAGAATGAGTGCCTTCGGTCATAGGACCGATTGATACGTTATATTATACGGCATTCGCACCGGAGGCGTAAAATGTTTGTCCTGAGGGGGACAAAAAAAAGGTGGATTATTCGTGCGGGCGATATTTATTTTGTGACTACATTCTTGCTCGGGGAGGAGAGGCACTGAGGTATCCGCTTCCTGCAGGGTGGGTGAACATGGACAGGTTTCGGTGGTGTCATTGCGGTGGTGCGCCTCTGACTGAGGGGTGCATCAATATCGCCTCAATGACAGATGTGGCCGAGCGGTGTGCTCTGGCCATTATTGTGTGACTGGCGGGGTCGTTTGCGCCACATAAGGCATCGGGCCCACAGGTGGGAGTTTTACGCCACTTGAGGAACGAGAATTTCTTCAATTTTGCCCATTTATGCTTTGATAGTATAGTGTCACAACTGAAGAGGGTCCAGCATGGATCCAAATCATTTGCGTACGCTAGCATTTTGTGTAGCATCATGTATGAGAGGGTCATGCTGTTGAGTCTCGTAGTGCCTGTGCCTGTCGGGGGGCCGAGGGAGCCACATATGAGGAGGTGGGCTCCGGTGATGCCACATGGTGGTGGTGGCCGAGTGGGTCGTTATTGGAATGACACGACGGAGGCCTGGTTTGAGGCTAATCCGCAGATTTTTTTGCCATACCCTTACGCGGGGATGGAATTTCAGGGTGATCAAATATTGGTCTCCCTTTTGGTTATTTTTGGGGCCCCGCAGGTGTGTGTTATGTTTCTGCATTTACTCGAGTTTTTTGTGTTCTTGAGTGTTTTTGATTGACACTGGCATTATTTTGGTTACTTGTGTAGATGTTGGCGAGGTGGGACGCCCAGTGGCCCGACTAGTGGGTCACAACCCTCCACCACGACCGCCTGGTGGTCGGGGAGGTGGTGCCATTGGTGGACCAGGAGAGGGTGCCGGTGGACCATGCTGGGATGGTGTTGGCCCTTTAGGTGAGGGAAGCAGCATAGGTGCTGCTGAGATAGCAGCAGAGAGAGCTCGTCCAGATGTGGCTGAGGTGCGCGTTGGAGCACTTACAGCTCAGGTAGAGGCTCTAGAGGACTTCCGGGGTCAAGTGGACTGTTTGACCCATGGAATGCCTGCTCGAGGTCTTATGGATGACTTCGAGGAGATATGGCTAGAGACAGTTATGGCCCGTGAGAGGGACTACCGGCCGACTCTACGACGGGTAACTACGGAGTGGCGACAGCAGCTCCGGTGGTGGCACTAGGAGCAATGGTGGGCCCAGGTGCTCCTCTTGAGGGGGCACCCCCCTAGAGTAGATTTGTACATAGGGAAAGTGCCCATTATGAGGATGCTTCCCTTATTTTTGACGACCTCTGTATTTTTGGGCTGGCCAATGGGCTAGCAATACTATTTTTTGTACTCTGATACACATATTTTTTAATATATATATGAGAGATATTTTTTGCGACTCTACATGGTGTGATGTCTATTTCGGTTTATGCATTTGTGTTATGCTGATGGATATACATGTTTTTGGTTTTTATGAATGGTTGTTTGCTCACGATGCATTCCAGTCTAGGATATTGTTAGCTATACGATCAGCTGTTTGGTTTTGATTCCTTGATACATGTGAGAATGTAATATAATCAAATTGTCTGCTTAATCTTCTAGCACGCAAATATTTTCTAAATAGGTTTGCATCCCTGGTTTCAAAGGTTTGGTTTAACTGTGAGACTACTAACTGGGAATCAAGGTAGACATGCATATGGCGAATGCCCTGGTGGAGGGCCTCGCACATAAGTCCAATAACGACGTCATATTCTGCCTGATTGTTGGTTGCTGAACCGATGCATACGCCGTTTGAACACAGTGGTGATCGGTCAGGGTGATAGATGACCCAGGCATCTACAACTAAGTTTTAAGACCATCGCGATGCTCCATCAGCAAATCCGAAATATGGTTCAAGTTGGTGATCCATGGTGATATTTTGAGCACGTTTAGGTTTTTTGGGTCAAAAATATTTTGGTGGTGGATTGTGTGTACTCTAGCTCTAGGGGATATGGGCTTGTAGGGACCTTATGGGTAGAAATTCTTGAGGTAAATGTCGTTGACAGGGTTAGTGAGGTAGGTCCCGTCCGGTTCCATCAAGATATATGCCCCCTGCCGGAGGTAATGTTTGATGATATAGGGCCCTTTCCACAGGGTTTCGAACTTTCCTGGCCCTAAGGCTTCTTTTGCGACATCATAGCGAAGGACTAGCTCTCCTTCGGTAAATGAGCAAGGGGTGATGTGGCGGTCGAATGATTCTTTTACCCTTTTCTTATGGGCCTCATTGTGTTGTAGCGATTGGCGCCTGTTTTTGTCAACTAGCTCTAGTTGTACTAGGCATTGTCCTGAGGTTAGGTGTCATCCAGGAGTTCGATGGTTGCATGCAAGTTTGGGCACTCGCGGAAATGAATACAAGGATGCAAGGTGCCCTAGTGTTTTGCGACGGGAATAAAGCTGGATTCCTGTGACGGAGGGGTTGTTGAAATCCTGTCTTGGGCGTGCGATGACACAAGTCATATGTGATGCGTTATGTCGCTGGCATGCGGTGGGGGAAGAATCTCCCTAATTGGCCATCTTTCAGATAGCCCCGACGGGGTGGACGTATTAGTCACATCCTCTTGGGTCGTTGAACTGTTCATGGAATCCCAGTCCCCACCATCTTCCTGGGAGAGGCGGATGATGGTCGATCGCATACATTTTAAGACTATGCGAAATCTCAGTATGTAGTGGAAATGATGTACAGGGTGATTATCCCTGCATATTTGGCATGAATATGGAATATCCATGTTTGCACGATATACTACATGAACTGGGTACCATCTTTGGAACATTTCCAAGGCTAGGCAGTCAATGACGAAATGATCGAGTTCATCGCAAAGTACGCACCTTTCGACTGGGTGAGGTGGTATAGCAGGGGGTCTTTCGGGTTGTTAGTAACCTATAAATATAGGATTCATAATTTTGAATTGACTGATGGTAGTCTTGTAAATATGTAAAAACTTTTCTTTCTGCAAGTTATTTTCCCATATTTTGTAAAAAAAATAAAAAAATCAAAAATAAAAAAGAGGGTAAAAAGTCCTAAAAGAAAAATCAAAGGACTTTGAAAAAATAATATACCCCAAAAGAAAAAGATGAATAAAACATGAAAGTGTGCATGTCTAAGTGCCACTACTTTTACTTTTTACAGTTGATTATGGCAGAGTGTTAATAAATGCCATAATCTGTGATGAGTTGAACAATTTAATATTGACTCATCATCTTTCAATTTCAAATGTTGTAGATAGAGAATAAAGAATTGTCATACAGTTTAATCATGACAATTCAGTAGTTAGGTAGAGAATAAAAGAATCCAACAGTTTAATCTAGATTCTTGGATGCAATAAGTGTAGAATTAGATAGTTTACTGCTTTCCAAAAAGAATAAAAGGTTGTAAGGTTGCTAGTTCAAATGCACCTGATTAAAATAGAAGGAAAAAATGTTAGAAGATATGACTGGGTAGGTAGAATAAGGTGGGAAACATCATTGTAAATATATTTCACCAGGATACAAATAACTAATTTCCCCTTCCCCTAGCAATTTGATATTCTAAACTATCAGTCAAAGAGGCTCAAGGCATTTCCTTGACTTTTGTTGGGACCGGACCCAAGGCTCAATGACTGACTAGTTGAAAATGTTTAGTTTCTATATTAATCCTAGAAATTTTCATCATTTACCCCTCCATGCACTCATAACCATTTTACTTTATAAGTAAGAACTCTTTTCTTGCTTAAATGTTACATAAAGATCCATTTAATTAACTTCCCCCATTTTGCAAAGTATAAAACCCTCAAAAAACATGATATCCTAAGTTAAAGTGAATGAATTATGAAAATGAAGAAGCTTTATTCTAATTTTCACTTTCCTTAGTTCTATTTATGAAATTTTGAGTATTCATTGTCCCTTTTCATATTAACACTTAACCTATTTTATTAGCTCCCAATCAAATATCCTAGTCCTATTAATATAACTACTTTTTATTTAATGTCCCAAAAACCCCCTTATTATATGCTTTTGTGTCAAAGATATTAATCACATGTTGAAATAACATCCCAAAATTACCCCTTTGACATAAAAATACCTATAAAAATATACCCCTTTCCCCTATGGTTTTTAGACCCCTCCGCAGTCTAAAAACTATATAATAAAGTTAAGTAATACAAAAAGGCGCATTTTATTTACACTCTGTGTATTTAAAATAACGCACAAAAAATACTTACATCTTTGTACCCTTCCCCGATTACCCTTAACCCAAGGTTAAAAAGCCTAAGCTTATTTTTGCCTTAAGCCTTTTTCCCCTTCATAATACGTGAAACCTCATGTTTCATATAAGTATCAAACCTTGGTTATACCTTTATTAAACCCACCCCATTCTATATATAAACTCATTTTATATATTTGAAACCCATTATCCATTCCATTTTCGCAGTGTCGGGTTCAACCTCAACCGTCCAATCATCCCTATCAAAATCAATGGATAATATTGAACCTGGGTCCCACTTTCCCTTGCTTCATGCCCTACCTTTCCCCGATATCACATTTGTCTCACACCGTAGATCTTTATCTTTCAAGATCAACGACTCATCGTAAAAGCCCGACCCCACCTTACTATTTCCCTGCAACTTTCCGAAAAATCTTGACCGTTTGCATTGGGCGATTAAATCCGACGGCGCATATTCAATATCGCATGACAAAAGTGATCAGGCAAAGTTTGAAAAAAATAATGCGATAAAAGCTGTTTCGTGAAACCACCACCTGCTACATGTCTTATTTCTACTGGATCGCATTCCAAAAGTGAAAAACCATTTACCACCTAGGAGCAATGCAATAACCATTAATGGTTTCGCCTTCAATGCAAAAACCACTCCCGCCATTTCAACTTAACCAGTAATTAATACTTCTCATATCGATAAAACTTAAGATTTTAACCTTATTTTTTATCATTTGCATACCTTTGCGCCTTCGCCCTCTAAGAAATAACTCACAGATTCCATTGCAGAGCTGTTTTCGAACCAGTTTGTCGTTCTAAAACCATTTTCCCTCTGAAATTCACCGTCGAATATTTTCAACACCTTCTACGAAGAAAATGCGACCAGTTTGAAGACTGGTATAAACCTGGAAACCCTCTTCGACCGCAACCATACCCATTCAAGGTATTTTTTAGTAATCCGACCTGCAAAATCTTAATTTCGAAGAAAAAAATTAAAACACTTTGAATAGATAAACCAGAATTACTCATCTGAAAATATTCAAACCCTGAAGAAACAGGGGGAACCCTGTCAAAATTTTCTCAGAAATTGCCACTTCTGCCTAATTCAGTTGTAAAGAGTTTTTGACCATCCAAAAGCTATTTTTGCAGTTAAAGTCCATTTGAATTACAGAAAAGGCCATTAAAACCCCTGCCCAGATTATGAATTCTTCCTAAAGAAGCTCAATTTTCCTTCTATTCCTCAAAAGAAACTAAGAAAAAAGTCTAATCTTGCTCAGTTCTATTCAAAATGACAAAAAAATAGGTCACCCCTAGGACTGGAGGTCCCAAACCTCAGAAGCCTGCATCCAGCAAGCTTCCAAACCCTAAACCTTCAAAAATTGATAAACCTACTCCTGCCCTAACTGCAGATTCCACTGAAGTAGTTAGACCTTTGCAGCCACCTGTCACCTCTGAAGATAACAGTCCATTGATTGATTTAAACTATAGAATTGTTGATGCTACCTTAGAGTTCGACCTACTTGAAGTACATAGCTGGTGTCATGAGAAATTTGAGAAGAAAGTGGAAAATGATATACCTGTATGGGACTCCAACTTGCCTAAATACATGGTTCCCATCACCCATCAAGCTCAATATTTCATTAGGTTGTGTCAATTACACTATATCCCTGACTAGAAATGCATGGTGAAAAAAGATAATGAGGTCATGTTTTACATAACTGTTGAAGCCATCAATGATATGCTCCAACTGAGCCACGATCCACGGGAAATATCATTGTCCATTGAAGATTTAACTCAGATGTATTTAGACCTAGATTTCCCTAGGAAGTTTATGATCCTTCAAAACTTCATGCCTAATCATGTTAACCTTCCTAAGGTAAATCCACCTTATGATACTTTTGATTTCCCTGAGGGCTCCAGACAAATCATTTCCATGCTTTCATTCATTCTATGCTATGCTAATGATGAGTTTACAGATGCCTCCATTTTAGGTTTCCTCTCTACCTTGTCTCCAGGACAACATCCAAAACTAGTTTTCAACTTTGCCAAATTCATTGCTGATAATATGCATTATCAGTTGATTAAATTACCTGATGAAGGAGTATTCAGATATTCATCCTATCTGTTACATCTCTTCCTATTTTTTCAGGTAGACAATTTCCCAATTGCATTACAAAAGATGGATGTGGAAGGTAAACCTCTTTCAGTGATATTATGGACCTCTCTACTCAGGAAAAATAACAGTGAATACAGTTACAAGGACTTCAATGATTTGTTTATTAAACCTGCCATGAGTTTGTTGAACAAAGAAGAGAAACCAAGGATTAATGAAGACATCAAAATAATTTTACAGTTGTCTGAAAACTGTAAGGTAGGAGACTGGTATTTGTACGAAAATCACACATAAATCAGAGTATATGGTGCACTCCTGGCTCCATACAAATTACCCAAGTTTCTAACTACCAGGATTTTTGCTTTGGAGTACTTAAGACAGATATTGAATGCAGATGCAGTGAATTTCATAGCCTCCAAAAAGAAAGCACAGTTCAAGCTAAAAAGTCAAATTGGCCCCTTCATAGTCAATAGCAGAGATGCTTTGAGAGACATAGTCAGCAATTTATCACAATTTAAATTCCAAGAAAGCTTTTACTAGAATTATGATCCTCAAGGTGCTATAAGTAATCTTAGGTTCAAGTGTAAGTTAACCCCATTCCTCCATGATTCAAAGCCACAAATTGAAAAATATGTTAATCAGATTGAATGGGTTGCAAACACATTGATTGATGATATTCAGCAAATGTAGACAGATAACTTGTAGGAAAAACAGATGGATAGCACACAGGTGGTTACAGTTGGCCAACAAACAGAAGTGTCTAATAAAAGACCTCGAAAAGAAGAAGGCTATTTAGCAGAAACAATTATAGAAAATAAATTTAAGACAATTTGCAGCAAAAAGGCCAGAATTATTGCTGTAGAAGAAGAAAAAGCCATAAAGATAGATGACAATGAAGATCAAACAAACAACAATGATCAACAAACAGATGATGAGGCCACAATAATTGTCAATGAAACACTTAGAGAAATTCAGAATGAGAAGGTACTATCACAGGGAAAAGGCAAAGAAATGGTTGAAACACAGATAAATACAGAAGCTCCTTCCTCTTCTAAAGCAGCAGAAGAAACTGATTCTGACATCCAGAAAAAGTTCAAGCAGATCAGAGAAAAGAATGAGGAAATTAAGAATGAGGTCTATTCAAAACTCCTTAAAGAAAAACCAGGAGACAAAGACAGGCTTGTGACAGCTTTTGATTATTCAACAAATAAAATGATTATGTCTTTTCTCCAGCCAATAGTTACAGACCCAAGGTCAACTACAAATTACAGGAAAATAGAGTTTGAAGTAAATGTAGATGCCATACATGAACTTGACCAGATAGAGTTTCATAGAAGTGCTTCAGAAATGTTGTATTCAAAGGTAGTCAACAAAACCATGAATGCTACCATGCTTCAAAAAACAGTATCTAATTTACAAACACAAATGAAATTAGATAAAGCATCTCCACATGCTAAGGATTTTAGGATCAAGTCCTTAGAAGACTTGGTGATAGAAATTGGAGTGGATCCCTCCAATATTGAAGTTGCTAAAACTCTCATAAGGCAAAAGAATGAATATATTTCTGCCTTGAGAAAGCAACTTAAACTTCCACAGAGTGAACACCCACAGGCTAAAGAAATTCTTTAGGAGAAAACAGAGAAAGATGAACTAATGCAGCTAGTTTTAAAGATGACAACTCAGATCAAAGAAATGGAGAATCAAACAGAAATTCTAATGAAGAAAAATGAAACATTGAAAAAAGCACAGGAAGTCTCCATTCCTACAGTCATTCCAACTGTCAGTACTATTGTTCCTTCTACATTGGCAGAACATTTAGCACCAAAAGGAGTATTGGCAACTGCAGTGTCAATTAAATCTAAAGATATTTCTGCCACTTCATCATCTACATCACAAGTAAATCAAATAGGTGAAACAACTGACATATTAAAGGCTATGGAAGACATGTCCCTAAAGAATAAAGAAATAATCAACTTGAAAGGCACCATCCGAAATCTTGAAACATCAAATAGATATGCATTGATTACATCCAAGGGACGTGAGCAGAGAGCCAAAGACTTCAAGAGCAGGTGAAGATTCTACAGCAACAGGTTAATCTAGGTGAACAGGTATCATATATCAAGAATTATCTATGGAACAACATAATTCAAGGCATACATCTACAGTGGCCTTCAATCCAAATAATTTATGAATAGAAGGATTTACTCAAGGCAGCACAAATAGAAATTCAGAAGACAAAAGAAGAACTGGCTAACAAACCTTCTCAAGCTTTGAAACTAATTACATTTTTGAACATGATGCAGGGGCATTAGGCACAATCAAAATACTTTGTATTTTAGTAGACATAGGGGGGTCTGAGTTTTTTATTTCTCATGTAATCCTTAAATAATTAGAGTGATTTTAATTATGTATAGTGAGGAATTGTAAATGTTCTCGAATCATTAGAGAACATGAGGGGAATTCGATTTGCTAGGAATGTGAAGAGTCAGTTCAGTAAATTTAGGGAATTAGTCTAGATTTGGGAAGTCTAGAATTTGAAGAGTTTTTTGAGTGTTAAAGGAGTTGAATCAGTTTATTTTAAATTGTATAAATAAGCCTCTGGGACATTAAGCAGAGGATAGACCAGTAGATCTGGAGAGACAGAGTAGGAGATAGAGGGGCCATCGAATTGAAGATCAGGCCAAAAAGACGAGAAGGATTTTGTAAGTGGTTTCATTGTATAAATGAAAGAATCTATTCAATTTTACATGAGTATTAATTGACTTAATCCGTGTGAATGGGTTTGTAATTCAATAAACAATTGTATAGGAAATGTGGAAAATATACTCTGCAATTTGGCTTAAATGATGTTCTATATATAATAGGAAGTATATTTAACCAAGGTCGATGTTATTGCCTTGAGTGTTTGAATCTCCCGTGAGCTGGTATGAATAAGGCTCTATGATGGGGTTTAGATGGTAATCTTGTTTTGATGGGAAGGTCTAAGTCACATTAAACATTACCATGATTTTGAAATTTGAATTCATGAAGGGTTATTTGATTGTTTCTTGAAAATTTGTTATTTTAAATCTACCTCATCTTTGAAGGAAGCGGTTCCAGGGTAACATCAAACCACGCGCCTACATTCGGTAGCTAGCCCTACCAGATCAGGAGAGGGCTCTCTCCTTGTCAATCTTAGCAAAAATAATCAATAAGGCTTGAGATGACTTAAAATAAAGGCTAATTTTAGGCTTGGTATATATGTAAAATATTTTGATTTTGATTTTGGGGGTTTTGTTGGAATCAAAGGGAAAGGCAGTTTTGGGTTCGGGGATGAGGCCTAGTTTTTGTAGAGTTCTGAATGGGGCAAGGAAGTCAATTGTTTTGATGCTTTGGATTAAGTGAATGAATAGTTAGTTTAGACCGGTGAGGAGCTGAAGAGGGAAAGAGGCTTTCAAGAATCCTCTTCAAACAGATGAAAACATGGAGAATTAAACAAACCTCAAGGCATAGCAAAGCAATCTAATGAATTCCACCTTTATAACTCATTTGTTTAATTTAAGAAGAAATGAGAAGGAAGATTATAGACATGAAACATCAGTAAACTTACAATCACAGAGAGAAACACACCATCAAAACATAGAGCCGCATGGATCCCAAAGAGTGCTGCAAACCCTGGTCTATTCCTTTGCCAAAATTGCAGAGATGAAATCTACAATGAAGTGCCAAGCAATCCCAACTGTCCCACCTATGAAAATGGCTGAGAAAATACAAGATATAGACAAGCCTAACTCATTCCCATGCCTCTAGGGGTCAAGATCACTAGTTTAGGATATGTTTCAACAATATCTAAACTAAGAACTGGAAAATAGGCAATGAAACAGCTTGCCTCTATAAGATAGGAAACTGATTCATTCAGTTACATTTCACTTTTTGGTGAATGAATCTACTTGCATGAGTAAAAATGTGCCAAAATTACATCAAAGTCATGAAATTACATCAAGTTACATCAAGAGCTATACATATGAAGATAAAAAAGTCAAACTGGCCAAAACTAGGCGAAAAACTGAGTTACTGAGTGAAAACTAGGCCAAAATTCCCAATGCGCCGCGCCTGAAATCTCTATGCGTCGCGCCACTTTGAGGCTGATTTTGAGAGCCTTCCCGAAGTCCAAATTGAGCGTAGGATATCTCATTGGAAAGCTCTACCTGTATAGTTTCCAACCCAAGTGGAATTTCTGAATTTGGTTGCCATTTTCCCCTCCAAAAATCAAATCTCCTAACACTACTTCCTGTGTGTCCAAGAAGTGGCAGAAAGGCCATTTTTGGGTGTATCATGTTGTGTTTTGACCCTTAGAATAATAAACAATAAAATACTTAGGTAATGGGTAGACATTATAATTTTTTATGAAAAATCAGAAATGCAAAGTTTTCTTCAGTACTTGTTCTGCTTCCTTCAACCTAGTGGCACTAACGTAGAATTGGAAAAATGCGTATTGGAGGCAAAAAAATCAAGAGTGAAAAAAGTTTTAAGAATTTCTTGAAATTTGGGTTGAATACAATAAGTCTTATGTTGGGCTTAAAGCTTGGGGCCAAAATTTGAGTCTGCTCATTCCTTTATGACGCTTTAATGTCTCTGGCACTGCGAGGGATCTTGATTCGTGCCTTGCAAACATGATTCCTCGCCCAATAGTGATTCTTCATGTGCCTTAGCATGTTCTTTTCCTTGTTGGCCTTCTCCAACAACTTTTGGTCTCCTTGGTGCATGCAATTCGGGTGTAGAATCACTCTCTCGGTCATACGATGTATCGGTATCTGTCTCCATGATGTCCAAGGTCTATGCAAAGTCTATGTTGTCTTGGATTAAAATGAGAATTTTGGTGTTTTTGATTTGATTGCCAAATAAGTGGTAATATGGGATGGAATACAGAGGAATAGGGTAGTGGGAATAATGGACTTTTTTCAAGTGAAATTAGAAATTTCCACATGAAATCTGTGTGTTAAAGATTTAGGGACAACCACTTAGCTATTTGGGATAACTTGGGATTTGAGGGAAATTTACAAATGGTATGGAGACAATGGAAATGGGATAGGGATGATTTGACTTTAGGGATGTCAAGAGATAAGGGAATGAGGACTGTGGTGAGAAAATAAATAGTGAGTAGGGGAAAAAAGAGGTAAGGGAAATGTAAATATTTGACACCAAAGTCAATTTCAAAACCCTAGGAGCATTTCTTAATCAAGACAATAGGGTTTGAGTTTTTTGCATTTAAATTTTCATACCAACACCAAACACTTGTTAAGAGAAATGAGGAAGTGGCTTTGACTTACTCAAACAAGGAGAGACTGAGAAAAATTTTATGGGTGAAATGAATGGCAAAAATCTTATGTTCTGGCCCAATGCGCCGCACACCAACCCAATGCGTCACACACCAACCCAATGCGTCGCACCACTAAACCCAATGCATAGTGCCTTTTTTAAGGAGGCTTTTGGAGGCCTTCCCGATGTCCAAATTGGGCACAGGATAGTGTGTTGGAAATCTTATTGAGTCTAATTTCCAACCCAACTGAAAATTTTCAATTTGGAGTTCATTTTCCTTGTCAAAAGTCAAATCTCCCAAGACTGGTCAAAATGAGCAAGATGAGGCTACCTTGAGGCAGAGTACTGTTACAGTCAACTTTTGAAGGTCTTACTCAACTCCAAATTGAGCTCATGATAGCTCATTGGAAATATATTTGTGTCTAGTTATCATTTGACTCATCAAGAAAGTCATTTGGCCAACCAAGCTAGGAGAAATATTGATTTTCCCAAGGTCACTTCAGAGGTGCATCAATTCTCCTGAGGCAACTGTATTTTTGACATTTCTCTAAAAACATGACACCTGTGTAAAAAGTGAAGGAATTTTTTATTCCTTGGCCTATTTTGGACAAAAAAATCTCTCATTTTTCTGAAATTCATATTTTAGTGCTCGGAAACGTCATTGGAGTAAAACCTATCCCGATGTGTGGAACAAGGGATTTGTCGAAATGAAGCGAAATGAAGGGGATAAGGGGCTTCTAAATTCTTGAGAAAATTTTTGGAAGTAGGGAGGGATGTTAGGAAGCAGTGGAAAGTGTAATTTCAGAAATTGAGTGAGGGGAAGGGGTCCAAAAGGGAAAAACATAGGCCTAGCCTAGAAAATTGCCAAGTTGTAGCAAGAAACTAGGGTTTGTGCGAAAATGAGGAATTTGGGGGATCTAAGTGATGGGAAGTGTTTAATAAGGTACATTAAGGATAAGGGAAGGTGTATGAACATCAGGATACAAGTTTTGCTGATGATTTGACCATCCAAGAGAAATTACCTTCAAAACCCTAGGAGAGGGAAATGAACCTTACCTAGGCACAACTGAAGCATGAACAAGGTGTAAAATGACTCAGTGGAACTTGGCATGATGATGAAAACCCTCTGAATGATGGTACACTCAGCTGAATGGTGACATGGACCGACATTTGGACAACTTTGACAGGAGTAAAAGCAACCCCTAGACCTAATGCCTAGTGACCAAATTTTGCTTGAAAACTCATTGAAATGACAAAATTTGACCTTGACACCTTAAAATCACTTTGTAAGAGCATGTTTGATCACTGGAGGAAGGCTGCAAAGGCTGACTCTAACATTGGCTCCAATGGGGATGGTAGCTCCTTGGAGGTGCCAAGAATGGCAGATCTTTGGGAGAGCAGACCAGTGCCTTATCCATTGGGCAATGGAATAAAAAACTCAAACTGAAATGCATGACTGAAAACTGATGACTTGACGACACAAATTGACTCTCACTCAACTAAAAACTGACTCGATACTTAAACACAACCGACAAACTGGAAAATATGCTCAATATGAAGCTTATTCAATACAACCTACTCTAGTTGTTCCATTCATCACCTGATCAAGTGAAATGAAACAACCAATGAAACCATGTAAGTATTCTGGTTGTTGTTTGAATTCTCCGCAAGTGCTCACTTATGAACAACAACAGAGAACTACTGAAAGGCAACTCCCATGAAAACTTGTGAACAGATCCATTGAATACTATGGATTCTCTATCCGCCTCCAAAAACACTGCATAAGGATCTCAAAATTCATGCACACTAGGACTTAGCTCATCCAATGGATTACTTTTCTTCTCCTCATACCATGAATGCAAACTTTGTTTTGAGCTTTGTGACGAGACTCCTGCTAAAAATGACAAAGAGACCGGCTGCCAGATCAAGTTTATATCAGCACACGTTTCAAGCTTACATATAGTCAATGGAGAAAGACTTTGACTGCAAACATCATCCAACACATCAGCTATTGGATCGTGAAAAACTTGAAAAGACTGCTGCAACCCATTTTCTATTGTTTCTGATGAGATTACATGATTTTCTACAAGCTGCTCATTTGAAGATTTACTATGCAATTTACCCTTCAAAAACTGAAATGATTCAAAAAAAAATGGTACGGAGTCATCTTGTATCATTTGATCATATGTGCCAGCTTCCAAGTCTTCATCTGCAACTTGACAATCAATGGCATTCGGGGGCTGCAAATCTGGATATGAGAAGTCTTGAACAAGGTTTTTATTTCCCTCAAGATGGTCCAAATCAAGACTTGTTGACAGTTGATTTCTGATTGCATGGAAGTTGTCTCTGATGAACTGAAACGAGTCAAAACAAAAAGGCAAAGATCCTTCACTTACTTCAAAATTTGTAGCACTTTCCTCGTCATTTTCATAGCTGATATGCATCGGTTGATCACTGTACTCAAGCTGCTGAAAGTGAACTTCCTCCTTCCACAAACTAGCTGCTGATTTGTCTGCAAGATTAGCTTCTGTTTGGAGAACATAATCATCATCATACTGATCAAACTAAGGCAAATCATCAGTATAAAACACATCATCAAGCATACATGTCAAATCAACAGATCTCTCTTCTCCAAGATGATCTACAAAAAAATCATTATCAGATCTATGACAACTGGGATAAGAAACAAAATGTTTTGGATCAGCAACTTTTTCTTCTTCAATCATCGAGCCATGGGCTTGAAAATTATACTCATTCCTTGTGGTGATATTTTTCATCATCTCTTCCATTGCACTTACCAACATGTCAAGCTTTACCTCTAAATATTTCAATTCCTCCGGATCTATGTTTTTCATCTCTTCTTCCTTCAACCTTGCCCTTCAGATCCGCAAATGAGCCTCTACATCTACTGCACTGTTCTGCATCTCTTCAAGTGTTTCAAGATTCCTTTCTCTCAGCTGAAACTCCATTTCCGGATCAAAGGCACTCGGGTAGTGCAAGAGAGTAGATCCAGGAGGAGGTCTTATATCAACTGGCATCGAAAAATATAATTTGTTAAATCTGGAAGAAAACTGTTGTACTGTCTCCCCTAACAGTATTTTCAGCCGGTTATACTCTTCTATAATCAAGAAAGGATTCTGTCTGATCACCCACCTGTCGAGGAAAACTTTGATGAACTACTGGAAATCTGAGATGCTCGCATCAGGCAGGGCTTTGAACCAACTCTTGACTTTGCCTTGCAAAGAAATGGCAAAAAGCCTAATACTGACATCCTCTTCATCAACTTCAAAAAGGTCAAGAAAAGACTCAAAATTCAGAACATGTCTCTCAGCAGTGATGTTGTCATGTTCACCATCAAATCTTGGTAGATATAGGTCATGATTTTTAGGGAACGCATGGGATATAGGAGGTAAAATCAGAGGCTTGTATCGATCTAGAACTTTACAAGGTATAGTGGTATGTAAAAATGATGCAGAATCAGTCTTGGTCTTTTGAGGTTCATCAGTTTGGAGACAGTCATCACAAGATTCAGAAGAAAGGTTTTAATCAAGCTCAAAATCATGCAAATCTTTGGTATTTACAATCTTCAAAAGGAAGGAATCAAATTCAGGCCAAGGATATTTTCTCAAATACAATATACTTTGCAAAGCCTTCTTGACATTATCGGGAAAAGAGAAGAAATAATTTATGACAAAGAACAAAATGCCTTGGATGAAATTCCAACTTGAATACCTGATCTTTCCATATTGTCCTTTCATGTTTCTTCTGATCAGGTTTATCCTCCAGTGGAGTCCTTGGATATGATCTCAAAACTGATTTAGAGTCGCCAGGTGAATGATTTCAGCCTCGCGGTGTCTGATCGTTGTCCACCATCAACCATTAGATCTAACTTGATACATGTACTGGGGCAATTTGCAAGTCATATGTTACGTTTATAAAACTAGACTGAAGATTGACTGAAGCAGCGTTTATCTACTTTCGCTAATGCAAAGCAAGAGCATTTCGAAGGCTACCTGGCATAACTTCAGGCTCCGTCTGTAGTTTATAAAATGAATAACACTAACAAGCAAACAATCTGCCCTAGTCTGGTTGCCACTATTTTATTGCCTAAATCTACCTCAGGCTAAAGGAAGGCAGAGTATAGGGTAACATCAAACCATGCTTAATCTGGTAGCTAGCCCTACCAGATCAGGAGAGGGCTCTCTCCAAGTCAATCTCAGCAAAAATAATCAATAATGCTTGAGATGAATTGAAATAAAAGCTAATTTTAGGCTAGGTATATATGTGAAAGAGTTTTATTTGATTGTGGGGGTTTTTGTTGGAATCAAAGGGAAAGGCAGATTTTGGGTCCAGGAAATGATCAGTTTTGTAGAGAGCTGAATGAGGCAAGAAAGGAAATTTTTTTGATACTTCGAAATTGAATGAAATGGATAGATCAGATCGGTGAGGAGTTGAAGAGGGCAAGATGCATTCAAGAATCCTCTTCAGACTTTTGAAAACATGGAAAATTAAACAAAACTTCAAGGCAGAGCACTGCTAATCTAATGGATTCCACCTTTATCACTCATTTGTTTAATTTAAGAAGAAATAAGAAGGGAAATGGTACACATGAAACTTCAATAAACTTACAATCACAGAGAGAAACACACCATCAAAACATAGAGCCACATGGATCCCAAAGAGTGCTGCAAACCCTGGTCTATTCCTTTGCCAAAATGCAGAGATGAAATGTACAATGAAGCTCAAAGCAATCCCAAGTGTCCAACCCTAAAAATGACTGAGAAAATACAAGATATAGACAAGCATAACTCATCCCCATGCCTCTAGGGGTCGAGCTCACTAGTTTAGGAGCTGTTTCAACAAGATCTAAACTAAGAACTGGAAAATAGGCAGTGGAACAGCTTGCCTCTATAAGATAGGAAACTGATTCATTCAGTTACAATTCACTTTTTGGTGAATGAATCTACTTACATGAGTAAAAATGTGCCAAAATTACATCAAAGTCATGAAATTACATCAAGTTACATCAAGAGTTTCACATTTGGAGATGAAAAAGTCAAACTGGCCAAAACTAGGCGAAAATCTGAGCTGCTGAGTGAAAAAGGAGCCAAAATTCCTAATGCGCCGCGCTTGAAATCTCTATGCGTCGCGCCACTTTGAGGCTGATTTTGAGGGTCTTCCCAGAGTAAAAATTGAGTACAGGATAGCTCTTTGGAAAGCTCTGCCTGTCTACTTTCCAACCCAAGTGGAATTTCTGAATTTGGTTGCCATTTTCCACTCCAAAAATCAAATCTCCCAAGACTACTTCCTGTGTGTCCAAAAAGTGGTAGAAAGGTCATTTTTAGGGTGTTTTTGACCCTTCAGGCAACCCAAAACTTGTCAAAATCCTTAGGTAATGGGTAGGAATGCATAATTTTTGATGAAAAATCTAGAAATGAAAAATTTTCTTCAAGAGGAGCTGCCAATTATAAGCGCGCGCCAAGTGGCGCTACGCGTCGGGCAGGAAAATATGTGTTAAGGCCAAAAAAATCAAAATTGACAAAAAGTTTCCCAAATTTCTTAAAATTTGGGCTGAATGTCCTCCATCATGCGCTATGCTGGGCCAAGGAAGCTTTGGCCAAAATTTGGAGTCGATCATGCCTTTTGCGACGCTTTAATGCCCTCTTTAACTTTGCCTTTAGGATCTTGATTCGTGCCTTGCAAACATGATTCCTCGCCCAATAGTGATTCTTCATGTGCCTTAGCATGTTCTTTTCCTTGTTGGCCTTCTCCAACAACTTTTGGTCTCCTTGGTGCATGCAATTCGGGTGTAGAATCACTCTCTCGGTCATACGATGTATCGGTATCTGTCTCCATGATGTCCAAGGTCTATGCAAAGTCTATGTTGTCTTGGATTAAAATGAGAATTTTGGTGTTTTTGATTTGATTGCCAAATAAGTGGTAATATGGGATGGAATACAGAGGAATAGGGTAGTGGGAATAATGGACTTTTTTCAAGTGAAATTAGAAATTTCCACATGAAATCTGTGTGTTAAAGATTTAGGGACAACCACTTAGTTTTTTTTGGGATAACTTGGGATTTGAAGGAAATTTAAGCAGCATGGAGACAATGGAAAGGGGATAGGGATGGTTGTTAGGGAGAGGGATGTAAAGAGATAGGGGAATAGGGAGCGCTGTGGTGAGAAGAGTAGACGGTGAGGAGGGGAAAAACAAAGGTGAAGTAATGGATAGGAATATTTGGCCCAAAACCAATTTTTAAAACCACTAGGAGCATTTCTTAATCAAAATGATAGGGTTTGAGTTTTTATATTTAAATTATTATAATCAACACCAAACACTTTCTCATTGGAAACTAAGAGGTGGCTTTGACTTACTTGAACAAAGATGGACCAGAAAAATTGGATTTTGGAAGAAATAGCAATGAATTTGCTTCTGCCATGTGCGTCGTAACGACAACTTAATGCGTCACGCCATAACCCAATGCGTGGTGCCTTTTTGCGGGGAGGCTTTTTGAGAGCCTTCCTAGTGTCCACATTAGACTAGGATAGCTCATTAAAAATCTTATTGAGTCTAATTTCCAACCCAACTGGAATTTTTCAATTTGGAGTTCATTTTCCTTGTCAAAAATCAAATCTCCCAAGACTGGTCAAAATGAGTAGAATGAGGCTGCCTCAAGGCAGAGTGCTGTTGCAGTCAACTTTTTAAGGTCTTCCTCAACTCAAAATTGAGCTCATGATAGATCATTGGAAATATCTTTGTGTCGAGTTATCATTTGACTCATCAAGAAAGTCATTTGGCCAACCAAGCTAGGAGAAAACTTGATTTTCCCAAGGTCACTTCAGAGGTGCATCAATTCTCTTGAGGCACCTGTATTTTTGACATTTCTCTAAAACCATGACACATGTGTAAAAATTGAAGGAATTTTTTCTTCCTTGGCCTGTTTTGGACAAAAACCTCTCTCAGATTTCCCAAATTCATCTTTTCTTGCTCAGAAACATCATTGGAGTAAAACCTATCTCGATGTGTGGAACAAGGGATTTGTCGAAATGAAGCGAAATGAAGGAGATAAGGGGCTTCTAAATTCTTGAGAAAATTTTTAGAAGTAGGGAGGGATGTTAGGAAGCAGGGGAAAGTGGAATTTCATAGATTGAGTGAGGGGAAGGGGTCCAAAAGGGAAAAACACAGGCCTAGCCTAGAAAATTGCCAAGTTGTAGCAAGAAACTAGGGTTTGTGCGAAAATGAGGAATTTGGGGGATCTCAATGATGGGAAGTGTTTAATAAGGTACATTAAGGATAGGGGAAGGTGTATGAACATCAGGATACAAGTTTTGCTGATGATTTGACCATCCAAGAGAAATTACCTCCAAAACCCTAGGAGAGGGAAATGAACCTTACCTAGGCACAACTGAAGCATGAACAAGGTGTAAAATGACCCTTTGGAATCTAGCATGATGATGAAAACCCTCTAAATGATGGTACACTCAGATGAATGATGACATGGACTGAAATTTTGATAACTCTGGAAGGAGTGAAAGCAAACCCTAGACCTAGTACTTAGTGAGCAAATTTTGCTTGAAGGCTCACTGAAATGACAAAATTTGACCTTGACACAACAAAAATCACCTTGTAAAAGCATGTTTGGATCACCGGAGGAAGGTCTGCAAAGACCGACACTAACGAGAATTGATGTATGAATTAGTGAGGGATTTGTGGAAAAGGCCTGCCTGTATATTTAGTTGAATATGCAGGGATATTGGATCGATCACACAGAAGAAGAGCTTAATGATAGTTCGAAGGTCATCGAATCGTGAAAGGAGTTCGTGGAAGAAAGGTTTCGTTATAGAGCGATTGGTCGGTGACATATATCATAGCAAACAAGATGATTCATTGTTACATAGAGCTATGAAATTGAAGGAATTCGATGGCATTGGAATAACAAGTCAAATTAAAGGGTGGAACCATGAATAAGTGAGCCGACGGAACAGTGAACGAGAAGGCAATTTTGATGAACTAAACCGGTAGTATCGCGTAGTCATTTGCGTGGTAAGTGGATTTGAAAAAAAAACATGATATCACAAACTGAAGGACGCGTGGCATAAGGTGGTTTTCAGAAACCATTCATATTGCACGATTTTGGAAGATTAATACTTGTGCGTTTCATAACGCGATATCAGTCGGATGTATACCAAATTCAGTTATGGGGAGCGATGAATGATCCACCGTTGGATCATAAACGAAGTTGCAAGGTGACAAGCAAGGTAGGGACGCTGGGCCCCAGTTGATTTATCATGGTAATGTTGGGTATTAATCATTGTTAAGCCAATGTCGAATGATTGACATATGTATTCATGAAATGTGGGCAAATACATTTAAATATTGACGACCATCGGAATTTTAATATGAAATGAACATTTGTGTGAGCACATGAACAAGGGTGGATTAAATATGGTGAATGGGCCCAGAGCATTAGAATATGTTGGTGCCTTGGGTTAATCACAGTCGAGGCTTATAAAGTTGAATGGCATAATTAATTCACAAGAACTGATATATGTGGTGGGACGATACAATTAATAAGTTTGATTGCTGGTGATATGGACGGTTGTCCAAAGTTGATTTGGTGTCTATCCAAGGTCGAACTTTGGAAAGAATATATGTTAATACATGTGACGAGAACCAAAGTTCACACTTCACGTTAAAGTGCATTGGTCTAAAGGTAATGTTTGATAACATTTTGTATTATGATAATGGCTATGCATTAGCTATATTATATAAATGGGTTGATTATAAAGTGAACGTTGACTCATAGGGAAAATGAAGGATGGACCGAACATAAAGGTGTGGGCCATATGACATGGTTTATTTCGATGGATGGTAATTATATTAATTTTATAACATAAAATCTGTTCTGAGAAATATGAACTTGTGGGGCGAGTTAAATGCAATTCGAACCTTGAGGATAGTGAATTGGGTTCGATTATAAATCAAGGATTGAGTTGAAAAGCAGCTTCCGTGGGTGTTTGTTGGACTGTGGAGTTAACATGTATGGTCTCATAGTCATGGGGCGAGAGGATTTATTGTGTGGTTCTATAACCATAAGAGAGTGTTACTTAATATCTCAAATCTCAGATTTGAGATATTAAAGATTCCAGATTTACTCATTTAAATTTCTAGTTCAGAAGACAGAGTATTGAATTTGCCCAGATTGAGAATTTGTATTGATTTTAAAATTGGGATGCATTTTTTCCATGAGAGATTGAAAATGAGAGTTTGGTGGGGTACCCCGGCATCATGTGGTATCAGAGCAGGATAAGCTCTTTGAAATTTATTTTTTGAAATGCATGTGTACTGAAGCAGTGAAGAAAGTTGGTTTTTAAATCTGTTTAACAGAAATTGTAGATTTGATTAGGTGTGCAGTGAAGGCATTCAGATTTCCAGAATCTGAATTTGAAGGCAAGTGTTTTGTAGATTTCCAGGATATGTTTTGGAAGATGTGAACACAGGTATGAAGTGATTACAAAGTGATCAGATCTAAATCTGACAAAATAGTGTGCAGTGCAGCAGAGCATTGGGAAAAATTGCAGAAGCAATTACAAGTGGATGTTGAACAAACCTTGAAGGTGAGGTATTTTTTTTTTTGTTTGAAGAATTTTGTTTGTAGCATACATAGATGCAGTGCAGGTGAGAGGGGTAGCGAGATCACTCAGGGATCTTGGAAGGTGAGTTGATGAGCAGTGTTTAGCTCTGGTTCAAAGAATATTGTTTGCAGAATGCAGATTGGAGGCAATTGAAGAAATCTCAGCAAAAGCAGATCACAGCTTTGAAAGCAGTGATGAAGGAAGCCAGTGAAGGTTTCTAAAGAGAAGGAGAGTGTGGCAGAACCTTGATAATTCCCAACAGAGGTTGGATGAAAGGATAACAGATGTTTTCTTGAGAAATTTGCAGAGTGAAGCCTAGAGAGAGCAGAAGAAAGTGCTCAGAAGGTTCCAGCAAATAGGGGACCAGTACTTGCCAAAAGCCCAGATCCGGAGGAAAGGATTGGTGAGGTAAGAGGAAGCAGGAGGGCTTGCTGTTGCAGAGGCTTAGTGCAGCTTGTGAGTAAATAACTCATGGAGGAGAAGATGGCTACTGATAGTCATAGCAGAGATTTCAGAGGTTCTGAGAGAGGCCACAACAGAATGAAGATGAAGAAAGAAGATGCCAAGACAGATGGCATACAGAGATAGTTAAGAAAGGAAGAGTATGAGAAAGAGGTAGCTGAGATCAGGGAATAGTTTAACAAACTGAAGATGATGATAGAGGAAAGCCAGAGAATTGGTTGGCTCATGAAGAAGAAAGTAAAGTGGCACGGGCTACAGATGAAAAAAGAGCAGATGAATGCTCAATAGAAAGAGAGATTACTCAAAATAATTGAGTATTTGGAGAAGGACTTGAAGACTGAAACTTCAAGTGAGACCAAGGAGTAAAATGGCCTTACATCTGACAAATTTTGTATGTTTGAAGGAAAAACATGTGGAGGTGGACCAACTGCTAATGTTGTCACTAAGGAGGAAAATGAGACAGCCAGATATGTTGTAAATGTCCATTCACAGTTGGGGAAAGGTTTTGTTTTCCAATACATTGGAAGCAGAAGAAGTCTAAATTGTGATGATGGCCAAAATCTGGAGATTGAGAGATCAATTGGACAGCTCGAAGAGACTGAAGAGAGGACCATTGAAGAATTTATAAATTGTATAGAAGGCTTGGAACAACAGGAGGATTTGATGATTGAATCGTCAAATGAGACCATGGGGTCTTATGGTTTTACAACTGACAAGTTGTGTGTGAATGCAGGTATTGAAGAAGATAATTCATGTAATGAGATGAGTGAAGCTGAAAGTTGCCAAGAAATATATGATGATTATCTTTCAGAGGAAGATCAAACTGAATTACTACAACAGAAGGAATTCATAAATTCCTTGTTTAATGAAAGAGATTGTTTCAATGGGGACATGGAAGTTATGTCTGATGATGATCAATTTGTTATTAATGCTGATAATGATAGATTGCTTTTGTTAAATGGCCAAGGGAAAAGTGATGGACAGATAACTGAATTTATTGCAGGGATGGAAGATTATAATTCTATTATGATGAAAGATGAAGAAGTAGTGATAGTAGGAAACTTGACTTATGATAAAGAGGAAGGTAGTGAAGATTGTGGAAATGTTTTCTCAAATGAGATGGCAGAATTGTGGCATGAGTTAAGTGTTCCAGAGCAGAGGATAGAAGCACAGAGAATAAGTGTTCAGATTGTAAAGGCAGAGATGAGTGAGAATGAGAAGGTTCATTTTTATGAAAAAGAGGAGGGAGACATCCTTGAAGAGGGTGATGTAGAAGAGAGACTAGCTGACAGTCTCAAGAGTTTCTTGAAGATTGGGATCAGCATACTGGTGTGCTAATGACAGAGCAGCAGATTGAAGTGTTGCCAGAGGAAATGTTTAAGCAACAATTTGAAGTGTTGCCAGAGGAGGAAGAGACACAAGGATTTTGTAATTTTGATGTTTGTTTATTGATTGCAGGTACTGATGGAAGGACTAAAGGATGTTTGGTCTAGGAGGAGGAGAAAAGATATGAGGACAGTGACTAGCAATTTAAATACCAGTCCAAAGAATTTATGAAGTCAGAGAATGAATAAATTGTCATGGATGACAATCAGGAAGAGTTTCACTGTTGCAGAGAACAAGAGGGTATGGATGATTGGGTGGCAGCTAGGGCAGCAGTAAGAACTGAATGAATAAGAACTCAGCAAGCAGAAGCAGAAGTAGAGGTTCAGAAATCAAGAGGAAGCAGTATACAGCAGTCAGAAGACATATTAGGCAGGGAAATTGAATTTATGAGAAAGCTGATGGAGAAGGGGTCTCAGAAGAAGGCAACAGCAAGAAAGCAGAGAAATTTTGACAAAAGAAAGATAAGGAAAGAATATGAAAGCATAGCTGGAGGCAAGTTGCAGAAAAAAGTATGGAAACCTAGAAGTGTGCAGTTGAAGAATAATGCAGCTGATGGACAACAGCAGAACAAAGTGTGGGATCCAGGAAGACAAGGATGAAACACATGAGCAGGAGATCATGAATCATTTTAACCTTGGGAGTCTGATGCAGGGGCATTAGGCACAATCAAAATACTTTGTATTTTAGTAGACATAGGGGGGTCTGATGTTTTTTATTTCTCATGTAATCCTTAAATAATTAGAGTGATTTTAATTATGTATAGTGAGGAATTGTAAATGTTCTCGAATCATTAGAGAACATGAGGGGAATTCGATTTGCTAGGAATGTGAAGAGTCAGTTCAGTAAATTTAGGGAATTAGTCTAGATTTGGGAAGTCTAGAATTTGAAGAGTTTTTTGAGTGTTAAAGGAGTTGAATCAGTTTATTTTAAATTGTATAAATAAGCCTCTGGGACATTAAGCAGAGGATAGACCAGTAGATCTGGAGAGACAGAGTAGGAGATAGAGGGGCCATCGAATTGAAGATCAGGCCAAAAAGACGAGAAGGATTTTGTAAGTGGTTTCATTGTATAAATGAAAGAATCTATTCAATTTTACATGAGTATTAATTGACTTAATCCGTGTGAATGGGTTTGTAATTCAATAAACAATTGTATAGGAAATGTGGAAAATATACTCTGCAATTTGGCTTAAATGATGTTCTATATATAATAGGAGAAATCGATGTTAGCCAAGGTTGATATTGTGCCTTGAGTGTTTGAATCTCCATGAATTGGGTATGAATAAGGCTCTATGATAGGGTTTATATGGTGCACTATTCTGATGGGAAGGTCGAAGTCACATTACCATGATTTTTGGGCTGAATGCATGAAGGGTTATTTGATTGTTTCACTGAGGAATTGATGTATGAATTAGTGAGGGATTTGTGGAAAAGGCCTGCCTGTATATTTAGTTGAATATGCAGGGATATTGTATCGATCACACAAAAGTAGAGCTTAATGATAGTTCGAAGGTCATCAAATCGTGAAGGGAGTTCGTGGAAGAAAGGTTTCGTTATAGAGCGACTGGTCGGTGACTTATATCGTAGCAGAAACGATGATTCATTGTTACGTAGATCTATGAAATCGAAGGGAATTTGATGGCATTGGAATAAAAATTCAAATAAAGGGCGGAACATTGAATAAGTGAGCTGGCGGAACAATGAACAAGAAGGTGATTTTGATGAACTAAACCGACAGTATCGCGTAGTCATTTGCGTGGTAAGTGGATTTGAAAAAAAAAATGCGATATCACAAACTGAAGAACGCGTGGCATAAGGTGGTTTTCAGAAACCATTCATATCGTGCGATTTTGGAAGATTAATACTCATGTGTTTTCATAACGTGATATCCGTCAGATGTATACCAAATTAGGTTATGGGGAAAGATGAATGATCCACCATTGGATCATAAACGAAGTTGCAAGGTGACAAGCAAGGTAGGGACGTTGGGCCCTAGTTGATTTACCGTGGTAATGTTGGGTATTAATCATTGTTAAGCCAATGTCGAATGGTCGAAATATGTATTCATCAAATGTGGGAAAATACATTTAATTATTGACGACCATCGGAATTTTAATATGAAATGAACGTTTGTGTGAGCACATGAACAAGGGTGGATTAAATATGATGAATGGGCCCAGAGCATTAGAATATGTTGGTGCCTTGGGTTAATCACAGTCAAGGCTTATAAAGTTGAATGGCATAATTAATTCACAAGAACTGATATATGTGTTGGGCCGATACAATTAATAATTTTGATTGCTGGTGATTTGGACGGTTGTCCAAAGTTGAGTTGGTGTCTATCCAAGGTCGAAATTTGGCAAGAATATATGTTAATACATGTGACAAGAACCAAAGTTCACACTTCACGTTAAAGTGCGTTGGTCTAAAGGTAATGTTTGATAACATTTTGTATTATGATAATGGCTATGCATTAGCTATATTATATAAAGGGGTTGATTATAAAGTGAACGTTGACTCATAGGGAAAATGAAGGATGGACCAAACACAAAGGTGTGGGCCATATGACATGGTTTAATTCGATGGATGGTAGTTATATTAATTTTATAACATAAAATATGTTCTGAGAAATATGAACTTGTGGGGCGAGTTAAATGCAATTCGAACCTTGAGGACAGTGAATTGGGTTCGATTATAAATCAAGGATTGAGTTGAAAAGTAGCTTCCGTGGATGTTTGTTGGACTGTGGAGTTAACATGTATGGTCTCATAGTCATAGGGCGAGAGGATTTATTGTGTGGTTCTATAACCATAAGAGAGTGTTAGTTAATATCTCAAATCTCAGATTTGAGATATTAAAGATTCCAGATTTACTCATTTAAATTTCCAGTTCAGAAGACAGAGTATTGAATTTTCCCAGACTGAGAATCTGTATTGATTTTAAAATTGGATGCATTTTTTCCATGAGATATTGAAAATGAGAGTTTGGTGGGGTACCCCAGCATCAGAACAACAAAAATAGAGAAGAGCTTGAAGAGATGAAAATTCATGATAGGACTGAGAGCATACTACAAATCAAGAAAGTCCTTAACAAAAGAAATGTGATGAAAAATTTGGAGGAAAGATGCAAAGACATGAACTTGTCAATAACAAAGTTCATGGCTAAATACAATATATTAACACAAGCTGGCCTTCTAGACATTCGTTTCTTCAATGAAAAACTAATGGTTCAGACAGAGTATGACAAGAAGATAAGAGCATATGTCGAAGAATAGGTAAATAAACCTCTGCCACAAGGTTCCACTACTGCCAAAGTTATTTTGGAATATTTTGAGAACTTGTTTTTTCTACAAAATGAGATTAAACACATCTTCATTGTCAAGCCCAACTTTGCTAAGTACACAAAGGAAGATGAGAGCTACAGGAAATTGAAGAACATGAAAATTCCCAGTGCAAAACAATGGCAGAAATTTACTGATTTGATATAAAGGTTTGAAAAAAAGAGCAGAAAATTACAAGAAAAGCAGAATATTATTGTTGCCTAAAGGGTAAGCTTTACATTTAAAGTGTATCAGGGTAATAATCAGAGTCAAAGAGTATCAGTCAAAACATTTTTTAATGCGGATTATTCCTCATTTTACAGCAGTCAAGCAACAACGTAAAGAGTATCAGAGATAAAGCACCGGTTAAAGGATGTGAATTGGAAAGAGTATCTTCCAAGTTATCTTCTAACAGATATTGTTTCCAAGTACCAGGAAGCAACTACAACAAAGCAATAAGTTAAGACAATTAGTCCTACTTTTTATTGATAAGAGGACAACTTGCCAGTTTGTTTTGCAGATGTCCTTCTTTCTATGTAATAATCTTTATTTTTTCCGAGAGATATTCCTACATGTCTCTCAGATATTTTGTAATATTTTTTGTATAAATACTTCTCTTTTTGAAGTATTAAGTGTGGAATAAAAGTTGCTGAGATTATTATAGATATTTTTTCTAGTACTTTGGAGGCTCATGTGTTGATTGCATAGCAGCAGACAGGACAACAACTAACTGGACTTCATAACTCAGGATTCTTGTGATAAACTAATGAGTAAAGTGATTTCTTTATGTCATTGTTTCCTTTTCTGAAGTTCCATTCAATTTCATATATGTGTTCAAATCTGAATGATTAATTAGGAGTATTATTTTAGGATAAGTGTAAAAAACTCCCTGTCTTAACTAAGTGATCATTTCAATGTTTTATGCTGATTTCCGGACCTAGGAATTCTTAGTTGCTCTTGAGTCCTGTTTGACCTCTGCCTCCTTCTCCTTATTTTCGGATCAAAGGATCCTTCACTGCCCTTTACCCCGAAAGAAAGCCATTCCATCCAATCAAATTATTCAAATCTCTGAGGGTTATCTACCTTTCCCTGAGTACATTAGCATCCTTTTGGCCTTGCCTTTCAGTCTTGCTTGCTACATTTTGACTCCATAGCCCAATGGACTAGTAGATCCCTCTTTAATTTGTCTCCAAGTAATCTTGTTTCCCACCAAACTTTTCAAACAAACCAACTGTTCAATCATACCTAGCCTAAAATTCAAATCTAAAACAAAGTTAAATCATAAGGAGAGATCCCTCTCCGGAATTCAGGAAGGCTAGATCCTGAAATCTAAAAGAGGTTCTTGGTTACCCCTGGTTTTCTTTAACTATAAACCAAAATCCCACGACCTAAGAATTACTAGGGTGATAACACAAGTGACCATTGTTCTTCTTGTAGGTACAAGATGATGCGCGGCTCGTCATTAGTGGACTGGATGGAGCGATCCTCTCGATAGGATCGCTCGATCGCGTGTAAGGCGTCCTGATATTGTGGTATTTTTGGACAATGGTGGATATAGTGACCATAGGTTTCATAGAGGGCGCACGTATGATTGGTACAGAGCGGTTTGCCTGAATTTTTGGTGGCAAGTTCCTTTTTATAGGAATGTCGTTTTGAGGTGCCTGCCTCGCAACCGAGGAGTGGTTTTAATTTGTCCAACTCCGAGCATATGTCAGTAGGGTGTCCTGTGACATCACATATAGCGCAGGCTGATGAATCCCTCTGCATGGTGGGGGTCACCACTTTTTTTCCTTTCTTGGTGATTTTATTTATTATGGTCGCCGGTTTCGCAGCAGGGATTTCCCTTAGGGGGGCAGTTTCAACTGCTATTTGGGTAGGTTGGGGCTCCTCGGGACCAAGAGGCTTTAATCCAAATGTAGTAACATTGGTAGCTGGTGTTCCTAGAGGGGGAATGAGGTACCACACTGGGAATTCCAATGATATGTTGGGTAGTACCAGTGTTGCCAAGACCTGCTGGGAGGTGAAGCCAGGAGGTGGGTATAGGAAAGGAGTTTGGGAGGTGGCATAAACTAAGGAGGCTGCAGTAGTTGATGCCTCGATGTCGTTACTGCTTGAGTATGTGTCCTGACTAACCTCGGTGCTTGACGTGGACATCATGCATACCGGGGCCATTGTGGTATCGGGTGATACCTCAGGGATAATGAGAGGATCTCCTAGGAAGGATCCTAGGACGGACGATGGTTTGAATTGGCCAGGGCCATATTCTTGATACCGTGAAAGAACAATAGTGGTTATGTCTACATAAGGTAGAACTATATCTGTATTGGTCAATGGATGCTCTTCAGTGTGCGTCAGCTGGTCTACTGTAATGATTCGATCCTCGTGAGGGAACATCATGATGCGGAAAATGGAGGATGCTATGGCAGACATGGCGTACATCTAACTCCGCCCAAGGAGTATATTGTAATCCAAGTGAGCGTCCAAGACTTCGATGTCTATGTGGACCATTTTTCCAACTAAGCAGACCGGTACATTTTGGAAGAGACCGACGAGGGTCGACGGCCGGCCGTCGTACGCTCTGAGTGTGATGATAGAAGGTTTGATTTCTGGGGCTCCTAACTTCTTCCATACATTTTTTGACATGATGCACATGGATGCACCCTTGTCAATGACACATCAGTGAATAATGATATTATGTACCGATACTGGTGTCTGGAAGGCGACCATGGAGGGAAGCCTAGGGGTGGCTTTGTCTAAATCAAAAGCCATCATGCGCGTGTCGGCAGGGTCGACAGTGCCTAAGGCGGAAAGTAGGGCTTTCCACTGCTTTGGGCACGACTGTAGTACCTCCAAAGCGGACATAGCAGTAGGTGATTGGGCTAAATCATCTACGATGCTGTAATTGTGGGCTGCTTTGGAGTAGTTTCCTACTCGCCTATTAGGCCCTTTAACCATTTTTGGCAATGGTTCCAAAGGAATATTTGGAATAGTGAAAGGTGTAGTCAGCACAGATGTACTAGCCCCTAACATACCGGTGTCTGGTGGGGTGTCGTAGCTGTGATTTCGGGTTTGGAAAAACATTTCTTCCCCAGCCATGTAAATTTCATGGTTTTTTTTTCTCGGAATCGTTGGGGTTTTGCTGTTGATTGCTGACCATTCCTTGATGGGGGAATGGTTCTTGCATAACTGCAGTTGTCTGGGAAGATCTTCCTTGTCCTCAGTTACTCTGAAGCTTTTTAAGCTCAGGGAGTTCGAGACAATGGTGAGTATAGTGCCCGTACGCACCACATATCGAACAAGAATGCTTTGTTCGTAGAGGTGGCCTTTTGCCTTACTTTTGAGCATTGCATGGCTCCTGGTTCTGATTCCGGTTGAAGTTATCTCTAGGCTGGGGTCGCAGTGGGCGCTGTAGACTGCTGCCCTCCTGTCCAGGGTTCCCTTTGGGTTTGTTTTTTACCTTTATTTTGACCACGTTAGGAGGGTAATTCTCCTGATCATACTGGTGTGGTTGATCTTGGGACGGCTGCACAAAGTTCACCTGTGCATTGTTTTTCTTTGGTGGGTTATGTGCTTGGGACTGAGCATACTTCTATCCCATATTTCCACCTGGTCGTTGGGGGGGAGTTCTTCCGTCAGTTTTTCTTCCTGCGTACTGGGTCCCCCCGATCGGAGGGTAAGGTCCTCCTTGGTGATACGCGGGCGCTCTATTAGTCAAATTTTGCTGCTGCATATGATGACTTTGGAATCCGGGTTGAGACATGTCCTGGGTAGATCCATGTGTATAACTGGGATTATAACTGTTTTTGCCTAGGTACCCTTGGGTCATCGACCCAATAAGTCCATCTCCAGAGTTCGATGCACCTGGTAATTCTTGATAATATTGCAGGCGTGGGGCATTAGGTAGGATATTGTATATGTATCATGATTACGTATAAATCAATTCAAGCTGTTGGGCTTTACTGATTGCGTCCTCTTTGGATGTGGGGTTACGTTGCGCCACATCCTTTGAAATCTCTGTCATCAGAGTTTTCAAGAATAAATCTAAAAGGACTCGGTCGTAAAGTTGAGCTTTGCATAAGCTACGACGCCGTCTCCACTCGTGGAGGTGCTCAGAAATGTGGGTAGAGGGAGATTGTCTGAAATGAGTCAGTAATTCCATTCCCGAATCATGGTGAATGGGTAACTGAAAGTATGTGAGGAATGCAGTAGCGAGGGCGCTAAAGGTTCTATGAGAAGTAGGGGGTTGCTCGACGTACCATTTCGCGGCCACTCCCGTGAGAGTGCGTTGAAATAGCCTCAACCAAATAGTATCGTCAATGATGCTATTCGATGAGCACCACAGGTGAAAGGTCATTATATGATTCCCTGGTTCTTCTGCTTGCTTTCCCTCAAACTTTGGTATCTGGGCATGGGAGGCCAATTGGGGTCGTGTGCAATGGTTATTCATGAGCTTGGTTAAATTCTGGGAGATTTAACGCCAAGAGGGGTGACCCAGAGGCTCACGTAGAGGGCAACGTGAAGACATGAAGTCGGTTGGGGAACGGGGGTTAGTCCCGCACGTACCTCCAACAGGAATCTGCACCGAAGCCCGCATGGGATGTACTCCTTTCTGGCTTACCCCTAGGGGATGAGGGGGGAGGATGTGTGGTATGCCAGGAAAGTTGGGGAGAAATACTGTGGTTCCCGAAATGGCGTTGCTCCAAGAAAGGAGGAACCAACCACTATGGCAATGTTCCGTCTTTGATGCCTAAATGGCGAAAAACCTGGAACCCCTCCCGTTAATGGGGGGAGGTCCAAAAGATGCCTGGATCGACGAGGTTCCGTTGGAATCATTTGAGGGTCATCCAAGTTAGGTTTTGGAAAATTTTTTTGAGGGGATTAAGTCCATGATCACGTCAAATTTATGGCCACATATATAAAACAAAGCAAAAATGAAATGATTTTTCCTTTAATTTAGTCTATGTGATCAATCAAGAAAAAAATGGTTTTGTTTGTTTGCGTGTGATACTCAAAAATCCTAGAAGACCTAATAATGTCCTCACACATTCAAAATTAACTGGGCCTTGAGAGGATTTCTTGCGAGTGTTGGCACAACGTCTCGAAATAACTGGCAACGCCCCCAGTCAGCCGAAGAGAATCAACCAAGGTAAGGGTAGAGGGTCTGGTGCTTTCCTACACCATCACCTATAGGGTAAAGGATGCCCTAGTTTTGGTCACTAAGAACCACTGTCCCACTTGAGCGTTTGAGTCTTGGTCAGAAGCCACCATCAATACCGAGTATCGTACCACGAGTTCGCGAATCGACACCGTACGTACCGCTCAAGCCTGTCCCCTCCGAATCGAATCGTCGCACCCTGCTTTTTCACAATGACAGGATTTTTAGCCCTAAAAACGTAAACTTCATGCTCGTAATGCAGGCGCATCGGCGTGTTTGCTGACGTTCACCCTCGATCCCAATCAAAACTATACCCCTTCGTGGCCTCCGTGGGGAGAGTTTAGTGAGTTGCTTGGTTATTTTCAGGTGGCTTTCTTTTCTCAGTGGTTTTCAGAGGGCAATATTCTGTATCGTGGGCTGAACATGCTTTGTGCTTCGCGTCAAGGCCCAAGGAGCAACGTGGTGTCGTCCTTTAGCGTCATAACAAGGAGAAACTACTATTTGTCATTGTGTCCCCAAAAGGGACTTTCCTTTTCCCATTTCCAGGAATGTGTGCTTATCAGGCTCCAGTGCGCGCAGAAGGTGCACTTATCGAAGGAAAAAGCGCACACTCGGGCATTTATGACTAGTAATCTTGAATTGCTCCAAACCTTAGAGATTCTTAATATTTTTTATTACATAATGTATCTCTATCCTGTAAATCCTTAGGCTCGACATTACTTGATGTCGCTTTTTGCTGTATGATTTTCCAGTGTTAACACACCCTCTTGCTTAGATTACCTGAGTAGTCATTTCAATCTTTTCATGACTCCTTAAAAAGTGAAAATATCATCGAGCACTTGTCCTTTCACGCTCGTTTCAAACTGAAAGTGATAGAGTCACCTTTTGCCTGTTTCTCGACTCTTAAAATATGAAACGACAGAGTTTTGTTTCAATGTCTTAAAATATTACTTGCCCATGAAATATTCCTGGTTAAAGTTATCTTCCTTAGTGTTTTGTTTTAAGGTTGTTTCTAATGGCAAAATTTCCGGAGTTTACCAACCAAGGAATCCCCTCCAAAGGGAATCCTTTTCCTTTTCCTGATTTTGGTAATGTTGGTGCTCCTTATATGGCAACATTGTCCCTTCCTGGGTTAATTGTTGGTTTGCCCGTATGGTTATTTTCAACCTCGATGGTCCCGAGTGGTCTGACCTCTCTTCAACCATCTCCTACGTCTGAACAACATCATGTTGATTCTAAGGTGGACCTCTCCCCTTCTTCGCCTATTTTTTCATCCTCATCCTCTACTTCGCTTGGTGAGTCTGGATTCGAGTAACTAGGTGGCTAAGAAGAAGAAGAAGAAAATGAAAAAGAAGAAATCAGATAAGCGAGAGGTTGAATATGCGGTTATTTCGCCTAAGGAACCTTCCCTTGATAAACCATTCAACCTTCCACGGAAAGTCAAATTCCCTTGAATGTTGTGCAAAGGTGACCACTTTCTTCAAGATTTCCCTTACATTCTCAAGGTTCTTGAAACATGGTCCGACGACCGTCTATCGTTGCCTTTGGCTTCTGGAAGTCATATTGGTGGCACATCTTCGACTAGCAATGATAAGACTCATAAGAAACAGGGTAATATTACCAATCCCTGTAAGTTGTGTGAAGGGCATCATCCCATTCACCTTTGTCCGTACATGGAGGAAACCACGAGAGTGTTGGACAACCCTACTGTTTCTGCACCCTGCCTTCCGGCTGGTTAATAGAAGCTTTCTTCCAGTCCTTCGCTAGTTGATTCAACGATTGGTCAAGAGTCATGCTTGGTTGATTCCATTCCCCCAGAACTTCAAATTCAGGAATCCATTCCCAACCAACCATTGGTCGTGGAATCGGTTGATCTGACTCCACTTGTGGTTCATCAGATCTTTTCTGTCGACAGTGGCTCACTTACCCCTCGAGTTCTTCGCGTTTCTTTAGATTCCTCGGACTTGGAGAAAGATACTCCTGTCCCTGTGGTTCAAGAAGTTGCTCCTCCTAATCTCATGATGGAGGGCTCGGAGGATGCTCCTCTTGCTCCCGTAACACCAGGGGATGGCCATCTCATTTCTATGGCGCCCCTCCAAGTAGTTTGGTCGCTTCCTTTGATTGGAGTCAATTTGCAAGATACCGTCTTCCTTCATATGTGCCTTTTGAGATCATGGTACAAGCCTTCAATGTGGTCGTACCCATCACCATTATAGATGAAGGCGCGTCTATTAGTATTCTGTCTTCGACTACTTGGAAATATTTTGGTTCTCCACCGCTTGTGCCTGTTACGCAGAATCTGTTGGCATTCAACGGAGGAACCAGTCAATCGTTAGGGATCCTTCCAAAGTTTCCTATTACTTTGGGAGGGAAAACCATCTATATAGACGTGATGGTTGTTCCAGGCCCCTTGGATTTCAATTTACACTTGGGGGCCCGATTATGCCTATGCCATGGGTGCACTTGTCTCTTCCCTCTTTCGTGTGATTTGTTTTCCACACAAAGGTCGGATCATGACCACTGATCAGCTTTCATTATTTGGCCATGATGTGGTAGCTGGCCCACCATCCTCCCTTCCTAGTATTTATCCACCGATTTTATCTTCCCTGCCACAGGTTAATTATGTGGCTACCTATCCCGTGCCCGCATTCAGTGATAGTGTCGTTGTGCATCGTGTGCTAGGGGCATTGGGTCCTGATTTCCAAGATGTTGTTCTCCCATCAGATGAGCACCTCTTGGAAGCCATGAATTCTTATTTGACATGATGAGTTGTCATCATAGCATGGTTCGTTTTCTTGTGTCAAGCTCCCTAAAAAATGAAACAAGGTTGTCAGAGTAGAGTTCGTTTTCTTATGTCAAGCTCCTTAAAAAATGAAAGAAGCTCATTGGAGCATAGTTCCTTTTCTTGTGCCAAGCTCATTAAAAAATAAAACAAGGTATATTGAGGATAGTTCTTTTAATGGGTCAACCTCATTAAAGCAATGAAACACGTTCCCGTTCAATTCAAGATTTTGATATGATCTCGTAAAATCCCAGTCGAGTCTTTCTCTTGATTTGAACCTTCACTCCATCTGACTTTCATATGGACTGAAGCTTGGGGACATGTACCTCGAATTGAGTCACCATGCTGGGGGCATGCAAAATTCTTCAAGCACTGTTTATCTTTGTTTCGAGCTTGTGTAAAAATGAAACCAATTTCAAGCAGAGTTTCCTGATTTCAAGCTTGTGTAAAAATGAAACCTTTCCCATTTTACCTCTCGTGATTGCTGTTTTATTAGCCTGTTTTTCCAGATGATCCTTGGTTTTCTCATTCCATCATTACCATCTGCTTGGCCAATCATACGCCTTCACTTGATTGTTTTACCCATTCCCGAGGAACATCTATAATGAGTGGTCTTGTTAGCTAGCCTCTTGACTTTTATCATGTTCTGAGCATTTCCTCCATAACCGGAACTAGTTGCTACCCTTAAAACCACTGGTTCCTCCAGGAGGAGTCAACTTTCAGCTCTTTTCTGACTCTCGAAACATGAAAAGATTTCCAAGACTCTTGTCATTTTGAACTTGTTAAATGGCTGCGAAACGATATCTACCCAATATACGTTTACCCCTTTTTCGGGCTAGGATGGATTATTTATGAAAAAGGAATACCTTAGCCTATCACAACTAAGAGGTTCTTTCAGATATTGTTTTCTACCTTTTCGGATCTGAGAGACTATTTACGAAAAGGGCCATGCTAGAGTTTTCTTTTTTGCCTTATTTTCAAACTCTCTAAACATGAAAAAATGTTGAGTTCTCCCTTTGTCAGACTCGTTAAAACCTGATGACATCAGACTTCGTCACCATGACGTTACTCGAGTTCCTCCTTCCTAGGGCTCGTAAAATGTACTAGGTTGGATTTTTCCAAAGGACAAACTTACATTGAAATCATATGCTATCCCCTTCAAGCTTGTTTTCAAAAATAATTGGGGTACTCGCCAGAAATGGTGGGGGAAAATGGAACCAGTTTTTAGTTATGTTGGCAGTATGTCACTCTTGAACATGGCACTTGTCTGCATTCATGTCAGGTTGGGGACATCTCATTTCGTCATTTTTTCCTCCATGGGTTTGGGTAATATCTTTTGACCTCTCATTTGCTCTTTTCCATGTCATCATGACCTTCGAATCCCTTTTGATGTCAAATACTACCAAATCTAGTGTCGGTCGATATGTTCAAGATAACTTTTCCACCCAGCTTTTAAAACTCGGTCTTCCTGCTGGTCCCGATTCACAACTATCATGTTCCCGCTCCGTGTTGATGATGTGGGGAAACATTATGTCTTCCTTCGACCAAAGTCACCGTCGACTTACTACTTATCCAAGAATCTGATCTAGAGACTCCCTTCTGGTACCTTGGAGCCTGCATGCCTTAATGGCAGGTTCTTCGCATTCGACATGAGGTCCACATCAGTTGCCTTCGATCAGGTGACTCTGCTGGTGTTCGACGCCATATCACTATTTTTATTCCATGGATTGTACCTCTCGTACCTTGAGGGCCATTGTCATTATTGGTGGTCTCTCTCGCGTCTGTTAACAGCTTTCATCATTGGCTGGTAATCAGACGATTTTCTTGCATGTTCAACTTTAGCTCATATATTCGCATGCTTGAATTTGTACTTGTTCAGGTCGAGATGGAGTGCAAGACCCTGGGTTTTTTCTGATAAAATCTAGGCTGCGGGTTCTTGTGGATTACCATGACTTATTGCATGACTCTTTTGATTGGATGGCTCGACCACACCTGAGTCTATTTATTGATCCTTACTGTGGGATGGCTACGTCCATGCCTCGGATCTCAGTTTTATATACTCTATTATGGATGGTTGCACCCATACCACATGTTCATGTATCAGAGATATCAGTTATATTTTCAATTGCAGGTTTTCTAACAGTGGTGTTTTGTTCGAACATTTTCTCATAAAGCATTTCGCCTCTCCCTCTCCCTCGGACCTCATTTTTTAGGGGGCATCTGTTACACAACATTTTGTCACTGTCCCTGCAATCCGCATCCCGCACATTGGAGGGTCGTTTCTGTGACTTATGAAAGTGTCATGCCTTGCAAAGACCATCATTGCATCCCTCTACATGAAGGTAACATTCCTCCTGTTGACAATTCCCTAAGCAGAGCATCAAAAACCCCTGTTTTTGCCTTGTCGCGACTAGCCAATTCTACCCTCGTGCTTATGTGGAAGATTAACACTGGGACCCGCGCCACCTGGCGCTCTGTCCTAGTTTGACACCTGCGCCGAGCTATTTGGGGAATGTTTTTTAAAAATAGAGGCGGAGGTTCCATTCCAACAACCTTGAGGATGAGTCATTGGGAGTGGTTGAACTGAACAACCACGTGCTCCCTCCTTTAGTTAGTGGTTTCCACCTCCCTTGGAACTCTCCTAAAGGATAGGCCTCCCTTCCACTTTTGTAGGGATCCCAACCTCCTCCTTTCCCTCTATATAAACAAGCCATCTCTCTTTGCACAAGCTAGCTAAACTTGGAGAATTGAACTATAGCTAAATAATTGAATTACTGAGAAGGTAGAATAAGGACGAAATCCGTTGAGAGACCTTTAGCTCATGCCCTCATCCCATCTGAATTCCCCGACGAGCAATGAGATGCGCTTCAGCTGAACCCCATTAGAGGAGACCGCGATGTTAGAGCTTGGTTGTATCTCTTCTTTCTACTTAATTGATATACGTGACTATTGTTTGGTTCCCATCTTGTGGTTTGTCTTTATCAAATGCAATGTGCTTAGTCTTCTCTGACTGACAAGTAGTTTTTGAATGGAATTATTATGTCGTATGTTGTTATCATTTTCTAATCTGTGTGCAGGTGTCCGAGCGCAATAGCGAAAGGATTGTGACTTGCCAAAGAAGGATCGAGAGGCCTTCATCACCACTACAATCGCGGCGAAAACATTGGACCACAAGTAGTTCACCTTATCGTGTCCTCTTGTCATTCGAATAACTAGGAACCTACACTCTAGCGTGTTTCATTGTTTCTAGACAAACTCTAGGGCTATAGGGATCATCTATGTCCACAGAGAGGATTTACCTACATAACAATTAGTCATGATTGTAAAGTGTTAAGTTCATGTAAAGACTTAAGGAAAATTAATCCTAAGTCTAAGAGTTAGCACTATAAGTCTAAGTTAGTGTTAATGTTAGGAAAAAGTGTTAGTCTTAGAAACAAATTTTAAAGACTAAAAATTCCTAAGTGACTATATCATGGCGAAGTAAAAGGTTATGTTCAAAGTCCAAATTGTAAACCTAAGGACAAATCCTAAGGTAAGAGGAATAGTTCTAAACCTAGTTCTAAAAACCCTAAGTCCTAAAGTGTCTAAGTGATGAATGGGTATGTTAAAACCCAAGGTGCATGGTGTTAAAAAAATATGCTATAAATAAAATATTTCGGACTTAGGTTGAAAACCCAATTTTGGGCTTAGTACTTCAAACTATGTAAAACAAAACCCACAACGCTAGTCTAACCGCGTTGTTATAAAACCGTGTCGGGAATGTAAAGTAATGTGACAAGGTTAAATGTCAAGTTTGAAGCCAACAATTTATACAACAGTCTAACCGCGGCACTAAAACTGTGTTGGAGCTGCATGTGAATGCATTTTGTTTAACTGCGGCGGAAGTCATTGACAGCTTCTAAGCCACCAGCTGTAACCGCATCAGGATTGTTCTCCATGTGAATGCAGTGGCAGATAAGGGTAATTCGGAACCGAAGGAGTCAAAGGCTGACAGTTGTAAAATATGCGTGTGACATGTGAACAGGTGTAGCCGTGATAGCCCGAGTTAAGCCGGAACCGCCGGAGTAAGCCGTGACTGCTGGGGAAGGCGCTGATCACATGCCTGAAATCCATTTATCCTCACTGCTTGCCAAACTGCCAGCGAATTTCGATAATTCAAAGTCTATTTTGGGTTTTATTTCATATAAATTGGCGTTGTATTAAATTAATACCTTAGCCTAAGACACTAGGTGTAAAACAAACCCGAGAGCAATCATAACAGTTTATGATGTGGAATACTTCGAAGGATTCCTTGATAAATAAGCTTCTTGGAAAGGGGTAAGGACCCATTAAATCAGTGTTAAAAATGGAAACTAATAAATCTTCGAGATATGAAGATAGAGATAGAGGTTTTAATGCCATTTTATATGCTCTCATCTTATAAAAATAGAAGAGAAAGTTGTTTAAGGAATGAGAGTAAGCAGAGAGGTTCTCGAATACAAGAAGAAGAAGTGCTTTTTGAAGAAGCACTAAAACACTTGGTAGAGAGTTTTTGGTTTTGCAGGTACATTGTGGAGTAAGAGAGCTCATTTTCCTGCATATTTTCAGAATTGAAGTTTGTTGTAGAAAAATGAGATCCACTTCCATATTCAAAAACTCAGTTCAGCTACCATTGTGCTAAAGGTCCATATGCTTCAGTCCTTTAGATAAAGTGTGCACTTCATCATCAGATTTTCTTGGTCGATTGAAGACCCATCAAAGAAAAGAGTCTGTATCTATAAAGCCTCATCAGGAGAATTCCATTCTGCAACATCAGTAGTGCTACTTGGAACTTGTCAACTGATAGATCATTGTAGTTCTATTTCTCTTGGTTTTATCAATACAGCAGACACACACTTCTGAAGCGGACCCGGAGACGTAGTCCAGGAGGGACAAACTCTGTCACAAATCTTTGTTGTCTTTTGGTTTTATTGTTATGCATGATGCGTAATTGTTAAACCTTAGCATTAACATTTTTATACGAAAAGACACTTTATACTAAATAGTTAGATTCACATCAAAGTAATTGTTTCAGTAATTATTTCTTGCCATTCACATTTTGTCAAGAGTTAGGAAAAGATCTTGTCATTCCACATTCAGATCAATTAATTAGGCCATCACCAAATCTACTGCCTTGATGAGCCCATATTTTTCCAAATATTTCACACTTTATACATTTTCTTCTAATACTTCATATGCTCCTATACTTGCATAAAGAAATGAGTTGGATCGTGAAATCCCTATTGCTTTCATGATCTCTTCCTTCAAGGGAGAAAAAAATATTACTCAATGGCAGATAAACAAGCATTCACTGTCTTTAAGGCAGTAAAACACTTTAGGTCCTACCCCCTTAAATCTAAAACTAAAGTTATTGTTCCCTACCCAATAGTTAGGAATTCACTAGTACACGAGTTAGGTTAAAAAGGGGAACATTGGATGACATCCCTTCAAGAGTATGATCTTGAAATAAAATCTGTGCACATTGTCAAGGATCAAGGTCTCTATAAACATGTCGCTGAATTTGTTTATTCACCTGATCAAGATCCATGTTCTAATGATGATGTATCTTTATTGCAAAATGAAGTTTTATGCTTGCCTGATTACCCCAATTCATGATATGATGATATAATTTTTTTCTTGAGAAATGTTTCAAGTACCCTCAACTCAATGAAAATAAAAGAAGAGAAATAAGGCTTAAGTCAACTCCTTTTCAGCTGATAAACAACATCGTTTTCAGTAAAAACTATAATGGGGTACTACTTCATTGTTTGGAACACGACGATTCTCAAAAATTCTTGCATGGACTCCATTATGGTCTTGCTAGAGGCAATGCTGGTGGGGATACTACTACTCATAAGGTACTAAGAGTTGGGTACTATTGGCCCACTTTATTCAAGGATTCCCATGCTCTAATACGAAAGTTTGAAACATGGAAAAAGGTTTTAAATAGGGTCAAAAAACTTACTTTTCCTCTTCAACCCGTAATTGTCGAAGCTCCACTTTAGCAATGGGGATTAGACATAGTTGGTCCTGCGAATCCCACCTCATCTCAACAACATAAATACATAATAACAACCACTAATTATTTTATAAGATGGGTAGTGGCAACCCCTTTACGAGTGGTAAATGCCAACGAGGTAATTTCTTTCTTAGATACTCATATAATCACTTGCTTCAATGTGTCGGAATCACTAGTTTCAAAATTGCATCTTATTTTTCTTCCCATGATTTATATTCTTATGCTTAGAAAAAGGGATTGATATCAAGTATTTAGTGAACTATTACCCTTAGGGTAATGTTCTTATTGAATTTTCAAATAATAATCTCCTAAAAGATTACAAATAATTGTTTTTGATCATGAGAATAATTGGCACACTTCCATGTTCAATGCATTGTAGGGTGATAGTTGTTGGGCTTTCAATTTTCCATAATTTCGTTGATGAAACCAACCATTTTTGCATCATTCAATTCACCCATTTCATCATTTTTAAACATATTTCTTCATAAACACACCAAATTCCTGCATACATTTTTACATGGTTTATTATTATTATTTCCATTATTTTCAATGAATTAAGAAGAATTTTTCATGGTTTTACTAATGAGAGTTTAGAAAGTTCAAGTTTTTGCAGTTTCATCAAGTTTCCGTACCTATCTCCATGGTTGAAGTAGTAGCACTACTCTAGAAGGAAATCTGACACTTGGACTTAGCTTCTAGATTCTCCAATATGGATTTGTATTGGTTGAATTCCACCCAAATCGCACGTGTAGACCTCCAACAAAATATCAAGGGAAAAACGTAGAAGTTTTGACGAGTTAACTTCAAATATGTTTTATGAGAAAATGACAGTGAATTTCGGATAACGAAAACATGGGTTTTATTCAGAACGGGTCCAATTAGGTTTCTTGAGATAAATTTTCTCAAATTCGTTTCCATTTGAGATATTTTCAAAGTTCTTGGGATCCTTATTTTGCAGATTACGTGGATAAGTGATTTTTTCAAATTTTCATTTAATGCACAGTCAACAAAAAGGCCCGAATGAGATGTTCTTCAAAAAATTCGTGGCATAGAGATAAGGTTGATCAGAGATGGGCTGGTCTTTGATCCAAAAATCCATGAAAATTTATTTGATTTGATCTCATGTCCAAAACTCAAGCAAGAAAATTATGTGTTTGTTAATTGTCTAAAAATTCTATAAATTGTAGTCTCTTTGATGAGAGGCGAGATCATAGATGTCAAGGATGGTCTTAATTTGTAATTGTTGCTACTTTTTGAAGCAGAATAGCTCTATTTTGTTTCATTGAATATATTTTTTTAATATGGTGCAAGTCTGAATGAAATTGGTGATTTAGATCTCTTCTATTGATTTGAGTTTTCAACACCTTGCAGTCCTCTCGAGATTTGTGAGAATAATATAGATGCTTTCCATTTCTTTCATATTCTCTTGAATGGTTTGTTTTACATAGATTAATTGTTTATGCATATCATAGATAAAAAAATCATGCTTTCTATAGATAAATTTTTTATGATTTCTTAGATTAAAATGTTCATGATTCCATAGATTAAATCTTGTAAGTTTTAGAAAAGAATCTTCATGCTTTCATTGTTATGAAACCAACTCACAAAATAGAAGAAAAGAGAGATCAACGACTTAGAAATCAGCCACTTCGAGGGGCAAACTCATTTACATTACATAAATGAACAATTCTTAGATGATACAAATGACAAAACCTCCTTGCTATATATAGGAGTCCATGGGGTCACAATATAATCTTAGCCGACCTAAAAATAATATTGTGAGGGCACAAAAATGACAATAGTGGGCTTTTATGGGGAACAATAATATCAATATGGGGACTATAGGGGTACAACAATAACAATAAGGGACTACACTAGTAATATAGGGACCTAACATGCCCCCGTCCTTCAAAAAAGTGTTGTTCTCAACGCTTGAGTAGTTCTGGATGCTTCTGTATAAAATTCTCATCCTCCCATGTGGAATCTTAAGTGGGTAAGTTCTTCCACTTGATGAGATACTCTGAAATTGATCTATTTCTTAGTTGTCGAGTTCTTTTTTTTGTGAATGCTTTAGGTTCCAATATGATTTTTCCTTCCTCATCAAGTTCTGGAAATATTGTTTGAACTGGAAGTTTTTCACCTATAACCTTCTTTAAGCATGAAACATGGAAAACTGGGTGCACTCGAGAAGAAGTAGGAAGCTCCAATTTGTACCAATATTTTGCAACACCTTGTAAGGACCATAGTACTTTGGCGATAATTTATTATCCTTCTTAGCTTGCTTGAGGGACATTTTTTTGTATGGTTGTAGCTGTAAAAATACCCAGTCTCCTACATCAGAAATTCTCTCGTTGCGATGTTGATTTTCCTGTTGTTTCATTCGATTTTGTGCCAAATTTAGGTTATCCTTTAAGAGTTGGGGAAATATTTGTTGATGCTCGATGTGATCTTACACTACTTGAACCTTAGAATTTTCTCTTAAATATGATGTGATGGACGGTGGATGATATCCATAAAGTGCCATAAATGGGGTCATTTTTGCTGCAGTATGGAAGGAAGTGCTATACCACCATTTAGCCAGAGGTAACCACTTGACCCATTGTGTTTTTTTATCAGATATAAAACAACGAAGATATCCTTACAAACATTCGTTCACTATCTCAGTTTTCCCATTGGATTGATGATGATAAGATGATCTATGAGCTAGTTGAGTACCTAAACATGAAAGTTTAAAAATTTCCAGTGAAAATGGGATCTCTGTCGCTTACAATAATATTTGGGTTTCCATGTAGCTTTTGAATTGTTTACATAAGAAACTGTACTTGCTTTAAATGGATGAGATAATGCAAAAAAGTGTGCATACTTGGTAAGTCTATCAACTACCACCATGATGACACTCTTTCCTTCAGACTTAGGTAAACCTGTGATAAAATCCATTGAAACCTCCTCCCAACATTTACTTGGAATGGATAAAGGTTGTAGCAAACCTGAGGTCTTAATTGTATCAACTTTATTCTGCTGGAAAACCAAACATTCCGCCACAAAATTTCGAATATCAGATTTAATTTCATCCCAAAAAAAAATTGTTCTTCACCCTATGGTAGTTTTAAAAAATCTCGAGTGTCCTCCTAAGGGAGAGGTGTGCAATTCCAAAATAATATTTTGTTTTAGTCGGGAATTATTACAAATATATAAGTGATCTATTTACCATAAGGAATCATTTTTATGACTAAATGAAACATATGTGCTGGGATCTCGCCGCAACTTTTGAAGGAGTATTGTCCACACTTCTTCGTCATTCTTCCATAACTCCCTTGCTTTATTTATCTAATCTGGTTGGATAATAGAAGTGGAACAACGCAATGCTTCCACCTCCTCATCCTTCCTTGAGAGTGCATCTGATGTTGGGGTCCTGTAATTTACAGAATCTCAATGTGACTGATTATTTATGTTCAGTTCGTTTATATTGAAAATAATATTCCATGGCTGTCATCTATTTCCAAGAAGGATCTGCTAGTTAAAAGAGGTAAAGAATGGCTTCTCCTAGGTTGGAAATCTCAATACAAGTTAAAGGCGCATAAAGAATTGTTTGGAATAAGCCTTTAGAACTTATCCTAAGTTCTAAAGCATCACCAAAAAAGAGGTTTTCGGACTTTATATCACAAACTTCGCCATATCATATGATTAATGCCATCATTATTATAAACCTATGTTATGAATTTCGGGCATTTAAATATTATCATATATTTTATATGATTTTATTTACCATATGACCTTTACCTTAAGTTTGGTTTTAAATATAAATATGCCCTTACCCCACCATCCCATCGCATTAATCCTTCACTACCCGAAAAACCCGTCACATCCACCTTTAAACCTCTGTTCACTTACCCGCTCATCTGCCTTACCCCGCTTCCATCCGACGGTTGACATAGATTTTTGGCCCCCCCTCTCCATCCGAGCTTTACCGAGGGGGGTCCTGTTAGCCACTGATAAATTCTGTTATACCAAGAGGTGGCTGATTTTGTTTTTCAAAACTCCAAGAGATAATTCCCTTGTGAGAAACTATCATCCTTGAATTTTTTATGAAGATAACTAATACTTTAGTTAATCTTCACTGCTGTTTCCCTTTTAAACCTGAAAATTCTGTTGTTTGCCTGAAGAAAAAGACTACTGAAAAAACCCACTTTCCCTTCATTTTTCTCCTCCTTTCATTCATAATTAACCTCCATTTTTATCCCCTTTTTCCTCATGAAATTCCTCCATTTTCCTCATTTTCCTGTCTTCCCTTCATAAAAAACCCCTTTGATAAGGTTTAAAAGTCCTTTTTTACCTTATCGGAAGCTTTCAAAATCCTTTGAAATACTTGAAAAATCATAAAAGCCAGCCGTTTTGTGCTAAGGCCTTAAGCCCTTTTGGCCCTAGCCCCCAAACCACTTCCCCACCATATAACCTGTGCCCAGGACCAAGAGTTAAAGTCCCGAGCACTAATCGCAATTGGAAGTTTGTGATGGGAACATTTCTTTGTTTAAAGGAAAGTCTCGATGCGATTGGCCCCTTTCTTCGTTTAGAACCCCCGACTCCTCCGCTCTCCTTTACGTAACCTAGAGCCTGCAATTGGGCGCTAAACACCATATAAACCTCTCCCCGAAACAAATTTCCCCTTGTATTTAATAAAAATCCGATTTTCTTATGTTTTCAAAGAGCCCCGACGGTTCATTGATTGGGCGAATCCCAACCGTTGATCTAAAACCGATCAACAGTCTTCGGGATCTCGCATCGGAATTCTTCATTGGTTGCGTTTATTCCCCCTCCCTATTGGCGACCTCATGATGGATTCCCAACCGTCAATCTATTCTGCTAGACCCAGATCTGACGGTCCCCATCGCTCCATTCCATAAGCCCATCCCTCCACCTTTTGACCTCCGATTCATTCCTAACCGTCGATCTGATCCTCAGATCAACGACCCTCATTCAATCGCATTGGCGCTTTGATCCCTTTGCCCCCGTCGATCGCAATCTTCTGATTGCATCTGGGCCGTCCATGCTTCTAAATCCGACAGTCCAGATGAATCCTCGCGACCTTTGATAATTTCATACAAACCCCGCTGTATAAAGTTTTAAATGAATATCCACCGTTGATCTCTGTAGATCAACGGCTCACATTAACTCAAGCTCTGCTTACCCCTCGCCTCATATTTTATTTCATTAACCCAAAGATCAAATCTGAGCCGTTGATCTGTTTCATCCAACAGTCCAGATTCATTCCGATAGGCCCAACTCCTTTGGGTCCTACTTTCCTCCAGATCAAATCCCGACCGTTCATTCTTATGATCTGACAGTCCAGATCAATACTGCCTTGGCTCTGCCCCACCTTCTTCTACCTGTGCAACTTCTTTTATCACGCACTCACCTCCACCGTTGGATCTACCCGTCTGAGATCTAATGGCGAAGACTCCATATCATGTGATTTTAAGCCCGCAAGTTAATTCTCCAAAGTTACGCGATATGTGAGATTTTAAAAGACCACATGTTGGCTAGTAACGCATATCGCATTCAAAAAGGTAAAACCACCTTTCTCCATTTTTGCAGCGCAAAACCTGTGGTTTCTTTGTCCGAAACCACTTTCCCCATTTACACTGCATTTTCTCATGTGCAATCTCCGTCGTTGATCTCTGCAGATCAACGGTCCTAGTTTGATTTCGCCCTCAGTTCATCACCCTCCACCCATCCTCCAAGAGGCTTTTAAAGTAAATCTTCACCGTTGATCTCTATGGCCGATCTCATCCGACGGCCCAGAATCTTTCTCAAAACCCCGAATTTCATTTGACCACATTTCCCTTTTGCCTAAGGTTTTTTCACACTTTTCATTATATTTCTTCCGCTTTATCATAATATTGTCCCCTTTGCATCATATTAACCCGATTAATCTTGGCCGTTGATCAATCTGATCTAACGACCCGAACTTAATCCAATCACCATTTATCCAACCGCCTCCCATCTGACTCCCGTAGGAAATCTTCACCGTTGGTTCTGTTCATCCAACGGTCACGCTCTAACCTAAGCCTCCAAAGCAGTTTTTACCTAGTCATGCAGGATTTTTATAACTTTTTGTGTATTTTGCAGGTTTTTAAAAAGATTTTCCATTGTTTTAAAAGGAAATCAAAGGTCGGGGATGATGATCCCCCAGGCCTTTATCTTACAAAGGAAATCATTCCGCTGGGTTCCAAATTATATTTTATCAGTGCCTCATGAACACTGATGCTGTTATACAACCTCTGCGTGCCTGTAACAACAATGGAAACACAGCAAACACCACATCCGAAGAGTATCAGTTTGACAGGATGAAATCAAAAGCAGAAAACCTATTTGAAGACTGTTAACACAGTTTTGGAAGGATTAAGGCATTAATTCGATTAATCAAAGACCTGATCCACGATTAAAGACAGTTTGAAGACCAGAAGATAGAAATTAGGCTTCATTAAGCCTAAAACACAGAACTCAAGTAAAATTAAAGGTGTTTTAGGTTAAAGCAATCATATCTATCAGTTCGAGAAGCCTCCACTGCCACCTCAGAGGCTAATTGAATCCTCTGAAGCTATCAAAAGACACCTACAGCCTCAAAACAATCAAAGAAGGCCTAGTTATTGCCAAAACAGAAGATATTTATCTAAAGACATCTGAACAGTTATTACCAAAGAAAGAACAAATTCTCAAACTGTCAGCAGAGTTATTACAAAGATAAGAAATAGGCCACAAAGTCAATATTTTTTTCCCTTTGAGTTTAAAAAGACAAAAACAGAGTAAATAAATAGAATCATAATTCAATGCTCTCCTGCCTTAGGCCTTGCATGGTTTTCGAGGTTTGGAGTTGCATTTAGTGTAGAATTAATTAAACTTCGATCTTAAAGCCCTTCCACCTCCTCATTTCTTCTATAAATACTTATGAAGAAGATGAGATACAGGTTAGTTGATCACTAGTTGTAATACTGAAACTCTCTGAAATAATACATAGTCTGTTGAAGTTGAAGAAGAAATTGAAGTCTTGGAAGCCCTGATGATGTTGTTGCATGATTTTTCTTGAGAAGGCTCTATCATTGGATCCATGAGCTTGGCTGTTGGTGAAGTATTCTGAACTGTTTAATGTTTTCCCCTGTTTTCATTTTATTCCATAATTTCTTGCTACAGTAGGATGAAAGTTTTAGGCTTAGAAATGACTCCTGGAAGCACCTTAGACCTGTTTATCCTTCACTGTTTTATGTTTTCTTCTGCTGAGGTAATTTAGAGTCTTTAATCTCTTCTTTAGTCCTCATGCTTGTTTATTTCTCTAATAGTTAGAATAGTTGGTTTCAGCATGATTTATGGTTTTCCCTGCTTGTCCGCTGCCACTTAAAAACTGTTATTGAAGTCTCCCTTTGAAGTATCTTTGTTTATAGTAAGCCAAGGAGGTGTGTTCTGATCATGCCCTTTGTCCTTTCTTGAACAATTGTCTTAAAGGTCTTTTATAGTTGTGATCACAGATGTATTAGGTGTTCCCTCTTCTATGACTGCAATTATCAGTAAATCTTTTATGTTTTCTAAGTCATTTGAAATAAAATATTTGAGGAAATAGGGTGTTCCCCGAATCTTAGATTTCATTTTGAAAGTTATCTTGAAGTCATTATTTGCTTGAAGAATGTTTGCAGAAATTATGGTTAGCCCTGTCTATCAAATATCTCTTTATTGTTCAAATTATGTGTTCAAGTTCCATTTGTTGAGAATTCAATTTCTCTTTCCAAATCATTGATGTCCATCTCATTCACAAAACCAAAGGATCCTGCAGCCAAGTTAGATTTTCCCTCTAATATCCCATATCCATTGATGAGTGTGTTATTACCTCTTCGTGACTCCATTACCCAATGAATCAGATGTTTCTCCATTCTACTTATCTTTCCTAGACCTTTCATGTTATGATGTATCAATTCAACTAAACAAACAAACAAACACTTGCACTTAATAACTAGTCTAAAACTAATATTCAAAGCACACAAGATAAACCTTTGCAAAAACAAATAATTTGAGAGATCCCTCTCTGAGAACAGGAGGACTAGATCCTGTAACTCTAAATATTGGTTCTAATGTTTCCTTGTCTTTTGATTTGCCAAACTATCAAAACACGGGAGACCAACATAATGGCGATCACGGTGGGACAATGAGTAAAATCCTTAAAACAAAATCACTCACTTTCCAGTATAACATAAGTAGCCTTCTTCAAGCACTACCTAACAAAAATGGTAATCATGATAATACTTAATTGAATTAGTGACAAACTAAGTAACCCTAAGGATTCTCGTAGGACCTTATCAAACCTTGAAGGACCAGTTACCAAGCCATAAGAGTGAACTATGTATGTTTTTGACACCTTAGCTAATGGTTAATTCAGATTTAGGACACTCTCATAACCCATAGGACTAAGAAACTCAGAAGAACCCAAAAATATTTCAGATTGGCTTCATAATAAACATGGTGGTGGGACCATCCAATATTTTACCTTCTTAGAAGCTAAATAGTTTCCACCTGGTGACTCCACTAGCCCCGGTAGGCCTATTACTCATCTAGGTCTCTAGATCTCTTCAGGACTGTGTTAACCAGCCTTGAAGAAGTTTAGAAACCTAGTCCCATTCTAGATAAGACATCGTGAGAGGTAAAACTTCCAAAAAACAGTCCCTAAAACTTTAACCTCTCTCACTTTTTGAAAAGCAGTCTGGCTTCACATAGGATCAACACTAGATCCCATCTAGACCCAAATCCTCCTTTAATAGTTGATAATCCAGAGAGAATTCTGTGGCAGACTTCCAAGTCTGGAAAATCAGCTGCTAATAGGAGCCTCTTAAGAACAAAATCTATCCCTGAAAACCTTGTTGTCTTAGAGGATTCACACTTTGATTTACATCGTACAAAGAACATCTTTAGAACTAGATCTCAAGGTGATTTAAACCAAACTGATCTTGACATTGCAGATTTGCAACAAAGTTTTAGTAGAGAAGCCTCACCTTCCACTCCTCCTGATTCCCAACTTCTTCATCACTTTAGCCTTTTCCATAACAAATCTGCTCAAAACTAGTTTGCTAGCCCAAGTGTTTCTTCCACTCCAATCCATACTACCACTGTGCAAAACACTCCTTTTCAGCCCACTTTCGCTCTTGTAAATCCACCTTTCTTTCCAGCCATGGCAACATGGTATGCCCCATTAGTGTTACCACAACCTCTTCTTCCCTTGCCAAATGAGTACCAATCCAAAATTCCTCATTTCACTGGAAAAGAGTCTACAACAACTCAACATCATGTAGATAGGATGGAAGATGCATTTGATTACATGGAGATAGAAGAAGAAACTGTTAATATGAGGATCTTTGCCCAAAGTTTAGGAGGAGATGTAAAGAAGTGGTTTAAAAACTTACCTCCTAACAGCATCAATGATCTCCCTGCTTTGCATCAAACATTCATCAAAAAATGGGAAATGAAAAATAACCCTCTCCAAATACTAGCAGAGTATAGCAGTCTCAAAAGAAATCAAGGGGAGAGTGTTCATGACTACTCCACTAGGTTTAACAGTGTTTACAATGCTCTTCCACCGCACATGAAACCTCCCCAAGGCATGACCTTAGTAAGATATCCCGAAGGCTTTGATGCCGAAATGGCCTATTAGCTAAGGGAGAGAGATTACTTAACATTAGAATACATGCAGAAAGGAGCTGTGAGCGTTGAAGCGAACATAATTGAGAAGAGAAATAGGTTAAGAGCAGAGATGAGGGTAACTTATAAAGATGACATTGTACCCTCAACCTCAACTTCTGACACAAAAATTGATAACCTAGTGAAGGTAATGGAGAGGATGCTTGAAAAGATCAACTTGAATGATAGAGTGCCACCAAGAGAACCTCAAAACAACCAAAATAGAAATAGAAATCAGAATTATAGAAGAGAAAAAAATTAAGATAAACAAAAAGAAAGTGACCAACAGATTAGACCTCCCTTCCAACAAAACTATGTGGATCAATATGAGGAAGATAGGGAGATGGAAAGGTTAGGAGAAACTCATGTAAACTTGATTGGATCAGACAGTGGGGATGATGTTTTCCTCACTGAAGAAGAACAAGGTTTATTCTCTGATCAAAATACAAACACCTATGAAGATTCTGATGATTATAGATTGGGGTTTGAAAATGCAATCATGGAGGGACACAAACAATATGATCTTAGGAGCATAGGGAATGTAGACAATTCAAAAGATAAGAACACTAACACTGCTGTCAAGAAAAATGCAGAAAGTCAGCCTAAGAAGATAGGAGACAAACCCATCATTTTGGCTAAAAAACCAGATTTAAACAAAGAGAAAAATAGCCAGCCAAATGTTGAACAGAGTACCCCTAGCACTTTAGCTAGTGGTCCTAACAAAACTGTCCCAGTTATCAGTCCAAACAAAGTTCAACAAATCAAAACTGCTGAAAGGAATTCAATTTAAAAAGCAGATGTAAATATGAACAAGTCAATTGTTCCTTTCAGCCTTGAGGGAGAGATTGCAAAGATAAAAATTACCATCCCCCTAGCTGAACTAGTAACCCAAGAAGTGTACAAAAACCAAGTTTTAAAAGATTTGAACTTAGGAAGTGATACTGACACCTTAAACTTGATAGATGACAAGCCTGAGTTTTCGTTTGGTCCAGAAGTTGAAGGAAAATACCAAGAAGGGGTTGTCCCTCCCTTCTATGTTAGTTTGAACATACATGAGAAAATTTTACACAATGCCATGTTAGATTATGGAGCGTTACACAATCTAATGCCCAAGGTAGTAATGGAAAGCTTAGGCTTAGAAATTACTAAACCATACAAAGATTTGTATTCCTTTGACTCAAGTAGAGTCAAATGTTTGGGTTTGATCAAAGATTTATGTGTTAACTTAGCTCAAATCCCTGCTAAGAGTCTAGTAATGGACATAGTTGTAGTTGACATTCCCCCTAAGTATGGCATGCTTTTATCAAGATCATGGGGAGCCAAACTTTAGGGAAGCCTTCAAATGGACATGTCTTATACCACCATCCTTGTTTTTAACCAAAACAGAAGATTATATAGGGAATCCCACATGAAATACATGGTGAGTAACATAGATAAACCAAAAAACTCTCCAATCTACTATATTCAATCAAGTTTAGATTCTTTTATCTTGTACAATGAAGATGAAATCACTCAGGAATAAAAGGAAAACATAGACCCAACCAGTTTACCAGAACAATCAAAACTTCCCTCAAATCAGATACAAAACATTGGCAATCAACAACAACAACAAAAATGAAAATGAGGCAAATATACTTTAGAAAATAAACTTTGATGGATCCTGTAATAAAACAAGTGCAGGGGTAGGTGTGTGGATTCAAAATACGAAGCAGATTTTTTCATATAAATTAGATTTCCCATGCACTAACAATATTGCTGAGTATGAAGCACTTCTCCTAGGCTTACAATTGCTTAAACAATTAGAATCCCAAAAGATATCAATCTTAGGAGATTCTGAACTTATCATAAGACAAATCAAAGGAGAATACTCAGCTAGAAATCCAAGGTTTAGGGAATATCGGAATGTGGCCCTTGATTTATTGAAAACCTTTGAAAAGTATGAACTTATTTTCATTCCTAGAGCACTAAATCAACTAGCAAATGAACTTGCTTTCAATGCCAGCAACTGCCAAATACCTAAGATAAATGAACAGCTTAGTGTAAAGGTAAAACACAGGCTTGCAGTGCCTGATAACGAGGATCACTGGCAGGTGTTTGATTCTGACAAACACATAGATGCTTTCTTAAAATAAGAAAATGATTTTGCCATACCGATATCAAAAACTAGCCATAAAGAAAACTGTTTGTATATTGAACAAATCCCAGAAGTTGAAATAATGCATTCTGCTGATATAAATCATTGTGAGAATCCTTTTGAGGTAGAATTAATTGACAACACAAACAAGGACGACTTGGAAGTTTTACAATGAAAGAGCGATACAATTCCAAGAGGTCTCACACCTTTAGAACACCTTTTCGACTTTAATGATGTAGTCAAAGAACCCAGAATGGAGCCTGTGGAAACAGATGTAGAAGAACATAACATAGGCATCCTAGTAGAAACCAAGATGATTAAACTATCCAGCACCCTCCCAGCTCACATAAAATCGCAATATATAGAGTTGTTCAAAGAATTTAAAGATGTTTTTTCTTGGGGATACAAAGATCTGAAATCTTATGATACTAGCATCATTCAGCACAAGATTCCTTTGAAGGAAAATCAAAAGCCTTTTAAACAAAAACTAAGGAGAATAAACCCTGTTCTATTACCTTTAGTTAAGGCAGAAATTGAATAGGTGCATGATGCTGGGATCATAGTACCAATTAGATATTCAGAGTGGGTATCAAACTTAGTTTCTGTTAGGAAAAAGATAGGAGAAATCAGGCTCTGTATTGACTTCAGAAATTTAAATAGAGCCTCTCTAAAAGACAACTACCCCTTTCCCAAGATGGACCATATACTTCAAAGGGTATTTGGGTCAAAAAGGATATCACTCTTAGATGGGTTCTCAGGTTACAACCAGGTGTTAGTGCTCCCAAGTGATCAAATCAAAACTACTTTTACCACACCTTGGGGCACCTTTATGTATGTCAAAATACCTTTCGAATTGATGAATGCAGGGGCCACCTTCCAAAGGGCCATGGATATAGCCTTCTCTGAAGATATTGGCTATTTCATAATCATTTACCTTGATGACATAACCGTTTTCTCAAAAACTGATGAAGAACATTTGATTCACTTGAGAAATTTTTTTGAGAAGTGTAGGAAATTTGGCTTATCTTTGAATCCCAAGAAGACACTCTTTGGTCTCCAAGAAAGTAAACTTCTTGGCCATATAATTTCAGAAGAGGGAATCAAAATAGACCCTACAAGGATAGATGGCATATTACAAATCAGCCATCCAAGAAGCCTCAAAGAATTACAATCTTTCATTGGAAAGATTAATTTTTTGAGAAGATTTATCCCCAACCTTGCTGAGCTATTAAAAAACATTACAAACATGCTTAAGAAAGATGTAGGTGTAAAATGGACTTTACTAGCTAAACAATCATTCGAACTAGTGAAACAAGCTCTTACTCAAACACCAGTCTTGATTAGTCCAGATTTCACCAAAGACTTTTATATCTTTTGTTTTGCATCTGAGCATACGATAGCTGTAGTTTTACTTCAAAAGAATGACTTGGGGCAAGAACAACCAATATCCTTCTTTAGTAGGGCCTTAAGAGATGCTCCTCTCAAATATAACATGATGGAGAAGCAAGCCTTAGCATTAGTGAAAGCATTAAAGGACTTTAGAGTCTATATTTTACACTCTCACATAATTGCTTTTGTTCCACATACTGTTGTCAAGGACATTCTAAGTCAAGACCCTGATGGTAAGAGGGGAAAATGGATTGCAAATATTCTTGAATATGACTTAGAAATCAGGCACACCAAACTATTTAAAGGGCAAGGTTTAGCAAAAATTATGGCTGAGTCTAACTTCCAAGCACTAGACATGAATATGGTAGATGTATTGGAAGAAGTAGAAGAATTAACTGCCCCTTTCATTGAAGACACATTTTTGAATTCTCCTTGGTATGCTCACATTATTTATGTGCTTTTATATTTGAATTCCCCCCCTTCTTTGTCTAAAACTAAAGCTAGATTTTTGAAACAAAAAGCTTTGAGTTATTGCATCTTAGATGGGGTATTATATTGGAAAAATGCTGTTGGAATTTTGCTTAAATGTTTACTTGAAGATGATGCAGGAAAGATCATGCATGAGTTGCATGAAGGAGAATGTGGGGGACACCTCTACTAGAAGGCCACAGCAAACAAAATTCTTAGATCTGGTCACTATTGGCCTACCCTTTTCCCAGACACTCTGAAGTTAGTCATGTCTTGCCATAAGTGTCAAATTTTTGATGGCAAAAGAAAACTCCTTCCCTTACCATTACATCCTATCAGAGTTGAGGCACCTTTTCAACAATGGGGTTTAGACTTCATTGGGGAAATTCACCCATCTTCCTCAGCCCAACATAAGTGGATCCTCATGGCCACTGACTTATTTACCAAGTGGATAGAAGTTATACCCTCTAGAAATGCTAATGACTCTGTCATTATAAAGTTCCTTGAAACAAATATCCTATCCAGATTTGGTTGTCCCAGAAAAATCATAACAGATAATGCTGCCGCCTTTAAATATAAGAAAATGGTTGATTTCTGTTACAAATACCAAATTACCTTGGGCCATTCTACTGCCTACTATCCCCAAGGAAATGGATTAGTTTAATCTTCCAACAAGAGCCTCATCAATATCATCAAAAAACTGTTGGAGCAAAATCAAAAATCATGGCACAGTAAGCTGGTTCATGCCTTATGGGCTGATAGATTAACTACAAAGAAGTCAATAAATATGTCCCCCTATCATCTGGTCTATGGAATGGATGCAGTCTTCCCAACCTCATTGGGAGTTCCAGTCATGAAACTCCTTCAAGAAGTGCAGATTGAAGATAATGATATGCAGAGGAGAATCAACCAAACAATCCATTTACAGCAAACCAGAGAAGAAGTATATGAAATAACATAGTTAGTCCAAGAAAATATGAAGAAGCTAATTGATAAGAGGACTAAGGCAAGCAATTTCCAAGTCGGAAATGTTGTTCTTAAATGGGATTCAAGAAGAGAAGAGAAGGGAAAACATGGCAAGTTTGAGAACTTGTGGAAAGGGCCCTATATTATCCATGCTGAGAGGGGTCACAATGAATTTTTCTTAAAAGAATTGAATGGAGAAGATCTGTATGGAGGTCCTGTCAATGGCAGGATGCTAAAGCATTACTTTTGCCAGGATTCATGAGTTTCAAAGAATTTTATTTTTCACTGTAAATATCATAGTCTGAACATTGCATTCAAAGTTAGAAAAATAAAAATAAAACAATAGAAAAGAGAAAAGAGGGAAAATTGTAAAACAAGAAAGGTACAACCCCATACCAAAAAGAGAAACAAAATCTGAAAGTGTGCAAGCTCAAATGCCACTCCTAAAAAACACACTCCTAGTTAGTCATACAACCTAATCATGACTAATTAGTTTTAAATTTTTCTGCTGATAGGTTAGTGAATAGATCAGCCAAACAGCATAATCTTAGCTTATCAGTAAGATAGATTAGGTTAGAAGAGAAAAGGTTCAAACATGCTCAAAACCTGAACCTTTGATAGTGAAAGAAAACGGGTTCAAACAAACTCAAAACTCGAACCAGTATGAGAGAAAAGACAGCTCAAATAAATTCAAAATCAGAGCTGAAGAGATGGTGAAGGAAGTTTTAATTTTTCAGATCTTAAGCCTTCACATTTTGTTTTAAATTTTCTGCAAAATAACAATCTATGTGAAGCTTGTTTTTATGCCATAGATCCGCAACAAGTTAGACTGTTCAATCCTGACTTGTATGCTTTTAAATTTCTTGTTTCAGAATTTAGAGAATAAAAATCTATTAGACAGTCTAATCCTAACAGATAGTAGTTAGGTAGAGAATTTATGAATTCAACTGCTTAATCTGGATTCATGGAGAAATAAGGGTAGACTTAGATTAGTTTTTTTCTTTTCAAAAGAATAAAATATTGTTGACAAGAGTTTGCTAGTCTAAATGCACTCCGAAAAGAAGAAAAAATGTTAGGATTACTAGGAATGGGTAGGTAGATTTGTTGTTTTGACAGAATTCCATTGTTCTAAATTGATGCAGAGATCATAAAAAATAAATTTTGTTGCCCAATGGATTAAGGCACTAGTTTAATGAAAGCTAGAGATTTGCAGTTGAGGTTCTAGACACCTAAAGAACTAGCTGTCTTCCCCAAGTGGAGCCATTGTTAGCCACTGATAATTTCTGTTATACCAAGAGGTGGCTAATTTTTTTTTTCAAAACTCCAAGGGATAATTCCCCTGTGAGAAACTATCATCCTTGAAGTTTTTATGAAGATAACTAATACTTTAGTTAATCTTCACTGTTGTTTCCCTTTTAAACCTGAAAATTCTGTTGTTTGCCTGAAGAAAAAGACTGCTGAAAAACCCACTTTCCCTTCATTTTCCTCCTCCTTTCATTCATAATTAACCTCCATTTTTATCCCCTTTTTCCTCATGAAATTCCTCCATTTTCCTCATTTTCCATTCTTCCCGTCATAAAAAACCCCTTTGATAAGGTTTAAAACTCCTTTTTTACCTTATCGGAAGCTTTCAAAATCCTTTGAAATACTTGAAAAATCATAAAAACCAGCCGTTTTGTGCTAAGGCCTTAAGCCCTTTTGGCCCTAGCCCCCAAACCACTTCCACACCATATAACCCGCGCCCAGTACCAAAAGTTAAAGTCCCGAACGCTAATCGCAATCGGAAGTTTGCGATGGGTGCATTTCTTTGTTTAAAGGAAAGTCCCGATGCGATTGGCCCCTTTCTTTGTTTAGAACCCCCGACTCCTCCGCTCTCCTTCACGTAACCTAGAGCCCACAATCAGGCGCTAAACACCATATAAACCCCTCCCCGAAACAAATTTCCCTTTTTATTTAATAAAAATCTGATTTTCTTATGTTTTCAAAGAGCCCCAACGGTTCATTGATTGGGTGAATCCCAACCGTTGATCTAAAACCGATCAACGATCTTCGGGATCTCACATCGGAATTCTTCATTGGTTGTGTTTATTCCCCCTCTTGATTGGCGACCTCCCGATGGATTCCCAACGGTCAATCTATTCCGCCAGACCTAGATCCGACGGTCCCCATCACTCCATTCCATAAGCCCATCCCTCCACCTTTAGACCTCCGATTCATTCCTAACCGTCGATCTGATCCTCAGATCAACGGCCCTCGTTCAATCACATCGGCGCTTTTATCCCTTTTCCCCCGCCAATCGCAATCTTCCAATTGCATCTGGGTCGTCCATTCTTCTAAATCCGACGGTCCAGATGAATCCTCGCGACCTTTGTTAATTTCATACAAACCCCGCTGTATAAATTTTTAAATGAATATCCGTCGTTGATCTCTGTAGATCAACGGCTCACATTAACCCAAGCTCCGCTTGCCCCTCGCCTCATATTTTATTTCATTAACCCAAAGATCAAATCTGAGCCGTTGATCTGTTTCATCCAACGGTCCAGATTCATCCTGATAGGCCCAACTCCTTTGGGTCCTACCTTCCTCTAGATCAAATCCCGACCGTTCATTCTTATGATTTGACGATCCAGATCAATACTGCCTTGGCTCTGCCCCACCTTCTTCCGCCCTCGCAACTTCTTTTATCACGCTCTCACCTCCACCGTTGGATCTACCCATCTGAGATCTAACGGCCAAGGCTCCATATCGCGTGATTTTAAGCCCGCAAGTTAATTCTCCAAAGTTAAGTGATATGGGCGGTTTTAAAAGGCTCGGTGTTGGCCAGTAATGCATATCGCGTTCAAAAAGGTAAAACCACCTTTCTCCATTTTTGCAGCACGAAACCCGTGGTTTCTTTGTCTGAAACCACTTTCCCCATTTACACTGCATTTTCTCATGTGCAATCTCCGCCGTTGATCTTTGCAGATCAACGGTCCCAGTTTGATTTCGCCCTCAGTTCATCGCCCTCCGTCCATCCTCCAAGAGGCTTTTAAAGTAAATCTCCGACGTTGATCTCTATGGCCGATCTCATCCGACGGCCCAGAATATTTCCGAAACCCCGAATTTCATTTGACCGCATTTCCCTTCCGCCTAAGGTTTTTTCGCCCTTTTCATTATATTTCTTCCACTTTATCATAATATTTCCACATTTGCATCATATTAACCAGATTAATCTCGATCGTTGATCAATGTGATCTAACAGCCTGGACTTAATCCAATCACCATTTATCCAACAGCCTGCCATTTGACTCCCGTAGGAAATCTTCACCGTTGGTTCTGTTCATCCAACGGTCACGCTCTAACCTAAGCCTCCAAAGCATTTTTTACCCAGCCACGCAGGATTTTATAACTTTTTGTGTATTTTGCAGGTTTTTAAAAATATTTTCCATTGTTTTAAAAGGAAATCAAAGGTCGGGGATGACGATCCCCTAGGCCTTTATATTACAAAGGAAATCATTCCACAGGGTTACAAATTATATTTTATCAGTGCCTCATGAACACTGATGCTGTTATACAACCTCTGCGTGCCTGTAACAACAATGGAAACACAGCAAACACCACAGTCGAAGAGTATCAGTTTGACAGGATGAAATCAAAAGCAGAAAACCTATTTGAAGACTGTTAACACAGTTTTGGAAGGATTAAGGCATTAATTCGATTAATCAAAGACCTGATCCATGATTAAAGACAGTTTGAAGACCAGAAGATAGAAAATAGGCTTCATGAAGCCTAAAACACAGAACTCAAGTAAAATTAAAGGTGTTTTAGGTTAAAGAAATGATATCTATCAGTTCGAGAAGCCTCCACTGCCACATCAGAGGCTAATTGAATCCTCTGCAGCTACCAAAAGACACTTGCATCCTCAAAACAATCAAAGAAGGCCTAGTTATTTCCAAAACAGAAGATATTTATCTAAAGACAGCTGAACAATTATTACCAAAGAAAGAACAAATTATCAAACTATCAGCAGAGTTATTACAAAGATAAGAAATAGGCCACGAAGTCAATCTTTTTTTCCCTTTGAGTTTAAAAAGACAAAAATAGAGTAAATAAATAGAATCATAATTCAATGCTCTCCTGCCTTAGGCCTTGCATGATTTTCGAGGTTTGGAGTTGAATTTAGTGTAGAATTAATTACACTTCGATCTTAAAGCCCTTCCACCTCCTCATTTCTTCTATAAATATTTCTTAAGAAGATGAGATATAGGTTGGTTGATCACTACTTGTAATACTGAAACTCTCTGAAATAATACATAGTCTATTGAAGTTGAAGAAGAAATTGAAGTCTTGCAAGCCCTGCTGATGTTGTTGCATGCTTGTTCTTGAGAAGGCTCTATCATTGGATCCATGAGCTTGGCTGTTGGTGAAGTATTCTGAACTATTTAATTTTTTCCCTTGTTTTCATTTTGTTCCATAATTTCTTACTACATTAGGATGAAAGTTTTAGGCTAAGAAATGACTCTTGGAAGCACCTTAGACCTGTTTATCCTTCATTGTTTTATGTTTTCTTCTGCTAAGGTATTTTAGAGTCTTTAATCTCTCTCTTTAGTCCTCATGCTTGTTTATTTCTTTAATAGTTCGAATAGTTGGTTTTAGCATGATTTATGGTTCTCCCTGCTTGTTTGCTGCCACTTAAAAGCTGTTATTGAAGTCTCCCTTTGAAGTATCTTTGTTTATATTAAGCCAAGGAGGTATGTTCTGATCATGCCCTTTGTCCTTGCTTGAACAATTGTCTTAAAGGTCTTTTATAGTTGTGATCATAAATGTATTAGGTGTTCCCTCTTCTATGACTGCAATTATCAGTAAATCTTTTATGTTTTCTAAGTCATTTGAAATAAAATCTTTGAGGAAATAGGGTGTTCCCCGAATCTTAGATTTCATTTTGAAAGTTATCTTGAAGTTATTATTTTCTTGAAGAATGTTTGCAGAATTTATGGTTAGCCCTGTCTATCAAATATCTCTCTATTGTTCAAATTATGTTTTCAAGTTCCCTTTGTTGAGAATTCAATTTCTCTTTCCAAATCATTGATGTCCATCTCATTCACAAAACCAAAGGATCCTGCAGCCAAGTTAGATTTTCCCTCTAATATCCCATATCCATTGATGAGTGTGTTATGACCTCTTCGTGACTCCATTACCCAATGAATCAGATGTTTCTCCGTTCTAAATATCTTTCCTAGACCTTTCATGTTATGTTGTATCAATTCAACCAAACAAACAAACAAAAACTTGCACTTAATAACTAGTCTAAAACCAATATTCAAAGCACACAAGATAAACCTTTGCAAAAGCAAATAATTTGAGAGATCCCTCTCCGAGAACAGGAGGACTAGATCCTGTAAATCTAAAGATTGGTTTTTATGTTGCCTTGTCTTTTGATTTTCCAAACTATCAAAACACGGGAGACCAACAGGTCCGAAATGGGAAGTTTCATGGTCTAGACCCTACCCTTACGCGGCGACACCAGGGCATTTCACACCACCCTTTGCCGAAACCGTTCACCACTCTTGCCTCCCTCTGAAATGGTTTTCCCGCTGCAACAAAACCAACTTCCGCCACCGCTACTCCATGTCCACCTACCATTACTGCCACCGCTGCTCCACGTCAACAAACCAACTCTCGCCACCATTACTCCACGTCCACCTACCAACTCCTACCACCACTGATCCTCCGACTCCTGCCAATGTAATTGCTCTATGTAGCCGTTCCGCACCATCCCTGTCAAATGTTTATTGAATCATTGTTGTATGTTTTAAAAGTAAGCAATTTGTTTTCCGTTTCAAACTCCATTGCAACAATAACTGGCATAGTAGAGACAGAGGAAGTTAGAAACATAATGGCCATCATGAAAACCAACACAGCAATGGCCATTCCCTTTTTTGTAGATGATTTCAAAGTCATAACCCAACATCTTTGTGACCCATTTTTGTTGCTCTCCTGAAGATAGTATTTGTTCCAAAAAGTATTTAATACTATCATGATCAGTTTTTACCTTGAAGTATCTTCCCATTAGGTAAGATATCCATTTCTTTAGTACATGTAGTATTGCCAACATTTCCTTCTCATAAATAACTTTCGGTAAATAATTTCCTTTGATTGGACGACTTTCAAAGCAATGGGTCTTCCTTCTTGCATTAAAAAAACACCAATTCCATTTCCTGAGGCATCACATTCCACAATAAAGGTTTTTTTGAATTCTAGCGAAGATTTAGTGGAGATGGTGGCCCCATGATAGAATGTAACCTTGACATTTTAATCCCGGAAGTTACAAGCGGGGGTTATGTTTAAATTTCGGGAACATGACCAATAGTGTGAGTTGGCATACAAAGGTGACATGGTCGAATAAACAATCTCATGAGGGGTAATAGCGCAATAGGTCACACCAAGGGATACATCACCCTAAAATTTATTCCTTGATAGTTTTAAAGTGATCCCATGTGAAAAAGTTCGGGGAGATGGAAACAAGGAAACAGGAAAATCCCCATTAATTTACAAGGAAATTTCTGTCTCGAAAACTTTGAATTCTACAAAGAAAATCATTAAAAAGAGCAAGGCTTCGGTCCTCTCTCTCTCCTCGTACTCTTGACAACGTGGATCAACAGAAAAAGGACACGTGAAACAATTTGATTGGTTGATGGAACTTTGCAGAAGTTCAAGGCAGTGACTTGTGGCATGTTGATTTGGCACTTTCAGGTGGCTAAGTGGGTCAAAATTGGTAACACTTGAACCACTCAGTAAGAGAAATGTGGCAATGGGTGCACAAGTGGCAGAAATCATGGTATACATGTCATCCCAATATATTTTCTATTGGTTTGCATGTGCAACATAGTCCTAGAGGGACACGTTACCCCTTCGTATATTTCCTTGGTGTTTTCTGAATTTTGCGCAACTATTAAGTTCTAGGCACATGACCGCTAGGAGGAGGTGGCATACATAGCGGCTCGGACACGTAACCTCGACAAAAATATGATTGCCTCATGATTAGATTAGGGGACCCGATGGGACACATCACCCTTGAGTTTTTTCCACGTGATTTTCAAAGTAGGCACATTATAAAAAGGCCAGGGTAATGGGCTTGGGGAATAGAGATATTATTTCATTTAATGTCCCATCAAGTAATGGAAGGTGTGTCGAGGAGTTTTTTTTGTGAGGTTCTTATATATTATGTGACAAAGGTTCTAACGAGCCAAACAATGTGATTTGTGGTGTGTTAAACCCTTTTGGATTATTATAATTAGCTATGGTTTCATACTTTAAACATGCGTTAAGAACATTCTTAAAGGGACTTTGGGCTAATTATAATGATAAATTGTCGTGTGCAATAAAAGGTTGAGGGCTTATTTCAAAGGGGCTACAATTATATAATGTAAAAGGGCTAATGATGTTCTATAGTCTTGATTTGGTCCAACACCTATATTTGGAAAAGTCTTTCGAAATTGGACCTCACCATAGTTGGGGTTAATGGGGCTTGAACGGGTCAACAACTAGTTAGCATAGAGTGTCATATTTGGAGGAGTTCACCATATCTGGCAACCAGCTAAAGATAGAGCTGCAACTAAAACTATGATAACACCTATAACATACCATAATTGTTAAAACAAACAAGTTAACTTAGATATTAATTTCAAAACAAGAAGTCAGTGAGGACCACAATCTGGAGAAGAAATTATTGGAGCTCTATCCACAGTAAAGGTGGGATAACCTAGGAAAAGTACAGCAATTTAGTCACAACAAGGGAAGCCATACATAGAAATTCAGAATGTTGATTATGTGCTGCAAATTCTCCTTGAGCAATACTGAAGTACATTTTTAGCCCCATGAGCCTTAAAGAGCAGCAATATAGAGCCACATTTATGTTCAAAGATGTAATAGGCATAATTTAATTAATGAAATATGTGAGTGTGTAGGTGGAATAAGATTCAAATCTTACCATGGAAACATCACACTAAGGCCTATTCTATGATTAATATAGTTGTTGGAAAACTGAATGGAACAACGGAACAATAAGCCATGGCGTCGAAGTACTCTATCAGGTAATGTTTGAATAACAACAACAGCTACATCATTCCTTGTGTAGCAGAGAAACAAAATTCTGAAATGCCTAGTTAAACAATGGGGGAATGCAACAGAGTGTCGAGTGTGGAGAGCATTGAGTGAGTAAGAGATGTTGAGAGAGGGTGAGAGAGCTTAAGGAATAGCCAAGGCCAAGAGTTGATATGCAGATTGTATGAAGGCCAAGGGTAGTGTTCTGAGTATGATGCTAAGGTATTAAAGGCCGAGAATTGAGTGTTGTTGAGTGTGCATCTGGTGTAAAGGGTCGAGAACATAGGGGAAAATGTTTGCAATGTTGTTGAGGTGAACATAGGGAAAAAAATTAGTTATTACAGACAGCCAAAAATGAATGTAGAGCTATTATAAGGCTGAGTGAGAGCTAAAAACATAGAATAGGAATTCCCTTATTGAGTGTGGGTTGGAGCCTACAAAACAGGGAGTTGGAACTTCCATCTTAGAGGATATCTAAAGAGAGCTTGGAGGTTGGTTCCTCGTGCAATTTGGTGCCTGTGAAAAATCCATGAAGTTGCAAGTTGGTGCTTGCAAGAATTCCATGAAGTCAATGCTTTAGATAAGTTGATCAAGCGTCTACAAAAGAAGGGAGTTGGTGATTCTTGCTAGTGGGTGCTAGCAAGCAATCTAAGGGAGTTGGTGCTTCCGATGAGTGGGTGCTCAAAAAAACATATGATGTAAATAGAGCAGGAGTTCATATTTTGCATCATAATAACAAAATGTATGGGTGGTTTTTCCCTTTTGTGTTTCCATGTTAAATCCTCTGTGTTTTTATGTATATGTTTCTCATGGTGTTAGTGTGCATGCTCGTGTGTTGAGTTGATTTGTTGTTTACATAACATGCTCATGGTTGTTCACATGAATGGTTTCCAAACTAGAAGATAAGTATAAATTGGCATTGAAATAAAATTAACCTTAATACTCATTCACCCCCTCTAAATATTAATTATTGTTTCCAACATTCACGTTGAATTTTTCACGATGGATTTTTCCTCCAATGACTAACAATGACCGTTTGAACACTAAAACTCTGTGCAAATGAGCTTGGCTATGACTACTCAGATAACATAATAACTCGTGGTAGTGGCAACTGCACTTTGGCGACTAGGGCCTGATCATGGTTGATGACTCCCTCAACTAATAGTGGTGAACAACGACTATGCAAACAAAACAATGAGAGATTATTTTTTAATGGCCACAAGTTTGCAAACCCTCTATCTACATCTAATACCTTAGTTTCTCTAGCTTTGATATGGAAGGAACTAAACTTAGATACTCAAAAATACTCACATAACACCAAACATAATATTATAGAGATATGACTCAATAACTCAAATAGAGTAAACGCTCGAGGACACATGACTAAATAGACCCAAAAACAATAATAATAGATATGTTAATTTTAGCTTATGCATAAATTGTTTCTAAACTCGACTCTACCTAAGACTCTACCTAGACTATAATATAATTGAAGATTGGGAATATGCATTCCAATATGGGAAGATTAACACATTCCAATATGCATAAAATTCAATTCTTTGCATTTCATTTAAAATAATAAAATATATTTTTTCTTTTATATATGATCAATTTCTTTTTTATATATTTTAGAAAAATTTTAAAAAATAAAAATAATTTGTTTTAATTAATGATGATAATTATGATTAGTCTTTGTTAAGAGTAAATTTGATTTATTGGATTTTAAGAAAAATAATAAATTAGACGTTAAAATTTAATTTAATTTATTAAACTTTAAAACATATAAAAAAATTTATAATTTGTTTTAAAATTCTATTTTTATATTTTAAAAAAATCAAGAAAAACATTCTCAAATAGTCACCATAGTTACCACCATAGTTGTGCAGAAAGGCTCTCCAACATGATATAAAAGCAATGTTATAATGTCAAGATAAACATTTTGATTTGATCAAAAATAAAATAAAATTTTAAAAATAATACTAATCAAATTCAAATTTTTAAATAATTAAAATTAAAAAAATTAAAAAATAAAATTAATAATGATAATTTTGAGTAAAAAATTATAAATTTAAACTGAACTATAAAATTACCATGTTTTACTATATTGTATTGTCATTTTACTATATTGTATTGTTATTATATTTGTTAAGATAAAATTTGTGAAAAAAAAATTCTTTCGGTAAAAATCACATCCAAATGAATTTGGTCGACGCGTTTCGAACCAGCCAGTGTGGTTCATCATCAAGTCCTGATGATGAACCACACTGGCTGGTTCGAAACGCGTCGACCAAATTCATTTGGATGTGATTTTTACCAAAAGATTTTTTTTTTTTTTCACAATTTATGGATCACAGAAGCAATATTCCTAAAAAAGATAAAATTTATTTAAAAAAATATTCGTTAAGATAAAACCTATTTAAAAGAAATCCATTAATAAAATCTATTTAGAAAAAATAATATTATAACAAATATTTTAAAATAATAAATTATTATGATATACATGTAATCATTTTCAACTTTATATTATAAAAATCAATATTTTTTTAACTTACAATGTTATGGTTTTATGCAATACCCTTTTTACGGTATAAAACTAATTAAATTATATTTTATTTTCTTTATTTTTAAAATAATTGATTATTAAATAATAGTTGAATTAAATATAAATGGAACTCCAAAACAAAACAGTCGATCAACACATCAAAATCAAAATCAAAATTAACTGTTTTGACAATTTCAACTCCATTTTAACGGTTTTAATAGAACATTATGCATTTTAACAATTTTAAATAAGACTAACATTTCATGTAAAATTCCATTTCCCATCATCGTGATATAAATATACGAGTTACGTACTTAGGTGTTAGTCATATTTGAATTATGAAATATGTATTAATCGGATTTCTCCTTTACAGGTCAAACGCGTTGCTTTAAAATGCCTTGGACACTGCTCAACAGAAGGAAACCTGTAGATAGGAATGAGCTTTGTAATATCAATAACAATCACTAAATAAAAATTAAATGATACTTCCACGGGTAATCAGCTTGTTTTGCTTTGCTTTTAATGTGTGTGGAATGTCGTTCGCCCGCCTGCTCCAGCCCCGGGTCTTCAAGTTCTCCAAAGTTTTCATATTTGGCAGCTTCTTTGACTCAGGGCAGCCGCCAAACACGTAGGAGTCGAAGCTGCGCAGAACCCCTTACGCTCTTCAGTTTCACACAGCCGTCCGCCCACAACTCCTCCAAAGAGGCCAATGCCTCCATACTTGGCAGTGCTTCTAACTCAGAGCACCCGCCAACATGTAGGAGTTGAAGCTTTGTCAAAGGCGCCGACCCCTTAATGCTCCTCAGTTCCACACTTCCGTCCGCCCACAACTCTTCCCAACCTCCCAGTGCATCCAAAATTGGCAGCTCTTCTAACATGGAGCAGCCCCCAACATGTAGGAGCCTAAGCTTTGTGGGCGGCGATGACCCTCGTATTCTCCTAAGCTGCACACATCCGTCAGCCCACAGCTCCTCCAAAGATGCTAATGCTTCCATGCTGGGCAGGTCTTCTAACTGAGAGCACCCGCCAACATGTAGCCATCGAAGCTTCGTGGTGGGCGCAGACCCTTTGATCCTCTTCAAATTCACACAACCGTCCGCCCACAACTCCTCCAAAGCCACCAATGCGTCCAAGAGTGGCAGGTCTTCTAAGTTGGAGCAGCCGCCAACATGTAGGACCCTAAGCTTTGTGGGTGGAGACGAACCTCGTATTCTCTTCAGCTGCACACATCCTTCAGCCCACAGCTCCTCCAAAGATGTTAATGTTTCCATGCTTGGCAGGTCTTCTAACTGATGAGAGCACCAGCGAACATGTAGCAATCGAAGCTTCGTGGTGGGCGTAGACCCTTTAATCCTCTTCAAATTCACACAAGCGTCCGCCCACAACTCCTCCAAAGCCACCAATGCGTCCAAGAGTGGTAGCTCTTCTAAGTTGGAGCAGCCGCCAACATGTAGGACCCTAAGCTTTGTGGGCGGAGAGGAACTGTTAGAGCATTCAGCGCAGCTAAATAAAAGACAAGCAACAGCAGATCAAACACATCACAAAAGAGACACAGGGTTTAACGTGGTTCACCCAACCATTCTGGGCTACGTCCACCAAACATAGGCATCGGCAATCTTTATTATCAAACAGGAGATTACAAACTCTCACACACACAAAACAATCCGTATGGATACCTGTTTTATAGCAAGGAGAATCTCACTGCCTCATAAATCCTCTCAACTCAAATTTAGGATGCATTAACTCCCTCCCAACAACCTGGAGTTAATCTAGCAACAAAATTTCTATTGTTGTCACCTACTGAGATTTTTTGCCTATTTTATTCAAAACAGAAAATCTCAACAATCTCCACCTTGACAACAATTAGCCTGATGCCCTGTTCTTTATTATTTTATCTTTTCTGCAAGCCAAGAGAAGCCAAACACCAGCGTAGCTTCTCTAACAAAACTGGTTTCGTGAACATGTCTGCACAATTCTCCTTTGTATGCACCTTTTCAACAGAGACTCCCCTTTCAGTGATAATCTGTCTTACAAAATGGTACTTGATCGGTATATGCTTTGATTTACTATGATAGGCGGGATTCTTAGCCAAATGTATTGCACTTTGACTGTCACAAAATAACTTGATGTTGTCCTGCAACCTACCAAATTTACCAAGCAAACCTTTCAACCAAACCGCCTCTTTGCAAGCATGCGAAGCAGCAATGTATTCTGCTTCAGTAGTGGATAAAGCAACAATGTTTTGTAGCTTTGACATCCAGCTAATAGCTCCACCTGCAAGAGTAAAGACATACCCTGAATTTGACCTTCTCTTATCCAAATCACCTGCAAAATCATAATCAACATACCCGCAAACAAATTCACTACTCTTATTGTAAGTGATACAATAACTACTTGTGCCTCTCAAATACCGAAGCACCCATTTCACTGCTGACCAGTGTTCTTTACCCGGATTTGCCATGTACCTGCTGACAACCCCAACTGCATGTGAAATATCTGGTCAAGTACAAACCATCGCATACATTAAACACCCTACTACATTGGCATATGGAATTCGAGACATATAATCCTTTTCTTCATCTGTATTAGGACATAAACTCGAAGAAAGCTTAAAATGGGAAGCTAAAGGGACTGACACAAGCTTCACATTGTTCATACCAAACCTCAAAAGTATCTTCTCAACATACTTCTGTTGTGATAGCCACAACTTACCATTACTCCTGTCTCTGAAAATCTCCATGCCCAAAATCTGTCTTGCTGCTCCTAGATCTTTCATATCAAATGTCCTTGCCATCTGAGTCTTCAACCTGTTGATTTCTTCAATGCTTTTGCTTGCTAAAAGCATATCGTCAACATACAACACTAAGATAATGAACATGCCATTACTTAACCGCTTAAAGTAAACACAATGATCATATTCACTTCTTATATATTTTTGACTCAACATGAAAGAATCAAATTTCTTGTACCACTGTCGAGGCGACTGCTTCAGACCATACAATGACTTCTTGAGCCTGCAGACAAATTTCTTATTGCGATGCTGAACAAACCCTTCCGGTTGTTCCATATAAATTTCCTCATCTAAATCACCATGTAAAAACGCAGTCTTAACATCTAGTTGTTGTAACTCTAAATCAAACAAAGCAACTAACGCTAACACAATTCTAATTGAAACAATTTTAACCACTGGTGAAAAAATCTCATGAAAGTCAATACCGGCTTTCTGAGAAAACCCTTTTGCAACCAGTCGCGCTTTGTACCTATCTTCCGTATCATTCACACCCCGTTTCACCTTGAAAACCCATTTGCATCCCACAGTTTTCCTGTCTTTCGGAAGTTCAACCAGATCCCATGTGCCATTCTTACCTAAGGCCATCATTTCTTCCTTCATAGCTTCTTTCCACTTATCACTTTTCGAACCTTCTATAGCTTCCTGATAGCACAGAGGTTCATCATCGTTAGCGGTCAAAGCAACTGAAGTAACATAATCATCATACCTTCTAGGAGGGCGTTTTATTCTTGTAGACCTCCTTAACGTTGTTTCTGGTGCTTCCACAATTTGCTGACTGCCCTCTGCAGGAAATTCTTCATGACCAGCATCTGAGACCTGTTCACGCTCTATATCTGAACCCTGTTCATAATCTGATTCTGAACCCTGTTCATGACTAGTATCTGAACGATGGTCATCATAGCTATCATTAGAAGAGCTTTCAAACTGAATGTGTTGTAAATCAGATACATCATCTTGTTTCAATCTACTATCTACATCTAACTGTACAAGAGAGGATTCATTAAACTTTACATCTCTGTTGATGATGATTTTGTGGGTAGTAGGATCCCACAATCTATATCCCTTTGTTCCAACACCATACCCAACAAAGATATACCTTTTAGACTTTGGATCTAATTTAGTTCGCTGATGTTTAGGCACTAGAGCATATGCATCACAACCAAACACTCTGAGTTTAGAATAATCACAAGGGTGACCTTTCCATACCTCTTGCGGAATCTTGCAGTCTATTACCGTCGATGGAGATCGGTTTATCACATAACAAGTTGTTGCCACCGCTTCCGTCCACAACTCCTTTTGCAAACCAGCGTTACTCAGCATACTCCTTGCTCTCTCCAAAAGAGTCCTGTTCATATGTTCAGCAACTCCATTTTGCTGAGGAGTATAAACAGTGGTCTTATGTCTCTTGATCCATGCATCCTTGCAATAGTTTTCAAACTCCTTGGAGGTAAACTCACCACCGTTGTCAGTTCTTAAACACTTTATAGTTCTATCAGTGATATTTTCTACCAATGCTCTAAACTGTTTGAAAATTGTAAAAACATCCGACTTCTTTTTCATCATGTAGACCCACACTTTCCTAGAAAAGTCATCAATGAACGACACAAAATATGACGAGCCACCATATGACGTTGTAGGGGCTGGACCCCAAACATCTGAATGAATATAATCAAGTATCGCTTTACTAGTATGTTTTCCTGTTTTAAATTTTTGTTTACTTTGTTTTCCAAACAAGCAATGCTTACAGAAATCTAACTTTCCAGACTTTAGATTTGGAAGTAACTTGCGATCAGCCAAAATTTTCAATCCTCTTTCACTCATATGCCCCAATCTTTGATGCCATAAGTGAATGGAACTATTGTCATGTTCAGACACCGTAGACACAAAATCTGACCCTGTTCTTCCTTCTAATTGAAACAGATTTCCTACTTTCTTAGCCTTCATTACTAGTAAGATACCTTTATAGATTTTCATAACTCCACCTTGAATTACAGTTTTATATCCATTTGTATCAAGTGCTCCTAATGAAATCAAATTTTTCCTTAAATCTGGTACATGCCTCACATCAGTTAATATTCTAGTTGTCCCATCAAACACTTGTAGTTGTATGCTCCCAATCCCCACAATATTACATGTTACATCATTACCCATGTACACAACTCCATCATTAATTGATTTATATTCCTTAAACCATTCTTTATGGATACACATGTGGTTTGATGCACCGGAATCTAACAACCAATGTTTACCATGATTTGACACATTAACTGATAATACTTCATCACTCATACCTGAACCAGATGTCGAACCTGTATCTGTCGCATTTGCTTCTTTCTTCTTTGTCGAAGAGTCTCCTTTCTTCTCTGTTTGCTGTCTCTTCCAACAGTCCTTCTTCAAATGCCCTGATTTGCCACAAAACCAGCACTTTACTTTGCTTTTCTTCCCTTTCGACTTTGAACGCGAGTCGCTGTGCTTACCAGAGCGTCTTTCTCTAGAACGACCTCTAGCCATCATTGCCTCTGATGTAGAGGTGTCAGCATTCGACCGCTTCCTGGTTTCCTCAGACAACAAAGCTTCGACGACATCATCAAATTCAAGGATGTCTGCAGTACTAAAGCTTATGGAAGTAACAAAGTGATCCCACGATTCGGGCAATGAACATAATAGAGTTATTGCCTTATCCTCTGAATCAAATTTTACATCTAGACTTTGTAATTGTACCAATAGAGTATTGAAAACATTCAGATGGTCAGTAATCGAGGTACCTTCCTTCATTCGCAAACTGTATAGCTGTCGTTTCAGGAGAATCCGATTTGTCAAGGATTTCGTCATGTAGAGCTTCTCAAGCTTCGACCACAGGCCTGCGGCAGTTTTCTCTGACACAATGTTGAACAGAACGTCATCCGCCAGACATAACCGAATTGCGCTCAGAGCTCTGTCATCCAACTCATCCCATTCATCCTCCGTCAAGGAAGAAGGCTTTTTGCTTTTCCCCAACAGCGCTTTCGCCACGCCTTGTTGAATCAGCGGATCGTGCATCTTAACCTTCCAGATCTCGAAGTTGTTTTTGCCATTGAACTTCTCAATTTCAAAACGGGCACTCTGAGTTTTCGCCATCTTGTTAAAAACAAACAATCTCCAAATCCAACTTTTAAATAAAGAATGCCCTTTTTAATATATTTTAATCAAAAAAAAAAATTGATTAAAAATTGCCCTTGCCCCCAAAAAAATAAAAAATAAAAATAAAAATAAAAAAAAAATAAAAATACTACCCTTCACCTTATAAAAAAGGCCTTTCTCTTAAAACCAAATGTAAATGGCATTTACATTTTTAAACCTTATAAAAAGGACTTTTTAATAAAATCGATTTATTTAAAAAACACATACCATATGTGACCTTTTTAAAAACTCCAAATCGATTATAAAAAAAGGCTTTTTATATGTAACCTTTTTACAAAACTCCAAATCGACCTTCGCCTTCTACTGTCCTGTCTTCATTTTATCAAAAAAATTGCTTTGCTATATAAACTGCAAGTCAATTTAAAAACGAGCGACTATCCTCTGCGGATCCGCGCTAATTAGAAAATTGGCGCACTGGCGCACTTAATACAGTTATCCGCGCCTTCGAAACTCCACGCAGCACCAGCAATCAAACCACGCTTCCGCAGTTGGTTTACGCCCAACACTGTTTTTCCTCCACGCACAGAACAAATGATCTCCACGCAGTTTGGACAGCTCCAGCAATTAATCGAAAAACATCACCAACGCTCTACGCAGCACCAGCGCTCCCATACACCACGCAGGTCCATGCAGCATACAGCAATACGCACCAGCACTCACAAACAGTCATACGCCAGCAATCAGCACCAGGCACCAGCAATCAAAGGAATAGACCAGCAATCTCCACGCCTTTGCGCTCCACCTCCAGCACGCAAGTGAATACCACCAGCAGCGATCCACGCACCAGCAATCCACGCACGCTGCCAGCACTACGCACCATGCACCAGCAATCCAACTACCATTACGCAGGTCCACACATCAGCTGAACACGCAGTTCTGGAAACAATGACCTCCACCGCTGCGCCAGGCCTCCAACATTGCTTTGATACCAATTGTTAGAGCATTCAGCGCAGCTAAATAAAAGACAAGCAACAGCAGATCAAACACATCACAAAAGAGACACAGGGTTTAACGTGGTTCACCCAACCATTCTGGGCTACGTCCACCAAACATAGGCATCGGCAATCTTTATTATCAAACAGGAGATTACAAACTCTCACACACACAAAACAATCCGTATGGATACCTGTTTTATAGCAAGGAGAATCTAACTGCCTCATAAATCCTCTCAACTCAAATTTAGGATGCATTAACTCCCTCCCAACAACCTGGAGTTAATCTAGCAACAAAATTTCTATTGTTGTCACCTACTGAGATTTTTTGCCTAAATTATTCAAAACAGAAAATCTCAACAGGAACCCCGTATTCTCTTCAGCAGCACACATCCCTCCGCCCACAACTCCTCCAAGGATATCAATGTTTCCATGCTAGGCAGTTCTTCTAATTCAGAGCACCCTCCAACATGCAGTAGTCGAAGTTTTGTGAGTGGCCCCGACCCCATAATGCTCTTCAATTGCACACATCCGTCAGCCCATAACTCCTCTAAAGATACAAATGTGTCTATACCTGGCAGCTCTTCTAATTCAGTGCACCCGCCAACATGTAGGAGTCGAAGCTTTGTAGGTTGTCGAGGCTTTGTGATGGTCTCTGACCCCCTTAATCTCTTCAGTTGTGTACATCTGTCCGCCCATAACTCCTCCAAAGACACCAATGTTTCCAAACCGGGCAACTCTTCTAACTCAGAGCACCCACTGACATGCAGGATTCGAAGCCTGGTCAGCTGCACCAACCCTCCTACACTCTTCAAGTTCACACATCCGTCTGCCCATAACTCCTCCAAACATAATGGCAACTGCGGAGATCCCTGCAAAAGCAGGTCACACATTTCAGCCATGATAAAAATATTTATATGTAGTGTAATATGAATGAGGTATTAATACTAAACATACAAAAAGTAGCACAACAAACGAATTACAGGTGAACAAATTCCAGTTCACCTGTAATTCGTTTTCTCTTCGCCACAATGAGTTTAATACGCTCCCGGACACTTGAAAAAACCTCAAATTCTTCGTTGAAATGAAGGCAGGGAGGGCAGAGTATGGACAATTCTTCCAACGGAGCCATAAGATCTTTGGTAACTTCACCCTCTTCAAAATGTGTTCCAAAAGAAAACCTTCAGTATCAAGGATTTGCAACCTGCTAGTAAGAATGGCGCCCAATACATCATCATCCTCATTGTATTCACTGAGATCCATCTTAAGTCCCCGCATGGGTATACCCTGTCCACTCAACTTGGAAAATGATTGTTACTAGTTTATTTTTGAAATATGATAATGAATTAAAAATTGAGGCCAGACAGACATTTATGAAATAAAATAAAAGATTGAATGAGTAAACACTTACACATGATTGCTGTAATAAATCAGCGATAACATTCTCTGACCAACGCGAAAGCCTACGCGGGGACAATTTCTCGTCGACATCTATTCCCAAATTTCTCAGGTGGTCATGCATATGAAGCGAATTCCAACTGTCAACTTCCACAAGAGATTTGTCCATTAGGTTTTGGAGCCCTCGCCTTCCACTCCAGCCACATGCGTTCCATATGCTTATGGCTGTATCCCTATTTTGTCCTTTGAAAAAGCAAGCCATGTCTAAGAATATCTGTCGTTCCTCTTCATTTAGTGAGCTATAACTTACTCTAAATGTGTCAGAGATCTCACTGGGAAGCATTTGTCGAAGACTCTTCAATTCGACTTCCCACTGAGATATTTCTTTATCATAAAGAAACACGACTGTAGAAAGAAACGGTGAGATCAGCACAGAGGCTATATCAATTTCTCCAACAGTGAAGGAGAATCCTCAGAGACCATGTTTCTTTCATGCCATCTCTCAGAAGACAAACAAAGTGAAGACCTTTGGTTGCTCGACAGTGGATGCAACAATCACATGACAGGCAATAAGAGACTTCTTTCTTCTCTAGATGCTTCCATAACATCAAAGATAACTCTTGGAGATCGTACAAGTATTAAAGCTGAAGGAAAAGGCACTGTTCCTATTCTTACTAATCAGAATCAAAGAAAATACATCCCTGATGTTTATTATGTTCCACAGCTCAAACATAACCTCCTTAGTGTAGGACAGTTAATGGAACATGGATATGATGTATTGTTTCAAAAGAACACCTGCTATATATATGACAAAGATCGTCATAAAAGGTTGATAGCAAAAGTTGAAAAGACCAAGAGTAGGATGTTTCCATTGACCCTTAGAAGCCAAAATACCAACCAATCTTTAGTCCACAATATATCAAAAATAGATGAAACTCATCTATGGCATTCTAGGTATGGTCACATTCCAGTGAAGAGTCTTAGTCTGCTTCAAAAGAAATCTATAGTCATTGGTCTACCTACTATCAGTGAAACAGTCTGTAATTGTGAAGTTTGTGTCTTGTCCAAGCATAAAAGAGATAGTTTTCCCTCATCGACCTCAAGGGCAAAAGAGCCTTTGCAAATTGTACATACCGACATCTGTGGTCCAATGCAGACATTGTCCATTGGTGGTAGTTTCTACTTTCTGACTTTTATTGATGACTTTAGCAGGAAAATATGGGTGTATTTTTTTAAAAACAAATCAGATACCTTCTCTAGATTTCTGGAGTTCAAGGCAGAAGCAGAAAAACAGAGTGGAAAACTCTTGAAAGTACTCAGATCAGACAGAGGAGGATAATACACTTCAAATGAATTCAAAACATTTTGTCGACAGCAAGGTATTCTGATGCAGTACACAACCAGATACACTCCACAGCAAAACGGAGTAGCAGAAAGAAAGAATCAGTCGATCATGAACATGGCAAGATGCATGCTACGGGAGAAGAAGTTGACAAATAACTATTGGGCTGAAGCAGTGTCGACAACAGTGTATGTTCTTAACAGATCTCCAACATCCAGCCTACAAGACAAAATACCTCAAGAAGCATGGGATGGAAACAAGGTAAATGTGTCGCACTTTAGAATTTTTGGATCAGTAGCTTTTTCTCATGTTCCTGAAAAACTCAGAAAAAAGCTTGATGACAGAAGTGAGAAATGCATATTTGTAGGTTATAGTGAGCAGTCGAAAGCCTACAGATTTTATAACCCCATTTCCAAAAAGTTCATTATAAGCAGAGATGTGAAATTTTTCGAAAATAAATCTTGGTTTGACCATGTAGATGAAACTTCAAATCAGCCTTTTTATCTACCACAGACTCCAAGATTGCAGGTTCAAGAATAGCCAGAACATTCTGAAAGTGGAACATCATCAAGCACTGATTCAGCCAGTGATCAAACATCTTCAGAAGAGGGACAGAAAACAAGAAGTATCAGAGAGATATATGAACAGGAGCATGAATCTGAACAACATAATATGTTTGCATTCATTTCAACTCTCTGCTCCAGTTCGTTTTCAGTGTTTCAATTCTTGTCATTCAAATTTTTTGCTTTACTGTATCCTTGAGAACTCTGTTTCTTCATTTGTTGTTGCAGGTCTTCTATTTTTCCAGGCTGTGTAAGCATGTTCTGGACATCTTCAAGAAATGTGGGTTGCTGCCACATATTGTCTTCTGTAGTGCTCTTTTCATGATCAATCCTCTGCAACATAGGATTAGAATAATATCTTATCTCTTCAAAACTCCAACGCATGAAAATTTCATTGACATGTTCATCATGCATGTCATCTTCATCATTCATATCTACATCTTCTGTGTAGATCTCATCAAGACATGGTGTTGCAAGCCATGTTTCAATAAACTTTAGCTCTTCTTCATAATTAATCTGTGTACCTGCACACTGAAAATCAATGTTAGAATAAAAAACATTTTCAGAACGACATTGGTTCTGGGCTTTTTGCTCTGTAATGAGAGCTTTTTGTTGTTGTGCTTCCTTATCTGTGTCTTCATCTGTCTCTGTTTCTGCTGTCCCTTTGCAGACTTCATTCTTTTCTTTTGTCTCTTCTTCTTTCTCTGTTTCTGCTTTCTCTTTGCAAACTTCTTTCTTTGTTTCTGTCTCTGCTGTTTTCTCTGTTTTTTCCTTCTGCTTTGTTTCTGTCTTTTTCTCTGCCTCTTCTTCACTGACCTGTGCTGCTGCAAACAGGTTGTCTTCCACTAACTGAAGTGGGGTAATCTCACCAAATAACATCATGTCGATATCATATTTTTGTTGCATCATCTGCAACCAATCACCATTAGCCAAAATTTCATTATCAAAGTTTACATCAGCCATATCAATCATTGGATTTACCATTTCATCAGCAAGCTCTATTGCTGGTATCATTAAAACTTCATCAGCAATCTCTATTGCTGGAATCTTTAGATCTTCGTCAGCAAGCTCTGTTGTTGGATTCTCTTCATCCACTTGTGGCTGTGCACAGTGGGATTCACGAGCATCTTTATGCTGCTTTTCTGCTTCTTCTGACTCTTCATCTGGCTGTAGATCTGCTGCTACAGATCCACCTTCATCTTCATCTTCAAAGCTCCCCTTTGCTTCAATGCTCCCCCTTTTACCAAAACATCTCTCAAGGGTATCCCATGCCTCCTTGGCTGTCTTGGCATCTGAGATTAAGGGAAGAATGCTGTCATCGACAGATTCTTTTATGCATCTTAATGCATAGGCGTCTTTTTGCCTCTTGATTTCCAGATCTAGAAAGATCTCGAACATAATCTGATTTTGCTTTAGCCTCTTGGCTTTTCCCATGACCTCGTTGCTTGGCTTCTACATGTGCATCGAATACCTTGTTTCTTCAAAAGCTTTGCTGCTCTTCAATGAGTCTTATGCAACCTTTCACTTTCATCTCACATCACAACTTTAAGTTTTGCTGCTCTTCAATGAGTCTTATGCAACCTTGCTTTCGAAAACTTTTTCTTCAAAATATCTGTTACTTCTACAAGGCTTTCACAATTTCACTTTCTCACAACTTTAAGTTTTTCTTAAAAAAATTCCAAAACTCAAAAAGGCTCTTTTTTAAAAAATTTCTTTAAAAAACTTCGCCACATACTTTTTCAAAATACCTTTGAACAAATTTCAAGTTTTTTTAATATAAAAAAAACTTAAAAAATTTCTTCATAAAAACTTTCACTCTTATAAAACTTTCACCGTATGCTCTTTCAAACCCTTTAATCCAATTTCAAGTTTTTTAAAAAAACTTTAATAAATAAAACTTTATAAAAAGGGCTTTTACTCTTTTAAAAAATCAATACCACAATACGTAAAAGGGCTTTCCCCTTTGGATCGATTTTTAAAATCCTTTGTAGTTTTTCAAAAATCGAATTTGACTTTTTTTTATATATAAATGTTGTCTCATACGGTTCATACCTTTTTTTTTTTGAAACATGACTTTTGAAAAACTTAATATGCAGAAGCGTTATTTTATGCTTACGGACTGGCACGGTCCCGATTGAAACAGTCGCGCCTTTTTCAAAATCGATTGAGGCATAAAAGTGGCGCGGGTGTGGCGTGTATTCCAGCGCCAATCAACTCACAGTCGCGCCAATAAACTGCTTTGCTCTTCTGCTCTTTCGTGGCTTTGTTGCTGCTCTCCAGGGAGGCTTATGCAACTTGGCTCCGATACCATGACAAGAATTGAAACACTGAAAACGAACTGGAGCAGAGAGTTGCTCTTCACAATATTACGAGTAGATTAAATAGATTACATTGGAAACATAAGCAATAAATAACTGGAGATAAACTCGACTAAACTGGACTGACTTAAACTAAACTTGGACACTTGGACTGACGGAGCTGACACCTAGAAAGTGGTTGAGATTGCATTCTTTAACAGAAGTGCCCCAAATACCTTCAATGATAAGGGTAATCCTTTACAAGATTCTAAGAACTTATCTACCAAAGGTTGAAAATATGGAAGCGGAGAGGCTTGGCCGAAGGCATGGAAGCAGAAGAGCTCTCTGGAGAGCTCTGTGTTAAGTCCAGTTAGAGTATAAATTGATGAATTTTCAACTCTGCAACGTCTGAGAACATCCTTATCTTTAGATGTAATCAATATTAAGCTCTCTGAATGTAGATCATCAATGCAAACCGGCAAAAGTACATTAACCTGATTCACATCGTCTACATCATCCAAGATTACTAATGCGTTAGAAGATTTGAGAGGTTTTATGAGCATCTCTTTACCTTCATCAACATTGTATATCAGCTTATCTATTCCAGTCAAGTTCTTAAGAAGTATTCTCTGCAACGAATTTAAAGAGTTTTTAGCTGCTCTAATTTCAAATAAAAAGCAGGATCTATGATAATCTGATTTATTCATATTGAAGAAATGTTTTGCAAAAGTTGTCTTTCCTACGCCACCCAACCCCACGATCCCCAATATCTGATATTTCCGTCTTTGCTGTTGCTGCAACAGGACTGTCTCTTCAAAATCTTGAAGCTTAAAATTCAAACCTGTTAGATAGTCGGCCACAGGCAACTCTGGCTTTTTCACTATTTCCGACAGACAATTAACCACCTTATCTAGTAGCTCCATCTCCAGCTCCTTGCTAATTATTCAAAAGAAAATAAATATACCAGTGAGAAACAAACGTCTATGTCTATTTATCAAACATAAAATATTATCATTGATAGAGTTGGTGGAGTTTTCTTTTTTATGGACCGGGCATTTGTTTGATATGTATGAGGGGTCGGGAGAGTCCGGCACATTTACTGTTATCCTGTTGTCATGCGAGGGCGGTTTTGTTGGAGAGATAGAGGATTCAATCACACAAATAACACGAATAATTCACATGAATAATGAGCTGCTGCTCTTCTATTAATCACAAAACTCTGAATCATAAAACTCTCTTACTCTCTTGAAACAATGAACCCATGACGGGTATTTAACCTATTTAACATGCACACACTATCACTCATAACTGAACTTAATCAACTTGCTTAACTCGTTGTCTAACTCGTTCACCAAATCTAACTGTAACTCAACTCAGCTAACTCCACTTAACTATCTGTTTAACTTCTGCATGAGGAAGTAATTACATATTTTAACACTCCCCCTTAATTACGACCTCTAAACTAAAACATAACTTATGACAACTCAAACATTCCTGCTGGTCTATGTCTCAGCTAGGCTTACAACTCCCAAGTTTCTTTTGTGAAACTCAAACAAATCTACTGCTAATGGCTTTGTAAATATGTCAGCCAATTGATCACTTGTTCTACATGGCTTCAAGTGAACTTCTCCATTGCTGACAAGTTCTCGAATAAAATGATATCTCGTATCAATATGCTTGCTCTTTTGATGAAACACACTATTCTTGGATAGTGCAATTGCTGATGTGTTGTCACAGTATATCGCTGTTGATCCTTGCTGCTTCTGCTTGAGTCCATCCAATACTCTTCTTAACCATACTGCTTGACATGCTGCTGAAGTCGCTGCTACATATTCTGCTTCTGCTGATGATAATGTCACAATAGGCTTCTTTTTAGATGCCCATGCTATCACACCTGAACCGAGATGGAACACATAACCGGATGTGCTCTTCCGATCATCCAAACTTCCTGCAAAATCACTATCTGTATATCCAATCAACTCTTTCTTTTCTGTACTTGCATACATTATGCCATAATCTCTGGTTCCTACTATGTATCTCATAATTCTTTTTCCAACACTCCAATGTGTGTCTTTTGGAGTCTCCATGAATCTGGAAATCAGACTCACTCCCTGCATAATATCTGGTCTTGTAGCTATGAGATACATGAGGCTGCCAACCAATCTTTTGAATAGAGTTGGATTGACATCTGCCCCTTCATCATCCTTACTCAACCTTGTACCTGTTGCAACTGGTGTAGGTACAGGTTTGGAATTATCCATCCTGAATCTTTTCAGCAAATCTGTTGCATACTTATTTTGACAAATAAAAATGCCTTTTTCAAATTGCTCAAATTCAATGCCAAGAAAATATTTCATGAGACCTAGATCTGTCATCTCAAATTCTTCCATCATGGCTGCTTTAAATTCATCTATTTCAAGATCACCTGTAAAAATCATATCATCAACATACAAGCAAACTATCAAAATCTGTCCATGCTCATTTACCTTTGTGTATAAGGTAGGCTCAATGTTGCTTCTGCAAAATCCATTCTTGATCATATAACTGTCGATTCTGCTATACCATGCTCTAGGTGCTTGCTTCAGTCCATAGAGTGCTTTCTTCAATCTGTAAACTTTTTCTTCTTTTCCTTCAATTTCATAACCTGGAGGCTGCTGCACATAAATCTCTTCTTCTAGAATTCCATTCAAGAAGGCTGATTTGACATCCATCTGATACACTTTCCACTTGTTCTGAGCTGTTGTCGCTAGAACTGCTCTTACAGTGTCCAATCTGGCTACCGGAGAAAAATTTTCTCCAAAGTCTATTCCCGGTTGCTGCGAGAATCCTTTGGCTACAAGTCTTGCTTTGAATCTGTCAATCTCACCTTTCTCATTCACTTTAGTCTTGTACACCCACTTCACACCAATGAGATTTTTATCTTTTGGTAAATCAACCAAATCCCATGTATCATTCTTTTCAATTGAATTCATCTCTTCATCCATGGCTTGCACCCAATTGTCATCTCTGATTGCTTCTTCAAACGAAGAAGGTTGGAATGCCAACAATGCAAAATTGGAACTAACATCCAAATCATCATAAATATCTTTCAGACTTCTCATCTTTTTCTTACCTGATTCGCTGCTTGGAGAATTCTGGTCTGTGGATCTGCTTGAAGATCCCTGCTTCTCTGAAAATCTTGGAGTCCTTGCTGGTGTGACTCTGTTTGGTGTCTGCTCTTTTGGTTCTTGCTGCTCCTCTTCTTCTACAAGATCATCCTCCATCAATGGTGTTTGAGCATCGGTTATTGTGTCTACAGTCCCATTCCATGACTCTTGTTCTTTGAACACAACATCTCTGCTAATGATTGTCTTCTTTGTGACAGGGTTATACAGTTTGTAAGCTTTGGACTGCTCACTATAACCAGTAAATATACATTTTTCACTTTGATCATCTAATTTGCCTCTTATTTGCTTAGGCACATGTGCATAGGCTACACATCCAAAAACTCTGAAATGAGAAACACTGCAAGACATACCTGACCATGCTGCTTCTGGAACTCTGTTCATCACGCTCTTTGTAGGAGATCTGTTTATCACATAAACAGCACATGCAACTGCTTCTACCCAATACTCATTAGACAAGTGTCTTGCTTTCAACATGCTCCTTGTCATGTTCATGATTGTTCGATTCTTCCTCTCTGCTACACCATTCTGCTGTGGTGTGTATCTGGTCGTAAACTGTCTTTTGATTCCATGTTGTTTGCAGTACTCATGGAATGCCTTCGAATCGTATTCTCCACCATGATCCGATCTCAATACCTTGATCTGTTGATCACTTTGGTTCTCCACCAAAGCTTTGAACTCTTTGAACTTTGCAAAAGTTTCAGACTTCTGCTTCAAAAAGTAAACCCAAGTCTTCCTACTATAATCATCAATAAAGGTGAGGAAGTAACAACTTCCACCAATCAACTGTGTCCTCATAGGTCCACACAAGTCGGTATGCACCAATTCAAGTGGTTTCTTTGCTCTGTAAGAAACTCCTTTCGGAAAACTTTCACGGTGTTGCTTGCCTAAGATGCAACACTCACACGTGCTAGCAGGTTCTTTGATGGGAGGTAGACCTCTCACCATCTGTTTCTGCTGCAATAATTTTAAACCGGAAAAATGCAAGTGTCCAAACCGAAAGTGCCATAACCAGTATGCATCAGAACATGCAGTTGTAAAAGAACTAACATGATCATTGTAGTTCATAATGAGAGGAAAGAGTCTGTTCCTCGTCATCTGCACCTTTGCAATCAGCTGCTTGCTTGGGGATTTGTCGTAAATAACACACTGTTGCCCCTGAAAGATAACTTTGTATCCTTTCTGCATCAGTTGGCCAACACTAATCAAATTGTGTTTGAGCCCAGGGACATAGTATACCTCTGATATGGTCTTTGGCTCACCCTGCTTGGTCACAATGTTGACCACTCCTTTGCCATCTACTGCCACAGTCTTGTCAGTCCCAAACTTGACCTCTGTCTGCACTGTGACATCCAAATTAGCAACCAAATCCTTGTTGCCTGTCATGTGGTTACTGCAACCACTGTCTAATAGCCAGACCTTATCAGACGGTGCATGCATGGTGTTGCATGCTAGAAACATAGAGTCAGTGTTTTCTGTACTGACATTAGCTCTCTGATTGCCTTGATCTGCAATCTTCTTCCTACAATCACGAGCATAATGACCAAATCTATTGCAGTAAAAGCACTTTACCTTTGATTTGTCAGACCTTTGATTGTTATGAAATCTTCTGCTGCTGCTGCTTCCACGTTGATGCTCATGATCATCTCGGCCATCTCTGTGACCGCCATAGTTGTTGCCTCGTCCTCTGCCTCTCGGTCGACTTTTGCCTCGACCTCTTGAAATATAGACTTGACTTTGGAAGGCAGTTTCCAAAGTGGAATCCTTATTTCTGTCTATCCTTGCCTCATGCGATAGAAGGGATCCCATCAACTCATCAATTGTGAGTTTTTCCAAGTCCTTTGCTTCTTCTATGGCTGCTACCACCACATCAAATTTGGTAGACAGGGATCGAAGAACCTTCTCGATCACTGTTCGATCTTTAATATCTTCGCCATATATTTTTAACTGATTGACGACAGACATGACCCTATTCATGAAAGAATCAATGTCCTCTGTCTCCTTCATCTGCAGACTTTCAAAGTCTCTCCTGGTGTTCTGCAGTTTAACAATGTTAACTTTAGCCATACCTTGATAGCTTGTCGCCAAGGTGTCCCATGCCTCCTTTGTTGACGAGGTTATCATGATCTTCTGGAACACGGCTCGATCTACTCCCTGCTGGATCAGAAGAAATGCTTGCGCATTCTTCCGCTTATCTTTCTTCCACTGTTCCCTTTCTGCATTACTGAGGGCTCGTTCTTCTGCATCATCTTTAGGTTCTGCAAACCCATACTTAACATGATCCCAGACATCATGTGCTTTGAGCATAGTCTCCATCTTAATGGCCCACATATCGTAATCTTTCCCATTGAAAGATGGAAGTTGTAGCTGAAAATTTGATGTGGCCATCTTGCCTCAAAAAAAAAAATTGTCTTTGACAAAAAAACCCTAAATTTCTCTCTTTTATGAAAGCTTTGCAAAGCTCTTTCTTCTAAAAAATTTATCAATAAACACTAAATCCTTCTTCTTCTTCTTTTTTTAATATAATAAAACTTTTATATATAAAAAAAATATATATATATAAAAGTCTTCTTAAAAACCCTCACTTTTTAAAAAAAAACTTTATGTGAAAAGCCCTTTTTAAAAGATCACATGAAAACCTTTTGGAATAAGCTCCTTTTGTTTTAAAAAAATAATGAGAGCGTACTTTTTTTTTAAACACTTATAATAAAAAACTCCTTTTGAGAAAAGAAGCTCACGTGCGCTGTACTCACGTGACTTTGAAAACATTAACCGATGTACCTGTTTTTAAAAAGTTCATGAACAGGTTGTGTCGGCGTGTGTATTGCCGCCGCTCGTTGAATTTTTTTTTTTTTTTTTTTTTGACTGAATCGGGTTCCGCACCTGTGATAAGGTGAAAGCTGCGTTCTAATTCCGCACCTCCCGTGAATTTCGTGAGTTTGTTGAATCTCCGCAGCTCTTTTTGGGAGAGGCTGCGGTCCTTCCTTGCGGATCTCCGCAGGTCTGGCACTTAAAACGTGCGGATCGCGAGTAATTTTTTTTTTTTTTTTTTTTTTTGTGTAAAAAGAAATTTTTTTGGCCTTTTGCTCTTGGTTTGCTTACGGGCTCTGCTCGTCCACGGATCTCTGATCCTTCCTCAGCTCCGATACCAATTTGTTGGAGAGACGGAGGATTCACACACACAAATAATGCCAATATTTCACACACGAACAATGAGCTGCTGCTTTTCTATTAATCACAAAACTCTGAATCATAAAACTCTCTTACTCTCTTGAAACAATGAACCCATGACGGGTATTTAACCTAATTAACATGCACGCACTATCACTCATAACTGAACTTAATCAACTCGCTGTCTAACTCGCTCACTAAATCTAACTATAACTCAACTCAGCGAACTCCACTTAACTATCTATTTAACTTCTGCATGAGGAGGAGTTTTCTTTTTTATGGACCGGGCATTTGTTTGATATGTACGAGGGGTCGGGAGAGTCCAGCGCATTTACTGTTATCCTGTTGTCATGCGAGGGCGGTTTCGGAACGGTGTAGGGACTTCTTAAGCTAAATCCAGTGGGGAAGCACATTTCTCTCATTTCTTGCATTAAGGATTGGTACTGTAACAATAGAAGGTTCAGATATCTTCCTTATTTCTTGCATTAAGGATTGGTACTGTAACAATAGAAGGTTCAGATATCTTCCTTATTACATTATGTGGACTATTTGGAGAAGTAGAAATGCCCTTATCTTTGAACAGAAAACAGTGAAAGTTAAGGAAGACATCATCAAGGCAATTACTCTCTTTAACTAAATGGGATCAATTATGAAGAAAATCAGAAATTGGACTTTCAAATTTAAAGATACATGGCAATCATATCCAGTTGAGTTCTTTGAGGATACCACCACTTTTGGTGGGAGGGATGACTGGATCGAACAATAAAACAGAGTTTTAAATTTTGAGATATATGACAATAATATCCAGTTGAGTTCTTTGAGGATACCACCACTTTTGGTGGGAGGGAGAACTGGATGGAACAATAAAACAGAGATTTTAGCATTATGGGGAGTTTTAATTGCAACAAAGTGGCTCAGACTTGAAAAGATTAAGGTATTTGGAGATGCAAAAAGAATTATCTATTGGGTGAAAGACTACACCAATTTCTGTTGTCCAATATTAAACAACTGGACGAAGAGAATTAGAACTCTGTAAGCACCTTTCACAGCATTCAATTTCAACATATTTATCCAGAACAAAATTGGATGGCTGATCTATTATTCAACAGAGGGATAACTAAGGATTTAGGTAAGTTCTTTTTCAATGAATTTGTACCGGGAAAATTGATTAAGGCTGGAAGCATCAATTACTCTTAGGTGTCATATCATGTTTTCTGAAATTCAAGACAGAAATATATGTAAGGGAATATTGTTGTTTGATGAACTAAGAGTAAACATCTAGCTGGGCTTTTTATGAACAGTTGTTTGTTGGGGACAATTTTTAAACAGATACACAAAAAGCTGTAATAGGAGTAGGATAAATTTTGGTTGATGATAGAAAGCATGATCAGTTGCAGACAGAAATGTAAAAATGGAATATGTACTATTTTTTTTTTTTTTTATAATAAAAAGAGTAGTCTTTTTTTTCTCTGTAAAAAAAAGGGAAGGTTGAGTTTTCACCCAATATTGCACGCCTCCAGCTCGAAACCACTAATGTCTGCAACACGAAAAAGTGCATTTCTCCAATCTTCAATAGTCTTGGAGTCAAATCGCGGCTTCTCTTGATTAGTTTGAGGGTCAGAGGTTCTCTTCTCTGCCAGGATTTGTAGGGCTTGAGCATATCTTCCCCTTTTACTCCCCGCCCATCGAACCTCCGCGGGTGTGACAGCGTAAAACACTGGAATTGTTGGAACCCCTGAGTCCAACATCAGTACAAGCTCATCTAGGCACCAGTTTGATTCAGCATAACGAGGAGAGAAGATCGCCACATGGGCTGAGGCAGTCTCAATAGCACGTTTTATTTGAGAAGGAAATTCGTATCCCCGCTGCAACTCGTCCTCATCCAGAAAGGCCTTCAATTCAATTGAGCGAAGGCGATTGTAGAGCGACTTGGCGAAGGTTTTCTTCACGTCAACTCCGCGGTGATTTATGAATATCTCATACCACTGACTGTTGTTGGAATGAGCAGCGGTAGACGAGGAAGCAGCCATTGCAAATCAGCAAACAGAAATAAAAATAGCAGTATCGTTGATGCTATGGAGATAATTCACAGGGTTTCAGAAGCGCAGAGACATTATGGGGAAGAACGGTGTGCAGCTATATGAATCAAACCAATTTAGTGTAGTTTTTTATTTTACTTTTATCGTAAGCCACACGTTATTTATTTCGTCCTTTTTTTTTTCGATCCAAAGCCTGTCATCTTATATCATCACAACCATACCTTTATTCAAAAGAAAGATAAAGATATATGGACGGACAACCACTCCAACCAGTTCATTTATTCAAAAGATATATGGTGGCTATGAACTACTCAAACCCATCATTCCAACCCACTCCATTTGCATTTATTCAAGAGAGAGATGAACGATAAAGAGATGCTGTCCGGTCCACTCCATTTATTGAAAAGAAAGAAACTTTTCAAGAAACGATAAAGAGATATATAAAGACATATAGTGACTACTAACCACTTAGAAGGTCTTGGACTGGGTGATAAAGGGATATGGTAGACTATTATATTTTAAACTATTTATTGATTTATTAAAATAGATTTTAAGTAGTTTTAGTGAAATTCTAAATTCTGGTTATTAAAGAAAATAGATTTTAAATTATTTATTGATTTATTAAAATATATTTTAAGTAATTTAAATGAAATTTTAAATTCTGATTATTAAAGAAAATGTGGATATCATTTGAAAAATGTTATTATTATTAATATTTTTAAACATAATTTAATTAATTAAATATAAATTACAGAAAATTTTTATTAATTAGTTCAAATATGGTATAATAAAGTTTAAATTACAAATGTAGATATCATTGAAAAATGTTATTATTATTAATACGTTTAAACATAATTTAATTAATTAAACATAAATTACATAATTTTTTTCTTAATTAGTTCAAATATGATATAATAAAGTTTAAATTAATTTATTATTTAAATGATAACTAAAATACATTGTTGTTAACTTACAATGTAATATGTTGATTAGGCTTATTTTAACGCCCAACTTCATTGTAACTAAGCTTTATCATTTTATCTTTTATGGTAGCCATTAAACATGAATTCCTTGAAAAAAGACAGACATTTCCTAATTTATTGTATGCTTTTGAATGCGTTTTAGTCCACTTTTTCTTAATCTTTATATATGGTTATCAACTAGTGACATAGTAAATTTTAATTAATGGTTATCAACCAATGGCATGGTGAATTTTAATTATATTTAATAATTTTTTAAAGATAAATATAGTTTAAAAATGGATTTAAATATGCATGAAAGTTATTATTAAAAATCCTTTTAGTAATTTAGATTTAGAGTAGAACATCAAAATATGTCAATATCCTTAATTGTCAACAATAAGATTGAAATTTGTAATTATAAAATAAATAAATTAATGTGGTATTTTCCAATAAGAAAACATATATGAATAATAATAAAGGTTGTATAAATCTTTAAAAAAAAATCACAATCTTTTTCAACAATAATTAGTAATATCAAACAATTTATAAAATTATACCACAATTTTATATACTTTATTATAAAGGTGGTGTTTTATTATAAAGATATTAACTTTTTATACATGTATCGATATGGTATTAAAAAACATATTATATTGACATTTCAAGACGGGGTAAATTTTACATTATCATTTTAATGAGTGATCAAATATAATCAAGAAATAAATTATATCTCAATTAACATAATTTAAAAATTTAAAAAGTAATCTTATGATTTTCATTTATATGAATAACCATTATTAACCCAATCCCATTAACTATAACATATAATATTATAATAAATAATTGATATGTAATAATCACTATAATAAATAAACTATGTAAAAATATAAGAATGTCATGAACAAACTCATAATCAAATTTTGTTTAAATCATTTTTAAAATTTCTAATAATTTTTAATAAAATATTTTATTAGCATTTGACATGGATACTTACTTTTCATTACCTTAAAAAATATACATATAAATGTTAAATTCAAAGATATGAGTTGAGTTTCACATGTAACTCTCTGATTAAATTTTTGTAATGATTTTTCACTGATACATACTTATAAACCTTCTAAACCTTTCAATATAAAGACATTGTCAAAATAACAATGACACTAGATGTTCCAAACTTTTCCCATAATGAAATTCTAAATTCTAATCATTAAAGAAAATGTGGTTATCATTTGAAAATTGCACTCATTATTCCTAATTTTAAGCATAATTTAACTACTTTTATCTCACTAATTCCTCTTAATAAAACATAAAACTAATTATATTACTTAGTTCAAATATAATATAATAAAGTTCAAATTAATTAATTAATTTAATGATAACATTGTAATGTGATTAATTAACATTGCAATGTGGTTGATTGAGCTCATTTACTCTATCATTTTGTCCTCTATGGTAGCTATTAAACATGAATTCTTTTAATATAGTAAAAATGGGGCAAACATTTCCTAATTCAATGTCCCCTTTTTAGAAGCAACTTTTCAATGCAGGTTTTCATCCACTTCTTATTAATATTAATGCATGATTATCAACTTATTAACATAGTAAATTTTAGTTAATGGTTATTAACAAGTGGCATAATAAATTTTAATTATATTTAATAATTTTTAAATGTTAAATAAAATTTAGAGAGGCAAGAAAGTTATTATTAAAAATTCATTTAGTAATTTAGATTTAGAAGATAATATCAAAATATGTCAACATTTTTAATTCTCAATAATAAAATTGAAATTTGTAATAAATAATAATAATAATAATGTGTCATTTTCCAATAAAAAATTATATATGAATAATAATAATAAAAGTTGTATACATCTTTAAAAACAAATTGCATTCTTTTTCACCAATAATTAATAATATTGAACAATTTATAAACTTATACCGCAATTTTATATACTTTATTAAATAGATGGTGTTTTACTATAAATTGACTAAATTTGTATACATGTATTGATATGGTTTTTAGAAACATATTATATTAACATTTCAAGAGTGGATATATTTTACATTATTATTTCAATGAATGATCAAATATAATTAAGAAATTATACTAGATATATTTTACATTATTATTTTAATGAATGATCAAATATAATTAAAAAATCATATCTAAATTAACACAATTAGAAATTTAAAATAATCATATAATTTTCATTCATATAAATAACAATTATTAATAAAATCTCATTAACTATAACATTATAATAAAAAAATAATATATAATAATAATTACAATAAATAAATTCTCTAAAAATATAAAAATGCCATTCACAAATTCATAATCATTTTTTTAAAAATAATTTCTAGTAAAATTTTATAAAAATCTCACATAAATACTCACTTTTTATTATTTTTTAAAAAACATAAAAAAATGTTTGAATTCATAAATACTCACTTTTTATTATTTTATAAAAAACATAAATAAAAAATGTTTGAATTCATAAATATCTTTATGGTAAAACAAAGATATGAGTTCAATTTCACATGGACATAATTTTTGTAATGATTTTCCACATGTACTATATCTTATATAAACCTCACATTCCGTTATCTTGTATGGATGTGAGGTTTGGGGTTGTAGCATTTCTAGAGAATTCTGGAGAAAGATTGAGCAAATCCAGAAGCGTTTTATAACGTATAACCTTAAAATTAAAAGCAATACACCTTATCCTATTCTCCTTATAGAAGTGGGTTTTTCCCCTATCGAGAGCTTAGCTATGACTAGGCTTATGTTGTACAAGCACAAGCTCAATATCATAGGAGACCATAGACTTCCTAAGCTAGCTTTAAATTCCAGCCAAAACCACCTAAGGCTTAAATGAGGTTGGTATAAAGACACCAGGGCCTAGTTAAACCATTGGGAGATCGACGAGAATGTTGCATTGCAAAACATCAATAACATTAAAAAAATTGTTACTTCTAAGTTCAAAGAAAAAATGTGGTGTGAGAAAGATCTAGCAACTAAAAGAAAATTAAGGTGTTATAAGGAGGTCATCAATCCCACCTTAGAAGATCAAAAGTATATCTTTGTTTTAACTAGCTCAAAGAAGAAAATTAATATAGCCAAGATTAGAACGAACTCTCATGAGCTCCATAGTGAAACAGATCGTTGGACAGTTCCTAAAACACCATGGATGGAAAGGATCTGCCATCTCTATGAGAATATGAACATCGAGGATGAAAATCACTTCCTCTTAGAGTGCCCCGCGTACAACCACATTATAGCTCAATTTCATAATCTTTGTTGCAATACTGACCTTCCTAGCCTTTTAAGATGTCAAAATTATAGTAAGCTCGGGAGGCTTCTCTCTAAGATTTTTGAGCATAGGAATAAAATCTTAAATAAAATTAAATAAGTCTTTTCTTTAGGTCCGATAGACCAAATATTGGTCTCAGTGGACATTAACCATCATCATCATCATCATCATCATCAAACCTAACTTTTCAATACAAAAACAATGTCAAAATCAAAATAATATAAAACATTTCAAACCTTCCATACTTTTCAATATGTGACCTGAGATAAATCAAGATTTTGAATAATTTTAATGCGAGACATTTTAATGTAACATGCATCCCATAAAAGTTTAATATATTTACTAGGTTAAATATTTTAAAGAATTGGTTGAAAACAAGAAACACGTGAAAAATTTAACAAGTTCTTAGTAATTTCTTTGTATATTTTATTAAAAAGAAAAAAATATTTCGGGAAAATGAATGGAGGAGGCTCGAATATCATAGAGCTTTCAAGTAGTTACAAGCTAAGTACGGAACACTTGGTAACTATATTATTGCAATGATATTGATGGTTCCAAAAGAAAACAAGAATGGCTGCAAGCAGCTAGTCCCTACCTTGATCGGGAGTTCGAGCAGTGAATTTTGTCCAGCAATTGACATTGAATTCATGGATGCAGATATTGGATGTGAGTAACCTGAAGCAATTGGATGTAAGTAACAATAATTTGAGCGGACCAGTTCCAGTCTTTGATACACAAGTAGGGATTAATACTCAGGGGAATCCGTTTATCAATACCATTCTCCCTCCTAGTTTTGTCCCTTTTGGTAATGGCAACAATAGTGGACCTGGATCTCCATCTGGGTCTCCTGATAGTGCAAAAGAAGGCATCAAGTATGATTGTTGGGATTTTTGTTGGTTGTGCTATTTTTATTATTATATCTTTGCAGTGGCTACGATTATGTTTTACTTGAGGAGGATGAAACCCAAGTTCTCAAAGCTGTCGTCACATCCTCTAGTAGCTCTGCGGGATACAATCAATGGGGCAGGGAGTGGTGAAGCTGGTAGCAGCGTGGTTGGGTCTTATGGAAACATCATTTATCGTTTGTGGGTTATTTAAAAAGCCACAAATAATTTTAGCCCAGAAAATCTGTTGGGAAAAGGAGGGTTTGGATAGATGTTTATAAAGGTAAGCTCGAGGATGGTTTGACGGTTGTGGTGAAGAGAATGGATATTGAGCTTGTGAGTAGCAAGGGACTTCAAGAGTTTCAAGCAGAGATCTGTTGGAATTTCTGAATACAATAAGCAGAGGAAATGTGTTTCCCCACAACAAAAAGACTACAACAAATTGCGGAAATTAAAGTGTCATACACACAGGCGGCATAATACACAAGAGAGGAACAAACTTCAGTGTTCTATTCCTTCACACTGGACATATGAAATTACATGAGCTTATATCAAAAATGGTCGTAGCCTGTAAAACCTAATGCTAAATCAATGCAATTCAATTGCTGAATAGACGTTCAACAACTAATCGTCCTTGGGCTGTCAAAAGACCCATGCTTTCATTAAAAACGGTACGCATACCGTATTCTGAACTACACAGGAAAAACCATGTAAAAACGCATTCAAAAACAAAAAAGGGCGGACTTCAAATAATATGCAATGTGGTACTGAGTCCACATTGCATCCGCGCAAATCAGCGATATTAAACTTTTACTCGTGGCGCTATCCATTAAACATTGCGGGCTACGATGTGTGATAGTGACGTGGCACTTATATCATCACACCCAAAAAAACATAACTCGTGGAACTTTATGGGTAAACATAAATCTGTGCGATTGCGATATGCGATAGTGATATCGCATTGCAAAACAAATAACTTGTGGGCACTTAATCCATTAACTCCTGACCTTTGCGGGAGCCTATATGTGCTATCCTCCTGAGCTTGACACGTGCCCCCTTTTTGATCGCATCGCAAACAAAATAAGGTAACTTTTGGGTGGCATAAATTTAAATGAAAAACTTTGCGAAGTGCACGGCTGCGGGTGGTATAAAAGGTAAGTGGGAAATCTTGCAAAGTGTGATGAGGTTTGTGGGTCCCGCCGATATCGCATCAGTAGAGAAATAAGTTTCGTTGCGGGCTTAAATGATAAGTGATAAATGTTGCAATTTGCGATATGCGGGCAGTAAACAAAGGTAAGTGCGGTAAGCAAAATACTAAGGGATAAGTGGAAAATATGATGCAGTAAGGATATGTGGGTCTCGCTAATATCGCATCGGCGGGGATTTAACTTAACAGTGGAAAGGCTTATGGGTAAACTATAAAATTTACGAGCGGTGAAGTGCGGGCAAACGGTAAGTCAATGTGGTGGTTTAAAACAATAAACATATAGGATGGCTTGGTACTTGGTTTGCTGTTGGTTGCATGGAAACACCTCCAGATCTTAGATTTGCTGCTTGTCCTTCTCTGCTGTCAAAAATTAATGAAGTTGTGGGCTGCGCGGCTGTTTATTCATGGCGGTGGTTGGGAGTAAAATTCCAACACTCCCCCTTAATCACAACTACCGCCATCAGTCATTCCTAAACATTTTCTGAGATACTCAAAACTCTTCTGTGCTCACAGATTTATGAGGATATCAGCGAACTGTTCCTCTATCCTGCAATGCTGCAAAATAATCTCACCATTGTTAACTAATTCTCTTATAAAATTATATTTTGCATCAATATGCTTTGTTCTCTTGTGTAAAAAAAATTATTTGACAATGCTATTGCTGAGCTATTATCAGAATAAATTGTGGTTCTTTTGTCTTGCTCATGACACAAATCTCTCAGCATCCTTCTCATCCATACTGCTTGGCAGGTTTCTGTTGTTGCTGCTACATACTCTACTTCTAATGTTGATAAAGCAACTATTGGTTGCTTCTTGGAAGCCCATGAAATGGCTCCCGATCCCAAATGAAACACATACCCATATGTGCTCTTTCTATCATCTACACTTCCAGCCCAATCATTGTTAGTGTAACCAATCAATTTAAAATTATCAGTTGAGGAGTATAGAACACCATACTCCTTCATTCCATTCACATACCTCAATATTCTCTTAGCTGCTTGTCTTCCTCCATGAATCTGGAAATTAAACTTACATCATATATAATATCAGGCCTAGTTGCAGTCAAATACATTAGACTGCCAACTATGCTCTTATACAATGTCGGATCGACATTGTTGCTGCAATCTTATTTGCTTAACTTCAACCCCATGACAGTTGGAGTTGCTGCTACAATACTTGGGAAAATACTCTCATGTAATGCTTGGAAGATATAGAAGAGGGATTTGGAGTCCTTCTTCGTATTATCTCTCAACAAGTCTCTTTCTGTTGTTGTCAAAGCAGCCAGCGCTGCTACATCTACTGGTTATTGGAAACCTTGTTCCACCAGCTCCCATATATCTTGTGAAGCAAATAGGTCCCTCATTGTAATGACCCAATAATCATAATTTTTACCATTGAACTGTGGTAATTGTGAATTGGTGAGGCTTGTGCCTGTTGCTGCCATTCTGACTGTGTAAACAAACAATCAACTTTATTGTGTAAAACATAAGCTTTCTCACTACTGGAGAAATTTTCTTCTCAAATCAATCTTACAGCTTCTACAGCAAAGAGAGCAAGTTCATGCTTCTTTGACTAAGAGCCTAGACCTGCTCTAATACCATGTTGGAAATTCTGAATACAATAAACAGAGGAAATGTGTTTCCCCACAACACAGAGACTACAACAAATTGCGGAAATTAAACAGTCATACACACAGGCAGCGTAATACACAGGAGAGGAACAAACTTATGTTTTCTATTCCTTCACACTGGACATATGAAATTACATGAGATTATATAAAAAATGGTCGTAGCCTGTAAAACCTAATGCTAAATCAATGCAATTCAATTGTTGAACGAACGTTCAACAACTAATTGTCCTTGGTCTATCAAAAGACCCATTCTTTCATTAAAAACGGTACGTAGACCGTATTCTGAACTACACAGGAAAAAACACGTAAAAACATGTTCAAAAACACAAAAGAGTGGACTTCAAATAATATGCAATGCGGTACTGAGTCCACATCGCATCCGCACAAATCGGTGATATTAAAATTTTACTCGTGGTGCTATCCATTAAACATTGCGGGCTGCGATTTTCGATACTGACGTGGCACTTATCACATCGCACCCAAAATAACATAACCTGTGGAAATTTACAGGTAAACATAAATCTGTGCAATTGCGATATGCGACAACAATATCACATCACAAAACAAATAACTTACTGGCACTTAGTCCATTAACTCCTAAGCTTTGCGGGCACCGATATGCGCTATCCTCCTGAGCTTGACACGTGCCCCCTTTGCGATCACATCACAAACAAAAATAAGATAACTTGCGGGCATCATAAAGTTAAATGAAAATTTTTTGCGAAGTGCGCGACTACGGGCGGTATAAAAGGTAAGTGGGAAATCTTGCGAAGTGCGATGAGTTTTGTGGGTCCTGCCGATATCGCATCAGCGGAGAAATAAGTTTTGTTGCGGGCTTAAATGATAAGTGATAAATGTTGCGATGTGTGGTATGCGGGCGGTAAACAAAGGTAAGTGCGGTAAGCGAAATACTAAGGGATAAGCGGAAAATACGATGCGGTAAGGATATGTGGGTCTGGAAAGGCTTATGGGTAAACTATAAAAGTTGCGGGCGGCGAAGTGCGGGCAAACGGTAATTCAATGTGGTGGTTGAAAACAATAAACATAGAGGATGGCTCGGTACTTGGTTTGTTATTGGTCGCGTGGAAACGCCTCCAGGTATCGAATCTGCTTCTTGTCCTTCTTTGTTGTCAAAAATTGATGAAGTTGTGGGCTGTGCCACTGTTTATTCATGGCAGTGGTTGGGAGTAAAATTCCAACAAGATCATCATGCTGCAAGAGTTTCAAGCAAAGATCAGCATGCTAGGCAAGGTCCGCCATCAAACTCTTGTTGCACTCCTTGGGTATTCCACTGAGAATAATGAAAGCATAGATCAACATGTTGGGCAAGGTCCGTCATCGAAATATTGTTGCACTCCTTGGGTATTGCATTGAGAACAATGAAAGGTTGCTCGTATATGAATTCATGCCTCAGGGCACGCTAAGCCAACACCTTTTCCATTGGGAGCAGAATGGGCTCAAGCCTCTTAGCTGCTCCATCACCTTCAAAATCGATAGCATAATTATTCTGTAATTATTAATAGTCGTTCAATGAAAGGGTCTTTGTAAGCTCCACATCAGTAAACGTCCTACAAACACTATGAGGTAGACAGATATGCATCCTGCAAACACTATGAGGTAGACAAATGCCCCGCATGAAACACTATGAGGTAGACAAATGCCTAGCATGCAAGTTTGTTTCAGAATAAATATAGTTATTTTTAAATTAAAAAAATAAAACATATTTAAAAAAATAAAAAAATAAACATCATTAAAAATAAAAAAATAAATAGATGAATGCTTGGTTGGCACCCAGGCTGCAATCTAGGTACCCCTACTACATGGAGTCCATTGATTCAATATAATATTTGAAGTCTTTTTGTTCATCTACCATTTTTATGCTACAGAAGAGGCAACTGGTTTCAATGGAGCTGGCATTTAATCATCTTCCATTTATATGCTACGATGCAACGAAGATGCAACCAGCTTCAATGGAGCTATCATTCAATGCAGATGGGGATTTCTCCTTAATTATTTGTATTTAGTGCCTCTGTCTTTCATTTTTTGTTATAATTGCAGAAGAATTAGCCATGGAAATTTGCTGATATTTCTTTTGTAAATTCTATGGAGAAGTCAAAAGATCTAAGGTGTTGAGGATAGCTTTCGGCTTAGTATCCGCTACCGTTGGATTGATTGCATCCATAGGAATTTGGAAATGGAATTTTTCCTCTCATATGAAATGTTGGGAACAGAATTCTGGAACCGGAGGTCTTTAAGTTACTACTTTCTGCATTTATTGTTGAAGATTTAAGATGTGTCTCATTAACTTGTTTTTTTTTTTGCAGATCTTTAAAGCAATTTAATTGACGATGACGGAGTATTATGTGAAATATGTATTCAAAATTCAAATAAATCATGTCATGTGATTTTTTTTTCAGGTGAGAGAGGAGAATTTACCTTTTCGCCAATGATAGTGAATCCATAACTTATTACGAACTATGATATTGTGAGAGAGGATACGTCAGATTTTAAAACAGAGAATAAGCTTGACGAAGGAGGTTTTGGATCGATTTTTAAAGTGAGTCATTACTAAAGTTCAGTGAAATTATACATATGGAGTTTAAAGCTTATAAGTAATTTTCATCTTTATGTCTATTGTAGAATATTTCCTAATCTTATTGCAGAGTATCTAGGAATTTAACCGTCGGGAGAGAAGTTAATGGTAGTTCAGGAGAGGGGTCAAGAAGTTAATTGTTAGACCCCTTTCTTGATTATAAAAAAACCCTCTTTTCTGACCAGTAAATTCCTAAATATTTCTGGAATCTGCTGTATAAATTCAAGATTATTAACTAGGAATAAAATTATTATTGGTTGATTTGCAGGGGATTCTACTTGATGGAAAAGAGATTGTAGTGAAACGATTACATGTAGGTTTGAAGCAAGGGGACGTTGAATTTCTGAATGAAGCAAATCTCATCAATCGTATTCAACATAGGAATCTAGTGTTTGGTTGCTCCGTTGAAAGCTCAGAGAGGCTGCTAATTTACGAATACCTCCGGAATAGTAGTCTCAACCAGATTTTATTTGGTCTCTACTCGCTCTTGATCTACTTAACAAATGCTGGATTGATATATTAATTTGTGCATATTGACCTTTTTAATGACTCTGGTGCATTAATGGAAGGTAGAACAAAACGTCATTTGCTTCACTGGAAAAAGAGGCATTAAATCATAGTTCGAATAGCGCGTGGGCTGGCCTATCTTCACGAGGAGTCTGACTTTCAACTTTGTTCCTTAATGCACGCCACCACAGTGACATGCATTCACCATCCACCTACTGGTAAGGGCCACAAGGCTCTATTCCGTAATGCATGCCACCACAACAACCTACTGGTACCTGCACGCCACCACAACAACATGCATCCACCTGTTGGTTGTTGGTTTACCCTTCAACCGCCTTCAATACTTTGCATAATACCAAAGCATATCATTCCCATGAAGATAAAACCTTGAAACATGATTACCAATACCTTTTATTTCGCTAGCATTTAGTACCGGTGAACTAATGCTAGCATTAGTTTTCCATTGTGAAATATCAATCGTTCATTCTAAATAATCAATAGTTATGGTCTCCCCACCTCGGGAAGAGGCCAATAAGACGAAGAAAATTTTTATTGGTCTTCTCAAATCAAATAACTAAAAACTTAGCCATTTAATATAAAATTTAATGTTATTGTGGTGGATATTAATGCTAAATAGTCCCAGGCCTAACGTCCAGGACTAAAAACAGTGCAGAGCATCCCTTTGGAACGAGGTATACGATGGTATATGCAAAAAGATTGACTCTCTTTTGTGTTGAGAAGGAACGAATTAATACACCCATTGGAAAAACCCTTGTACGCTTGAGCCGACCAAGAAGACTACCATTTTGAAGCACGTTCCATTATTTCACAATGAAAAATGCACACAATTATATCTGGTAGTGCCCATTGAAAATATGCGCGATTGAATGAGGAAAAAATACAGATAAGTTAATTGTCGTTGTTTTTCATTAGGCATTATAACTTATGTACATAAAATATAGTAACCATTTTCTCTTTAAAAAAAATATTGCATATGCTTTAAAGGTAGATAATATTTTGTGCATAAGTACATAGGAACCTTGCATACAAGTTTTATTATTTCATTAAAATATTGCACCCATACATGTGTATATCTTGTTGAGTTCTTGGAAATGTTTTCTTAGTCTATGCATAATAAAAGATTAGGGATGTTGTTTTTTTGGAAAGAAAACCCACCTAAATTTGGCATACAAATCATAAAAAATCATGATATTATTGTATATTAAACTTTTGGAAAGTTATATATATATATATATATATATATATATATATTGCATATGCATATTATGTAAGAAAAGATAAGATGCTTGTTCTCTTTTAAAAGGGATCTCGTATAGGTGTATGAAATGATAAGGAAATCGAGTTGTTTTCTTGAAAATGAATATAGATTTAAGAGGGTAATTCTTGAAGATATTTCATGGGTTGGGAGATAAGTTAATGAGTTTTATTGGAAAACAAGTCATGAAGAACCCATGTTAGTTTTAAATCCAAGTTATTTTCTTGAAAATGAATATAGATTTAAGAGGGTAATTCTTGGAGATATTTCATGGGTTGGGAGATAAGTTAATGAGTTTTCTTGGAAAATAAGTCATGAAGAACCCATGTTAGTTTTTCATAATCGTTTCTTTGGTAAATATAATGTTGAATCTTGTGTGAAATGAATAATTGCTTCTTGGGAAAAGATCATGTTGTTCTATATATGTTGTTTTTACTTGAAAATAACAGTATCTTGAAAAGATAACATGGCTAGATGAATTGTGTTAACTTTTTAATTTAGGAGTATTAAAGGTTAAGTTAACCTTGTTAGTGTTTCCTAGTTTTTATGCATAAAAGAGGTTATCTATGGTAATTTATTGGAAGGGAAGAATGATAAACTTGCATGTATAAATATAGAGAAACAATGCTATATAAGCTTCTTTTTTAGGAAGAAGTATGTATTTTTTTACATGACAAATAATATTTAATGATGGTGTGATTCCAAGAAGGGAATATTGTTATAGCATCATTTTTCACCCTCATGTGATTCATGATTGTCTTCATGGCTTTAGGCACCCATTTCCATAGACTTGGATCAAAATTCTTAAAAAACAGTGTTTAAATCCCCATACGCGAGTATGCCTAGACTTTTCCGCGTGTATACGCTAGTCCATATGTACTTTTCCGCGTATGCCATTAAAATCATGAAAAAATATATAAAAAATCTCTTTTTTCGAGTTGGGTTGATGGTTAATCCAGTAGTTCAACCACCCCAGCATGTGACCAACTGTTTCCAACTGACTGAAACTACTTTGAGGGAGTATAAAAGTCCCTCAGGTGTATGGCCTAAGGGAGAGAGAAATTAGTGATATTATACTCTGTTGGAATCCTCTATCCAAGTCTGATTTCCCGTGCCTCCTGCACTTCCCAGTTCATTGCAGGAAACCCTTGTTTCCTGGAGATGCTCATCTCTCTATATGTCATCTCGTATGCACCAGTTCGGAAGGAATCTTAGCGAGACAAGGGCGGGATGGATCCGGACGACGGTCTGCTCGAAGGTCGTGGAAGGATTCAGGTGATCTCTCCACTCTTTATTTCTTTACATGCTATTCATAATACAGAAGAACCATCTTGTTCCTGAAATATACGTGTTAGTATCCGCTTGCATATGTGAAAATATTGTTATTTAAGCATCTATTATGGTTTATCTAATGTTTCACATGGATTTCACTAACATTTAGAGTAGATATATGCTGTACAACCAGTTTTCCGTGCACTTTTCTTCTTGTTTTTCAGGTTAAGGAGGAAGAAGGGTTGCTGGGGGTTTGGACCCAGCGGGATCTGCTTCAAACGTAGGACCTACGGGTAAGTTCCTTGATCTGCTCTATTTAGTTTTTCGTGAACAGATATGGTTGTGTGAGTCCTTCTTGAGTAGCATGCCCTGATCTGTGGAGGTTTCAACCCAAAAAACCTCCAGGGAGTTATTTCCCGAAACAGAACTCGCGACTCCGCTGGGGATCGCATTCTTGTGATTCCCCTGTTGGGTGGTTTCAGCTATTTGATAGGTTTCCAACAACTTTTATCATTTTTTCCAGTCCAGTTAGTCTTTTTTCAGTCAGACTGAAGACCTGGTTCTTTATCCAGGCTTGATCATTTTTATTTTTCATTATTTACCTTTCCATACGCGGGTTTGCCTGTACACAGTCGCGTATACACGCAGTTTGTTCCAAAGGAAGTCGTGTATACGCGGGTTTCTTTAGACACAGTCGCGTATGCACGCTTGTTGCAAAAATGATAAGTAGCATATGCCTGGGCTAATTTTGAAATTTTTGATTTTATGACTTTTTAGTCTTGTCTGCCTGTGGTGACCTGTTCCTGCAGTGTCTTTATAGTCTCTGGATTGTGTTGAAAGTGATTATTTGCCTTTTTCTCTCTTGTTTGGTTGAAAGCTGACTCATTTGGCAAATCTTGTTGTTGAGTGCCTGCATTTCTGGTTTGAGTACCAAGATCTCTTTCTGAGGATTCTTGGTTGTTCTGCATAATCAGGACAGGGAGCTTTTGCTCAGATACTCTTTCCTAACTTTATGTCTTGCTTTGCACTTTGATTTTTGCCTATTCTCTGGTTGGTTTTCTTGATTTCATTTGACTAGGTCTTGTTGCAATTTTTGAAGAGTCATTCTTGGTTCTTTCAAGTTTTGTTTGCCGCAAGATTGTGCTATTCTTCTAGGCTGAGTTGTTGAGTTTCTTGTTTTCTTCTTGCTCATATGAATCTTGCTACTAGGTGGCACTATAAGATTTAGAGAATTTTTGTTGAATTTTTGTTTGAAATTCAGAGTATGTTTGGCTTGGTATTTGGATAAGCTTTCTTGGTCTTGTTGAAGTCTTCCTTTTATAAAATTCAAAAGCACAAAAACATTTTTTTTTCGCCTTTGCTTTTGCTTTGCATTTTTGTTTCGGTTTCTTTCCATCTTTTGAAGCTTTGTTGAGATTTCTTGTCTTCGGTTTTGACTCGATTTGGGAAGGGAATTTTCATTAATTTTCTTTCTCTTATTTTCGAGTGTATTTCGGTGTCTTTATGCTGAGAGTTTCTGATTTGGGAATTAGCTTGGTGGACAACTGAAAAGTGATAAGACTGAAGGATTCTCAGGAAATGTCTCTTTGCTTTAGTAGATCTTGCATCTTAGAATTGGCATGCTTTTAGGTATTTGCATCAGGTGCACTTAAGCATTTTTTAGTCTTTTTCATAGATTTTGTGAGTGTGAGTTTGTTATCTGAAAAGAAGAAAAATATAATCTCGTAGAAACTGTGTAGAAATTTCTTTCATCGAAAGGCAAACATTGCATATTCATGTAGTTTGGTTTTCATTAATTTCTTTTCTGTGTCGCAAAACATCACGAGTTTCATTTCCATATCCCTCTGACTTAATATAAAAGCCAACTAAAATAAGCGCTATAATTTAAAAACAACTAGCAAGTTTTTATTAAGTGTCATACACCAACTAGCTAGGTTGTAGGGCCTTGGATTAGGTGAGTGGAGAGTTAACTCTCCAAGGCCGCTCAAACTAAAACATAGAAGTTTATTAATTGAGCGAAATCCAACACCGTTAGGTGGACCGGGAAAGCTCTCCTCTAGAGAGTCAAGCGCGAGGGGAAGGGAAGGTGGAGAAGAGAGGTACCCCCTCTCCGATTTGCTGGATCTGACCTCAAGACTGTTTCGCCCGGCTTCTGATACGGATTGGTGCCCATAGTTGCCATTCCTAGGTTCCACACAGGTGACTGCGGGGGGGAACACCCGTGGTACCTGAGACAGACGTCGCATCACTTCCAGAAGTACTTCTGGGGGGTGCCCTTATGAAGCTTGGGTACTTGAGCCGGCAAAGGCTATTGTTAGGAGGTCAGCGTAACTGTTTCTGTTACCTTCGCTAGTAGGCCTGGGCCATAATTATCCCAGAATACTTTCGGGAGGTCCTATATTTCGCTTTCTTGTATTTTGGTGTCCGGTCCTAATCACCCGGAGCGGAAATACCTGAAGGCTGCTTGTTTGGTTGCATCTAAGGGATTTTTTATAGTGAGTGCTCTTTGCTCCTAGCTTGCCTAGCTTTATACTTTTTTGAGTCTAATTAATCTATTAAAGTGGGTGATCAAGCACCTCGTCGTTCGAGGAGAATCTGGGGGTTATCTCCCGTGAGTACTGAGCCTTCTCCAAGAAGGCGTAGGAGTAATACAGCAGGTGAATATCACCTTGTGGTGTCTGACGCAGTGGAGAGAGATCCTCCACTTGGATTGGAAGGTCCTGTAGTTGGTTTTGGTGTCGATTCTGAGAGGAGCACTCCGCTCGCCTCGAGAGTTAGAAATAGAGGTAGAGGAAGTACCTGAGCCTCCTCAGTCACTCCCACCACCTCTTCCTTCTGATTCTCCATTTGTTATAGAGTACATCGGACCCGAGTCTGCAAGACTAGAAGATCCTCCATATTATTCATACCTTTCGATGGCCATGATTGGGAACGCAGCTTCGGCTGTGAGTGCTGCAGGAATTCAGACTCCTGCTTCAGTTGAAGGAGGAGGCACAATTGCCTTATCTTCGATTGCTTCTAGTATTGCTGTGTTTGGCTCTGGCTTCACCCAAGCACAAGCTTCTCAATCTGGTCCCTTTTCTTTTGGAATGCCCACTAGTGGGATTCCTCTGTTTTCCTTTTCTGCTGCCGCGTCTGCACCCACACCCTCCATGGCCAGTGGGTCAGCCTCTTTTCAAGGGTTCCCCTTCGGAAGTGGGCATATTCCTAGTTCACATCCTTCCTTAGGGTCTTTTCCTTTTACTTCCCAGACACAAAGTTTTAACCCTTGGTCTAGAGGTCAGAGTTCGACTGCCTTCACTGGTTGGAACCCTGTATTTACGACAGCGGGGGTAGGGAATCAGTTTTACGCTGGTCAACAAGGGAATGTTTCTTTCCCTTCGTCGAGTCCTTATCAGACCTTTTCCCCTCTTTCTAATGCTTGGAACCCCTATCAGGGGGTTGCCTCTTCATTTACTACTTCGGGGGGGGGGGCGGAACTAGTCTGGTCTTTGGTAACTCTACGTTGGGAGGGGGTCCTTCTCCAAATGCTGGGTCTTTTGGCCCAACATTTTCTACGAGTTCTTTCTGGAAACCAGGTGCCTCATCAAATCCAGGGTATTCTTTTCAGAATGTTGGGAATCCATCCCATCAAGGATGGAATCCTCAGGCTCCTCCTTGCTTACTTTTTCTGGCAACTTTGAATTTTCCAGATTTGTTGAAATTGACTAATGATCCGATCCGTTATAGTTCGTGGTGGCCTCCGGTTCCTACCAAACTACCTTTAGACATTCCAAAGTTTGAGGGGAAGAATGGAGAGGATCTGGCTGATCATATCACCACTTTCCATTTATGGTGTTCATCGAACTCCCTGATCGAAGATTCAATTAGGTTGAGATTATTTCAACTCACCCTGACTGGAAACGCTGCTAAGTGGTATATTGAGTTGGCTGGGGGAAATTTTGCTACATTTGGAGATCTAGCTACTACACTTCTTAACCATTTTCAGTTGCCTATCCGATATGATGCTGGGACTGAACTCCTAGCTAATTTTAAGCAGGACAACGCAACCCACATTTCTGATCATATTCAGGAATGGCGGAGAAGGAAGAGGCTTATTAAAGCTCATATTCCGGGTGAATTCCTCTTGGAATGGTTCTTGAAATCATTGCAGTTAGATATTTCTAAGGATGTATCCCTGTCAGGGGTATTTTCTGAGGAGCAGGCTATTTTTAGGGCCCAACAGCTAGAATTGATATATTCTCAGTCTGGTGTCCTTCACAAATATTTACCTAATGCTCCTCACTCCAAATTAGATTTGTCAAAGACTAAACCTGGTCCTCATGGTGATGGACTTATTGGGTCGATCAATAGTGCAGCTAACCTACTTAGTCAATTGCAGCAGTTGTCTATACAATCTGCTCCTTCTGGTCAGGCTGTGCCTGCTGAGTCACCGTCTTCTCAATCTTTGTTGGTAAATGCCGTTCAGGCTTCTTGCCCCAAAGGAAATCAACAGTCCGAGGGGAAGAAGAAGGGACGTAATAAGAAAAAGGGCAAGAATGGGAAGGATAATGCAAATAAATCCAATGAGCGTGTTGGTGAGGGTCCAAAGGATAAAAAGAAAGTGAAGTTTCCATGCAAGTTATGTACTGGAGACCATCTTACTCAACTTTGCCCTAAAATTCATGATGTGCAGCGCTTGTTAGCTCAGCAGGGTTCTTCTAGTTCCTTGGCTGTGCTGACTAACCCTTTTCCCCAAGGAAAATAGTTAGTTGTTGGCGTGAATCAAAATCCTGGGGCTTCCTCTAGGGGCACCCAGGAAGGGGAACTTCCATCAAACATATACATGATGAGTGCTCACGCGAACATCGCTACGAGGTCCCGTGATTATGGCGAAGCTGAAGCTTCGAAAGCCAAGGGTGCTCCAGATGCTACTGAGTCGCTTCATATTACGAGACCTGCTGTTGAGCCTATACCTCGGATGCCCAAAGCATCTACTAAGCATACGACAATTAATCCAAATACTAAGGCTTCCCAGAACTACTCTGTTGTGGAAGATCTGGCGCAGAGTCCTTATGCCATGTCGGCTCTTGAGGTGCTCTAATCTTGTCCGACTCAGCGCAGTGCTTTGCTCGCTACTATTGGAGCTGTTGATCCAAAGAGCTCTCTTGTGATTACATTTGATATGACTAATTTTCAAAAGAGACTCCCCCATCATATGGCTTTTCATATTAAGTCATCATACCAGAAATGAAGTATTTTTCGGACGGTCATTGATGAGGGTGCTTCCACATGTGTCATGTCTCTCACGTGTTGGAAGGCAATTGGATCTCCCGCATCTGTTCCATCTGCAACTCTTCTGACTGCGTTTGATGGTCATTCTCACAGACCCCATGGTATTGTCCCAGCTTTGCCCATCTGTGTTGGGGGAAAAACTGTAAATATAGAAGTCGAGATAGTTGATGCGAGCTTGGACTACAACCTTCTGTTGGGGAGAAACTGGATTTATGAGATGGATGCTATTGCATCCTCATTATTTCGGATTGTTTGTTTCCCTCACGAAGGGAGGATTGTTACAGTGGACCAACTGGACTGTCCTCCTGTAGACCCGAACGCGTCTACTGACTCAACTATTCCAAAATTAGATAATACCAAGTCGCCTGTTGAGAATTTAGGGGTTGGAATGTATTCTTCTTTGATGGGTACTTTCGATATTCCACCTCTTACTGTTCATATAAATGCAATTTCATTTTCCAGGGTTCCTCTTCGAAGAGAGTTCTTCAGAACTCATTATTTTTCGGACCCTTGGACCTTACCTTCCCCTACTGCCACATTAGCGGAAGGTCAAGTGGGTGGAATGGCATTTCCGATGTCTGTAGCTGAGATTGCTTATCATTCTATTGTTGACTCTGCAGAGTCCATTCCAGCTTCTCTTTCGCCGGAGGAGTTGGATGGTGATGTGGCTCCGACTTGGACACTTAGTTCTTCTTCTGCCCAGGATTTCCTTGATACTACTCTTCCATCTGAAGAGGCCATCCTGGAAACTATGACTGGTGTAGATAGACTGTGGGATGATTTGCATCATCGGTCTTTCTTCTTACCTTATTTGAGCGAAGTTGAATCAAGTTTTCCAAGTCCTGTTTCTCCTGGTCCTGTTCGCCCAGTCCTGAACCCTTTAGCACCAACACAGGTATATGCTGAAGGGAACATGGCTGTGATTTTTCCAACTATCCTGGTGAACATTTCCAGGGATCCCAATGTTATTGATAATGTCTTCATCGGAGCTGAGTGTTCCCCTGAAGAGATTCAGATTTATACCGATCTCTTTAAGGAGTATAGAGATGTATTCGCTTGGTCTTATGAGGAAATGCCTAGCATAGATCCATCTATTGTCCAGCATGAGATCAAGACTTACGAAAACGCTAAGCCTGTGAGGCAGAAGCTTCGTCCGGTCAATCCTAGGAAGGCTGCAACTATCAAAGCCGAGGTGGAGAAGCTGCTTAAGGCGGGATTTATCTTCCCTGTTCCTTTAACTGAGTGGGTTTCAAACCCTGTTCTAGTAGATAAAAAACAAGGAACAATTCGATTTTGCATAGATTTCAGAGACCTTAATAAAGCATGTCCGAAATATAATTACCCCACACCATTTATTGATCAGATTATTGATGAGTGTGCCGGTAACGAGATTTTCTCCTTCATGGACGGTTTCTCCGGATATAATCAGATTACTATCCATCCTGAAGATCAACATAAGACTGCCTTTATTTGTCCCTCGGGTACTTTTTCTTACAAGAAGATGCCTTTTGGTCTTAAAAATGATGGGGCTACTTTTCAGCGGGCCATGTCTTATGCCTTCCACGACATCAAACATATTATCGAGGCGTACTTGGATGATTTAGCTGCTCGTTCTCGTAAGAGAATTGATCATCCTGCTCACCTCCGTCAAGTTTTTGAATGATGTCGTTTCTATAAGATTAGGTTGAATCCGAACAAGTGTGTTTTCGCAGTTACATCTGGTCGGTTATTGGGATTCATCGTGTCTAGTGAAGGGATAAGGGTAGATCCCTTCAAGGTTGAGGCAATACTTCGGTTGCCTCCCCCGTCATCTATTCGTCAACTTCAAAGTCTACAAGGAAAAGCTAATTTCCTTCGGAGCTTTATCGTAAATTATGCTGAAGTTACAAAGGGATTTATGGGATTGTTGAAGAAAGGAGTCCCGTTCTTTTGGGATGACTTTGCTCAGCGCTCTTTCGATGCTTTGAAAAAAGCATTGACCTCTGCTCCTTTATTGAGTCCACCTGATTACAGCAGGGATTTCCTTTTGTATCTTGCAGCAGCAGAGTCTACCATTGGTATGGTTCTGGTTCAGGAAGATGATGCTCTTGCAGAGCATGTTATATACTATCTTAGTCAAGGCTTGGTAGGACTTGAACTTCGGTATACTCCGATAGAAAAGCTAGCTTTAGCAGCTGTTCATGCTGTGCAACGACTCCAGCATTATATTATGTTACGAAAAACTTATGTTTTGGCAGCAGCCAATCCATTTCAGTTTGTTCTCAGTAGGCGAGTGATTGGGGGAAAATACAATAGATGGATTGTGATTTTGCAGGAATTTGATCTTGAGTTTATGTCTGCCAAGTCCAAGAAATCATTGGTTTTCGCAGAATTGATCTCTGAGTTGCCCTGTGGAGAAGAGATAGTCTATGATGAATCCTTCCCGGATGAACATTTTTTTCTCATCTCTGCACAGGATCCTTGGTATGGAGATATCATTGTGTATCTTCAGACTGCGAAGTTTCCCTCCACTTTTTCGAAAGATGAGCGTCGTAAGTTGCGTCACTTGGCTAAGAATTACTTGATCATTGGTGATGATTTATACCGTCGAGGGGTTGATTCAATCCTAAGACGTTGCTTAACTCTCGAAGAAGCTGAGGTTGTGCTGAATGATTGCTACAGTGGAGCTTGTGGTGGTCATTTATCTAGGCTTGCTACAGCCCAAAAAATCTTGCGTGCTGGGTACTTTTGGCCTTCGATTTTCAAAGATTGTGTTGAGTCGGTCAAAAAATTTCATCTGTGTCAAGTCTATACTCGAAAAATGCGCGCCCATCCAGCTCCGCTTTTTCCAGTCATTGCTGTTGGTCCCTTCACAAAGTGGGGTATTGATTATACTACTTGTAACCTGCCTTCGGCTAAAGGTCACAAGTACATTATTGTAGCAGTAGACTACTTCACCAAGTGGGTCGAGGCTATGCCTACTTTTGAGAATGATGGTGAGACTGCAGCTCTTTTTCTATTCAACCAGGTTATTGCTCGTTTTGGTATTCCTAGAGAGATTGTCACTGACCATGGCAGTCATTTTCAGAACAGCATGATGGCTGAGTTGGCTCTCAAATTAGGTTTCCGGCAGGAGCATTTGACTCCGTATTATCCTTAGGCCAATGGGCAAGTGGAAGCCTTGAACAAATCCTTGAAGACCATTCTTCAAAGGACGATTGATAAAGCTCGATCCAACTGGCATATCATGCTGTATCCTGCACTTTGGGCATACAGGACGTCAGTGAAAACTGCAACTGGCTTTACTCCATTTCAGCTAGTTTACGGGTTCGAATCCGTATTTCCCATTGAATGTGAGATTCCTTCTCTTAAGATGGCTATTGAGCTTCTTCCTGACACTTCTAGTCTGGAAGAACGTCTCCTTCATCTGGAACATCTTGATGAGCAGTGTCGGGATGCCGCCACGATGAATGAGACACATAAAAACCGAGTTAAAGTCCAGTACGATAAGGCAGTCAAACCTAGGGTTTTCTCAGAAGGTGACCTTGTTTTGGTCTATGCCCAAGAGAAAGATGCCCTGGGGGCAGGAAAATTTAAATCTATGTGGTATGGCCCCTTCATCGTTAAAAAAGTCCTTAAAAAAGGAGCATACACCTTGGTTGATTTTGAAGGAAATGAGTTGCCAGAGCCTAGAAATGGGCTCTACTTGAAAAAGTATTATGCCTAGACTTCGGTCTGGCATTTTGCTTTTGTATAGTAGTTTTTTGTTTTGTACATATCTGGTTTTTTGGTCTTTGGTGTGATGATGATGTTTTTTATCTGCTTTGGCAGGTTGTGTCGAATGTCATGAGTCATTATGGTTTCGCTGATGGTGCTAGTAGACACACCCGGAACTTGGCTTCCGCGGCTTGGGTGCTTTATCATCCTTCCGGTCAGCTCTTAGTCTCAAGAGGAGTCTGCATTGGTCCTACTTCCAACAATATAGTAGAATACACTGCAGTTGTTTATCTACTCTTGGAGGCAATATCTTTGGGTGTTGATTCGTTGGTAGTTTTCTTGGACTCCCAGCTGGTGGTGTTGCAGTTGAACAATACTTATCGGGTTCGAGATCCATTTTTACTCCGGTTGTTTTTGAGGGTACGTTTATTACAAAGATCGTTTCAATTTTTAACTTTCATTCATATTCCTCGAGCTGACAATTGGATGGCAGACTCATTAGCTAATCAAGCAATTGATTGGCATATTAATAATTCCATACATTAAAACATTAATCATAAAAAACATCATGTATTTTTTACACATTTGTCACATCACATCAAAAATCGTTGTATATATCATCAAAGTGTTCAAAAAACTATACAAAATTTGGATCCATAAGTCATACAAAATTTGGGCTTATGCCCGATCATGTTCAGTATCAAAAAATATACAGTCATCTAATCATCATATCTAGCTACTCTTGTGGTCCCTGCCCAAGGTTCGTGTTCCTATAGAACACAACTGCAGTAGCGACACGACGGAATAACCGCACCCAGTCACGGGGTACCCCTACTACTCGTCTCTGGATGGCCTCAGGCAGATCTTCCACTGCAGCCATAGGCACTTTGCGGGTTAAGCCCTCCAAGTTCCTCTGCACGGCATGGAGGGTTCTATCTGGGTCCACTGTATCCGCTTCGCCTCTGCGGCGCTTATGCCGTGGGTAGCCCTCAAGTCGGACTGGTCCAACATCTGTATCATGATCATTATAATATTGTAAGACATTTGAATCCAATCAAAAACATGTTTTATTTTTTCACATATATAGAAAATATCAAAAAAATCATATAAGTTAAAAAAGTTGAATCTTACCAATTGTGCCCCATGCCGCGCCTGGTGGAAGGACGAGGTCCGGATCACCACGGAAGTCCATCCCGACATATGGGTAGTCCTCCACTGCTATGACTTGTTCTGCCCACCAGCGGAAGAACTCGTCATCCCAAGTGGTTCGGGGAACTTCACTTCCCCCCAGTTTCTTCATCAAGTCAGCCCATCGAGCAATTTTTGGGTCTCTTGGGCTGCTGATTGATGAGATCACTTTGGGTCGAAGCCCAGGAACCTTCTTAAAGAAGAATGTTGTCAGAATCGTACCATACCCAAAATGTTTGGTTTTGTTTTTTCGGATGGAAGTTAATTGTTGCTTCATATTCAATAGTAGAGCTGTGCACCAATCATATAGATGAACTAAGCATTCTACTGCTATGCTCATCTGCGTCCTGGACGCCTGGTGCAAGGAAGCAGATCCTGCTACCCTGCCAATGGTGAATAGGATAATTTTCATGTGCAAGTCTCTTAAATCTTTGATAGCAATTTGAGTCCCAACTTTCTTGGACTCCTCTATACAGTAGACGTGGACGTAATCATCCACTGTAAGCCCTCCCAAAGGCTTACCGTGCAAATTTACTGGTTCTCCCCTCTGAGAGAGCCCAGTAATAAAATATATGTCTTCCACTTCGATATGTATGGGCATTTGATCTATTATGAAGCAATCCTCTTCCGGTTCCCAATAATTGACAAGCATTTCGAGCAACCGGACATTACTCTTCATATTTGGCATTTTGAAAAATTTGAGCAATCCATAATTCCGGAGGACATTGAGCGACCGTTGGTCCTGCATTACTTCATTGTCAATGGCACTGTGCTCACGTTCTCTCCATGATATAGTCATCTTGAGAAAAATCATCAATTTGTTCATTAGACATGCTTTTTTACATTTCGGGTTGCGCATACGCGACTTACCCTGTACACAGTCGCGTATATACGCGACTTGGTCTATATAAACCTGCGTATGCGCAGACCGTAATGGAAAATCAAAATTTTTATGGTGAAATTTACTAATTTTAATCTTATAAACGGACAAAATTGATGACATGGAAGGATTAAGAGCTTACCTGACAAATTCGGTGAAGTTTGACGGCCGATTGCTCCTGTTTTGATGAAAGAAGCTTTTTCTCTAGAGCTCTTTTTCCCAAATCAGCAAGTAACAATGAACCAAATATGAGGTAACTTGTCTATTTATGCCAAAAAATTGAAAATTTTTGCAAAAATTTTGTTATGCTCATGTTTTCAATCTATCTTAAGCTGCATAACCTGGATGCTTGGAAGTGCCCAGATTGGTATATTTTCAGGTACATTTTGACGAAATTGAGATGATTTCCGGTTTTTGATCCATGACTGCTGACCTGTCATGGCAGGTATATCATCTTCACTGGCATATAGGTTAGGGAATCCACTTTCCGTTGCATTTTGCATACTAGCCTCCATTTTGATCACTTGCCATAGGGTCGATCCCATCAGGTCATGAGTATTACACCCATTTCACTCGCCGATTATTTAATCATGACTTGGTGGTAGAGCCTTCCTTTACATGGGCTTCCTAGTTAGTTCCTCGCTAGCACTTGTTGCCCATGCTGCGTTTTATGTAGGCTCGGGAGTCCTCTTTAGTCCCGCCATGACTTATGTGTTGAAGCTTCATTCTTCTTCTTCTTCACTATCATTTTTTCTGGCTCCCTGATGTTGTTGAGTTGTACTACTGCATTGCATATTGGCTACTTGTTTATCCTGGCCTTCAGCTGACTTCATTTGGACTCGATGTTTAAGCCATCTTTTGACCTTGACTTTCTGTACAAGTTAACCATTGCATGCACTTAGCTATCGCGACTTGACACCCTTTTTACCCATGGATGGAACATTCCTTTGAGTATCGCTTACCAGTTTCCGCCACCTTGCATTGAGCATAGGATCGTTCCAATCCCAGGAACTAGTGCATCTGTTTCTTGATACTCGTTCTATCCATTGTACCATAGCATTCTTTTATTCTTTTTCAGGCTTATTATATGAAAAGACAAAAAAATCAAATATAACAAAAAGAGCGGGAACGGGATGTATCTTCGTTATTTTGATGGCAGTACAGAGTCAGTTTGTCGCCCTTGAACAAATCACATATACTTATATATATTTCCTTCATTTGGGATGGTTCTAGTTTGACCTAGGTTCAGCCTTTACCATGTTTCACTTGTCAGTTCTCCCCCGGTTGGTTATCTCTTCCAATCATATGGAGAGTTTGTTTTGCCTCCTGCAAAGACAGACTTATACAGTGTCACTTTTTACTGCCATGGTCATCACAGAGTCGTGCTTTTGTTCAAGGGAAGTCTAGCCTGAGTCGACCATTCTGCGGTGTCTCTTGACTTATTATTCAGTCGGCCTTCCTGGTCTTGTCAGTATCATGTTCTATCACATCAGATGTTTTGATCTTCTGCTCGTGCTGGTTTGAGAAGGTCCCCATTGACTTCTTGCCGGCGGGTTTGTCTCTTATCGACTACGACACATTGCTCTGAGAGCGAGCCTAGAGCCGCACCTTGGGCCTATTTCCATCATTGATAGGTGACCTCGTGCTCAGCATTTGATCATCATCATGGGTCTTTGACTGAGTGGTTTCCCCTGTGTTCGACGTCAGCACACATTATCACACTTGGGATTCGTGCAGTACCTTGATTTCCATTTGACCCTATCGGTGGATTTCTCGCCTCTGTGTCAGCTTTCATTATTGGTTGGTTCAGAGGGTTTCTTCCGTGCGCTAGCTTCATCTTGTGCATGTCGGAAACGTACTTCGGTTTTTGTTCCATCACTCTACTTCGTCCGATTCCTTCCAAATTTTGGCCTGCGGGTTACACTCGCGCTGGACTGATGTGGGATGCCTTAATGCCTTCCTTCCAGCAGATCTTTTCCCATCGACTCCGACTCATTGCTCTAGGAATAAGGTCTAGAGTCTTTTTGTCAGTACCTTAGGGTTTGCAGTCATCAGTGGTAGACTCTTCGCTATCGACAGTGGGGATTCATCATTGCCTCCTGATTGGTAGATTCTTTCAAGTGTTCGACTTCAACTCATTTATTCGCACTTGTTAGATTGTACTGGGGCACCTTGACACTCATTTTCATTATTGGTGGGTTGTCTCGCGTTTGTTAACAGTATGCATTATTGACCGGTAATCAAACGATTTCTCACATGGTCGACTTTAGCTCATTTATTCCCATTGTGTAGAATTGTGCCATAGTGATCAGTGAAGACCTCGGGTTGCAACAGCATTTTTCGGTTCACTTTTGACAGTCCGTTCAGTTTCTGCCAATGATGTCGTCCACCCTTACATGTTGCAGTTTCAGTACAGCAGCATCCTATATGTTGGCTTCCGAGTTGCGTGATTGTACCATGTGTTCCACCCCTTATGATTTGGTACTTGGAGATTCAGTTACTTTTGTGATCAGACATCCATTTTCAGCATCATTGATCAGCTTTCTATATGTGATACTTGGACATTGATTCCGACTTATACTTCCGGGCCCTGCTCAGATGATTCATTATGTACTTTCAGTTCAGCTATACTTGTATACATTCTGGATCTATTATGTACTTTCTATATGCATATATTTTTGACTGAGCATGGGTATGCCCGCCTCAGATATGATTTGACTCTCTGTTTTCTTTCATTGGTTTTTGGCAGGCTGAAATCTGCTGAAGTCCTCTCTTGTCCTTGCGAAGTTCTTTCTATGTGCATAATACATTTCGGCCATCATGTACCCCTTCTGACCTCATATATTAGGGGGCATCTGTTATAGCATCATTTTTCACCCTCATGTGATTCATGATTGTCTTCATGGCTTTAGGCACCCATTCCCACAGACTTGGATCAAAATTCTTAAAAAACAGTGTTTAAATCCCCATACGCGGGTATGCCTAGACTTTTCCGCGTGTATACGCGAGTCCATATGTACTTTTCCGCATATGCCATTAAAATCATGAAAAAATATATAAAAAATCCCTTTTTTCGAGTTGGGTTGATGGTTACTCCAGTAGTTCAACCACCCCAGCACGTGGCCAACTGTTTCCAACTAACTGAAACTACTTTGAGGGAGTATAAAAGCCCCTCAGGTGTATGGCCTAAGGGAGAGAGAAATTAGTGATATTATACTCTGTTGGAATCCTCTATCCAAGTCTGATTTCCCGTGCCTCCTGCACTTCCGAGTTCATTGCAGGAAACCCTTGTTTCCTGGAGATGCTCATCTCTCTATATGTCATCTCGTATGCACCAGTTCGGAAGGAATCTTAGCGAGGCAAGGGCGGGACGGATCCGGAAGATGGTCTGCTCGAAGATCGTGGAAGGATTCAGGTGATCTCTCCACTCTTTATTTCTGTACATGCTATTCATAATACAGAAGAACCATCTTGTTCGTGAAATATACGTGTTAGTATCCGCTTGCATATGTGAAAATATTGTTATTTAAGCATCTATTATGGTTTATCTAATGTTTCACATGGATTTCACTAACATTTAGAGTATATATATGCTGTACAACCAGGTTTTCGTGCACTTTTCTTCTTGTTTTTCAGGTTAAGGAGGAAGAAGGGTTGCTGGGGGTTTGGACCCCGCGGGATCTGCTTGAAACGTAGGACCTACGGGTAAGTTCCTCGATCTGCTCTATTTAGTTTTTCGTGAACATATATGGTTGTGTGAGTCCTTCTTGAGTAGCATGCCCTGATCTGTGGAGGTTTCAACCCAACAAACCTCCAGGGAGTTATTTCCCGAAACAAATATGTTGTGCATACAATAAGAAGAGATATTATGTTAAGCTCTTGCATGCACAAATAATGTAATATTCCCACTTTAGCACACCGCTAAATGGAATATTAATTTTTGATGTTTACACATAGGAGGTAAATAAATGGGTAAGGAGGCCCATACATTGCAAAAGAATGAATAAAATCCCTCATAGTATGAAAGGGGATATTCATAAGAGAGGGATTTCACACCCTCAAGTGTGAAAGAGGGCATTTGCATAGAGACAAGGTCAAGTTTTACCAAGTCAACGGCGCTGGGATAGGAGGTGGAGAACACTTTGATAGACAACGTAGTATGAATGGGAAGAGGGTTATTTGGTGAAAGAAAACCCTAATGAGTGGGACCCATGGAGAAAGGGCTTTCACTTGTTTAAAAGGAGGGCAAGGTAGCCATTGTTATTCATGCTATGTAATATTGATTTCTTGGTCTGTTCAGACCTAATGAGTGGGACCCAAAGTGAGAGGGCTTCCATTTGTATAAAAGGAGGGAAAGGCAGCCATAGCAAGACATCTTATGAATTGAATATTGTATTTTAGTCTACATGACTATTCTACTTTCTCCAACTGTTTAGTTGATATTGTTGTGCTGCTTAGCACAAGGAATTCCTGTTTAGGAATTCCTTTTCCTTTCTTGAGAAGCTTCTTGAGGGAAATTGTACTGAATTTCTCCACATCGAGGCTTGAGGCCAAGCATCCTCCTTTACTCTAACGTTATTTCTATTAGGAATAATGTTGTGTTGCGAGTGTTTCTTGTGCAGATGAAATAGTGTGACCTCAAAAAGGAACTCTAGCCCAAAAGCTCAAAAAACATGAAAAAACACCCAAAAAAAAAGTGGTGTCCGAGAACGCACTTGTTTTTTTTTTTTTTGAGAGGTCAAATTTCAACATTTTCTAAAATTATGCTAAAAACAAAATTGTTTGTTGAAAAAAAGTTAGAAAAAGCACCCCCGAGAAAAAAAGTGTCTTCAGACGCACTTGGTTTTTTTTTTTTTTTAAAGTCAAATTTCAACATTTTATAAAATTATGGTAAAAACAAAATTGTTTCTTGAAAAAAGGATTGCAAAAACACCCTCAAAACAAAACCAGTTGATGCTGGAATAACAAAAAAAAAAAATTGTGTCATACTTTTGGCATTTTTAAAAATAGAAGTAACATTTTTTAATTTTAAAAATTCAAACATTAAAAAAAAACCTAAAATTTAATAAAAAAAATAAATTTAAATAATAAAAAAATCTAAAAGCTTAAAATTTAAAAATATATGAAGATAAAAAAAATAAAAATAAAAACAAAGTAAAAATTTTAATTCAATCATTAAAAAAAACCTAAAATTTAAGGGAAAAAAAATTAAAAAATAAACCAAAAAAAAATTAAGATTAAAATTTAAAAAAATATAGAAATTAAAAAATAAAAATAAAAACAAAATAAAAATATTAAATTAAAAAAAAAAAACAAGTTAAAAAAAAGAAGGAAATTATAAAAAATAAAATATAGAAATTAAATTTAAAAAAGAAAAAGAAAATGCTTATTAAATTTAAAAAAAGAAAAAAAAAATTTAAAACAAATAATTAAATTTAAGGAAATATATTAAATTTTAATAAATTTAAAAATTCAAAATTAAAAAAAAAACACTATTCAAATTAAAAGGAAAAAAAAAAGAAAAATTAATTAAAAATAAAAAATAAAAATAAAATACAATGAAAATATTAAATTTAAAACAATATATATTAAAAAACAAATAAACTATAAAAAATAAATTAAATTTAAATTATAAAAAATAAAATATATATATGAACTTAAATTAAAATAGGTATATACATCAAATTTTATTAAATTAAAAAAAAGGTTAATATTAAAATAACAAATTAAATTTAAAAACAAAAATATTAAATTTTAATAAATAAATGAATAAACAAATAAATTTTGAAAGAAAAAATAAATTTTAAATATAAAAGAAAAAAATATATATATTGTTAAACGAAAAACTTTAAAAACTTTAAAAATCAATTAAAAATGGAAAATTGAAAAAAAAAAAGAAAAAAAAATTAAATAAAAAAAAAGTTTCATTAAAAAAAAAATCTAATTTTAAATACACAATTTTAATTGAAAAAAAATATAAAAATTTTATGTAATTAACCAAAAAAAAAAAAAAAAAAGGTAAAACATTTAAAAAAAATATTAAATCGAAATAAATTAAAAAATATATATATATAAAATTTATTGAATTTTATAAAATTATATTAAAAAACTAAACATAAAAGTTAATAACAAAGAAAAATTATGAAATTAAAAAAAAAAAAATCAATTAAATAAAAAAATTGGGCAAAATTTAATAAAAATTATTAAAAATAATAATAATAATAATAATAAATTTAAAACAAAAAAAATAATAAAATTAAAAAAATTAAAACAAAACGAATTTTATTTTAAATAATTAAAAAAAATAAAATTATATTTTGAAATTTCAAAAAAATAAATAAAAAAATAAAAAAATCAATTAAAAAATAAATAAAAATAAAAAATCAATTAAAAAACAATTAAATGGCGGTGGTGGGGCGCGGCCCGCCCGCTGGGCGGCGCCACGGGGGCGGCCCAGCCGGCCTCCCGGCCCACACCGCCCCTCCCGCCCCACCACCGCCATTTAATTGTTTTTTAATTGATTTTTTTTAAAAAAAAAATTTTAATTGTTTTTTTTTTAATTGTTTTTTTTTTAATTGATTTTTTTTTTTTAAATTTCAAAAACTATTTATATTTTTTCAAATTTTTTTTTTTTTTTTTAATTTAATATTTTTATTTAAAATAAAATTTGTTTTTTTTTTTTTTTTTTAATTTTTAATATATATGTACATCTATTTTTTATTTGATTTTATTTTTATTTTTATTTTTTTTTTAATTTTTAATATTTTTATTTTAATTTGATTTTTTTTTTTAAATTTGAATTTCAAAAAATTTAAAATTATTTTTTTAATTCAATTTTTTTATTTTAAATTCAATTTGTTTAATTTTTTTTATATTTAATATTATAGAATAATTATTTTTTTAAATTTAAAATTTAAAATTTATTTATTAAAATTTTTAAATTTTAATTTAATTTAATTGTTTTTCTTAATTTTTTCGTTTATTTAGTTTTTCATTTTTAAAATCTATAAATGGTTTCACTAAAAAAAAAAAAAACACTAAATTTATGTATATTTGTTTTTTAATTATTTGCACGTGGTTTTTTTGTTTTTTGTTTTGTTTTTTAATGAGAGGTTTTTTTTATTTTTTTATTTTTTTATTTTTATTTTTATTTTTTATTTTTTTTAATTTTTAAATTTGTATTTTTTTTCCTTATTATTATTATTATTTTTAATTTAAATTTTTAAATTTAATTTTTTTTCTAAATTTTAATTTTGTAATTTTAATTATTTTAATTTTTTTTTAAATATATATATATTTTTTAATATATTGTTTTTTTTAATAAGTTAGAAAAAAATGTTTTTGATTTATTTTTTTTTAATTTTTTTTGGTCAATTTTTGTTTTTTTTCTTTAAATTATGTGTTTTTTTCTTTCAAATTTTGTCATTTCCTTTGATATAATTTTCAAATATTTTTGTTTTATTTATTTATTTTTGTTTAAATTTTTTATTTTTATGAGCTATTTTTGTTTTTTTTTACATTTTTATTGGTTTTTTTATTGTTTTTATATATATTTTTTAATCTAAGTTTTGTGTTTTATTACCAACATGAAAATCACCACTCTAAAAAAAGAAAGATTGATGCAACATCAATACGTTTCAAAATTAGCATGAAAATCACTGCTCTAAAAAAAAAAGGTTGATGCAGCATCAATACGTTTCAAAATTAGCATGAAAATCACTGCTCTAAAAAAAAAAGGTTGATGCAGCATCAATACGTTTCAAAATTAGCATGAAAATCACTGCTCTAAAAAAAAAAAAGTTGATGCTGCATCAATACATTTCAAAATTAGCATGAAAATCACTAACATTTTAAAACAAATATTCATACTTCATAAATAAAAATTTTAGAGTGTCAAAATGTGCACCAAAAAAAAAATGGTGATTCTGCATCACCACTTTTCAAAATCGGGTGCTTTTTATGCTACCAAAAAAAAGTAGGTAACATTGCGGTTACCTATTTCATCGGTAACATTGTTGGTGTTGCAGTGAGGGTTCACAACACCACTTCCAGCACTTGTTTTTCAGAGGAGGAGGCTCTCTTTCCTTTGAGAGATTCTGGAGCTTATTGCAGATTTTGGCACTTGGCCAACACATTCCCTTTCACCTACAGCGCAGTCCCTTCTCTAGACTGCGTTATTTTCAGTGTGCAATTGCAGTGAGGGCTTGCAGGATTATTGGAGGGTGAGATCTTCAGTGATAAGATCAACCTTTCACTTGAAAGATCATTGGAGGAGGTTTATTTATCTGATGTAGCATCTTCAGTCATCTCCATCCAGTTCTAGTTCTTCAGTTGCAGCTGCTACCCTACAACTCCGACATTTCTCCAGTTTTGCATATTTCAGCCAATCCTTCCAGGATTGACTTGAAATAGTCTTTGGGAGCCTAGATCTTCTCTCCCACTATTGTATGAGCCATATGTATGCAGATCTATGATGTTTTGTATTTCCTGTAGTAGTGCTCTATCTATGACTGCACAGTTTTGATCCATAGACACTCTGCTATGTAGCAACATTTCATCTTTTGGCCTATGTATTCATGGGAGGCTCATTTGCCTTGCTTATTTGAGTTATGCACACTTCTATTGTACTCATTTTCTTCTTATATGTATAATAAAATGGCTCCATGGTTTCCATACATTTTGGTGTGATGTTGTTCACCGCTATTTCCAGTTTGTGTTTACATATTTCTGGATCTCCAATTTAGGAATACTATAACATATTCCTAACATTGTAGATTTTCCCTATTTTGGGATATTACAGTGGTATCAAAGCATAATCTTGGCTCAACCTGTAGATCTCAGCCATGATGCTATCAAGAAAATAGAAGATTAAGACTCCATTATGTGGAGAAATAAAGGAAGGTAGGCTTACAAAGCTTCTTCCAAGATCTGTACAGAGCATTCATGAAGATTTCAAGAAGATAAGGAGGGAGACGTGTACAGAATCTCCAAGAGGGTTTGAAACTTAGTCAAACTCTAGATTTTATTATGGGGAGTGTGAGCATGCAGCCACACCCTATGATGCACAGCGCAGTCACATGCCCATTTTTTCCATGAGAGAGAGGAAGTAAGAAGGAATGCCTAAGAGGGGAAATCCTAGTGGTTTCTTGCATGAATATGAATCTCAAACTCATAAGTTTAGAGATCATATCACTTTCCCAGAGTTTTGAAAGATCAAGGCGAGGAGGAGCAAGCAACATAATGTGGATAGATTTCTTCTATCTATCTTTGATGGTTCCCCTACATGTTCAGCCAGGGCTTGGGTGGAAGAGCTAGATACCTTTTTGCAGCAACATCAAATTTCTGAAGATGAAGCCATCAGAGTAGCAGCGCTGCATTTTAGAGGTAAGGCCTATGCATGGTGGATATTTGAATCTTTTTCTTTAAAGAATGAAAATACTTATTCCTATGCAAGGTTCATTAAAACATTGGTGGGAAAGTTTGATAAGAAATTTCTGAAACACATGTGGTGAAGCAAAACAAATCTAAACAAACAAAGAACTTGCATGTGATGAAGGAAACCATAAAACCAAAACTTCTCCAGAAACCCATGGAGGAGACTGAAATTTTGCAGCATTCCTTGTTAGAGGCAGAGCCTCTATCTCATATTCCTGAACAAGAGGGCATGGAGATATCTTTTTCAAGAGAAGGTCCATTTCTTGAGAGGTTGCCCATACATGTTGATGAGGAGGAGGGCAACAACGCTGTCATGTCTAGAGTTGATCTAGCACCTCATGAAAAGGAAGGAGGAGCTCTTGCTCCAACTAGAGGGATTCTTGTATCATTGCAAGGAATTCCCCAGGATCTCACATGTGGAGATCAAGGCACAACTCATGATTTACATGTGTCATTGATGATAGAGTGTGGACCTATGGAGATACAAGGAGGAGATATGGAGGATGACCAACATCATGTGATGAGGAGCACACACCCTTGTCTATTTCATGAGGTTGATGCACCTAAGAAGGAGACTGGATTGCGCAGTTAGAGCAGGGACAAGTCTATCCATTCATATATGCAGTCTACTCTTGATGATGATGTCTCATTGCATGGATACATTTCACCCAGGAGACCACCAGATCAGCAGATGATGAGAGGTGCTTTACATTTTGAGGCACCATTCATTGATTTCAGAGGAGTGGAGACCTTGGGAGGTCATTGTATAGCGCTGAGAGTCTTGGGTAGACTCAAGGAGGAGAGAGGCATTCTCTCAACATCATCTTTACCCACTCTCATTTCAGATTCTGCGCTGTGGTAGAAGCAATAGGGGAAGGATAGCAGCCTTCTAACTTACATCTTTGGCATGGGAGATGTCAAATAGGAGGATGACCATATGACATATGTTCTTCATGAGAGTTCATCAACGCTGTCATTATGGAGGATAGATCCATATTGGAACTCCCAGCTGTTGGTGAAGTATTCCAAGGATCTTTTCACTTGCATGATATTGGATGACCAGTTGCATGAGGAGGGATATTCAGTCAGAGATGGGGTCATCTACTATCATGGTAGGATATTCTTATGTGGAGCTTCTAAGCTCAAGGAGAAGTTGCTACGAGCAGCTCATGAGGATTTCCTTTTCAGCCACACTTGTTCTATGAGAGCATACCACACCATCATGGAGGGGTATTTCTGAAAGGGTTTTGAGGAGGAGATATATCAGCATATGAGGAGATGCATGGATCATATGGAGATGGAGGAGTTAGCACATCCAACTCTTTTCTCTTTGAGGATGAGAGGAGACTCATCTATGAGCCACTCCATTTGTATGAGAAATACACATGGTAAGGGTATTGTTGATTTGCATAGTAATTTGTATATATGTATGCATCTCTTAACCATATATGTGCAAGAATTTTCTCAAAGGAGGAATATTCTTCCTTCTAGATTTCATGGTCTACTTAAGGCCACTATAGATGATCACTCCCTAGGAGGGTTTGGGGAGGAGGCTTCTTGTGGAGAACATACTCACCTTGCACAATACATCATTCACTTTCTCCAAACACATGAGGAGAACGGGGCAACAAGCAAGTGGTTGAGAAACCACACTCTTTATCGTTCTCTATTGCAGTTGAGGGTCAAGTTGCGCTAGTTGCATTTGAGGGACCATTGTCCTTCTCCATTACTACATATGGTAGCAAGCATGATTCTCATTATGGCTCCCTTTTTTGCTATTGTTATTGCTTTTCTTGGGAGCATAATTGGGGGAGAGACACAATGGGTGGATGTGTCCTTTGAGGGAGAAATTCCCCACACTTTTTGCACTACATGTTCTAATGGGAGCATGGCAGATGGTATGGCCACCATAGAAAAACATTTGTTTCCTTATGAGGTGAGCCATATGATTGATGTGATGCCATATGATGATGATTTCCAACTCATCATATATGGGGATATTTGGGCCAGCATGATTCATAACGTTGGAGAGGAGATCTTTGAGGATCCAATCTTCTTCTTGCTACTTGAAGGCAACATTATTGTAGCCCAAGATCAGAAGACACTCTACAGTTATCTTAAGTGGAGAGGAGGACAGCATGGGGTAGACTATTTTGTCTACCAAGATTGGATTTTTAGCCCACCTACATTACAGGATCTCAAGGTGGAGGATGATTTGTATGAGTTGCCATGTTGGGAGGTAACTCATTTTGTATGGATGATTGCTTGGGGTTGGGAGCTTCATATGGGGATGGTAGATCCCAACTCATATCAGACCTCATGCCTCAATAAGGCCCCTTAGTTTTATATTGCAGTTGCTTGAGGACAAGCAACATTTGGGAGGGGAGGACTGTAATATTCCCACTTTAGCACACCGCTAAATGGAATATTAAATTTTGTTGTTTACACATAGGAGGTAAATAAATGGGTAAGGAGGCCCATACATTGCAAAAGAATGAATAAAATCCCTCATAGTATGAAAGGGGATATTCATAAGAGCGGGATTTCACACCCTCAAGTGTGAAAGAGGGCATTTGCGTAGAGACAAGGTCAAGTTTGACCAAGTCAACAGCGTTGGGATAGGAGGTGGAGAACACTTTGATAGACAACGCAGTATGAATGGGAAGAGGGTTATTTGGTGAAGGAAAACCCTAATGAGTGGGACCCATGGAGAAAGGGCTTTCACTTGTTTAAAAGGAGAGCAAGGCAACCATTGTTATTCATGCTATGTAATATTGATTTCTTGGTCTGTTCAGACTTTGTGCATTCTCCTACTATTTAGTAGAGTTGCAGTGCTGCTTAGCTGCTTAACACAAGGATTTCCTATTTAGGAATCCTTCTCCTTTCTTGAGAGGCCTCTTGAAGGAGTTGTAGTGATTTGCCTCACATCCAGGCTTGAGGCCAAGCATCCTCCTTCAGTTACATTGTTATTTCTGTAGCAGAATAATGTTGTGTTGCAGGGTGTTGCAGTGAGGGTTCACAACACCACTTCCAGCACTTATTTTTCAGAGGAGGAGGCTCTCTTTCCTTTGAGAGATCAATTTTGAAGATTTTGGAGCTTATTGCAGATTTTGGCACTTGGCCAACACATTCCCTTTCACCTACAACACAGTCCCTTCTCTAGACTGCGTTATTTTTAGTGTGCAATTGCAGTGAGGGCTTGTAGGATTATTGGAGGGTGAGATATTCAGTTATAGGATCAGCCTTTCACTTGAAAGATCATTGGAGGAGGTTTATTTATCTGATGTAGCATCTTCAGTCATCTCCATCTAGTTCCATTTCTTGAGTTGCAGCTGCTACCCTGTAACTCCGACATTTCTGTTAGTTAGATATTTTCAGCCAATCCTTCCAGGATTGACTTGAAATAGTCTTTGGGAGCCTAGATCTTCTCTCCCACTATTGTATGAGCCATATATATGCAGATCTATGATGTTTTGTATTTCCTGTAGCAGTGCTCTATCTATGACTGCGTAATTTTGATCCATAGACACTATGCTATGTAGCAACATTTCATCTTTTGGCCTATGTATTCATCGGAGGCTCATTTTCCTTGCTTATTTGAGTTATGCACACTTCTATTGTACTCATTTGCTGCTGATATGTATAATAAAATGGCTCCATGGTTTCCATACATTTTGGTGTGATGTTGTTCACTGCTATTTCCAGTTTGTGTTTACATATTGCTGGATCTCCAATTTAGGAATACTATAACATATTCGTAACATTGTAGATCTTACCTATTTTGGGATATTACAAATAATAACCATTGTGTTATACAGATATGTTCTTTGCATGGATAGAAGAAATATTGAGCTATGTTTCTTTAGGAAAAATTATATGTGAGTACTTTATGTTATCATAACTATTATATTACTTTCTTTTTGGAATAAGATCATGTATATATGCATGCAAGATTTGTATTAGCTTTCATCGGGAAAGAATATACATATTTGTATGTTGGAAAAGGTAGATGTTGTGTTAGACTACATTGGAAAAGATTGTTAGTATAATATTTGAAAAAATAAGACATGTGTTTATATGTATTTGCATGCATAGGAACAACATTTGTTGTGTTAGCTTTCTTTACATGCACCAAAAGTAATAGCTTAAGGGTTATTTATTTTGATTAAATTTATGTAATTTTCATGCACGAAGATAGTAGCTGATGTATCTGTTTCTTTTAAAGAAATATTTGGTTGTTGTAGCTATTTTTCTTGCAAGAATGTGTGCTTATGTGAGGGAAATATTAGTTAACGTGGTTGTTTATAACTAGTGCATCTGATTTTTTTCATGCCGGAAGGGGACTTCGTCAAGGCTACCCCCTCTCCCCCCTTCTTTTCCTTTTCAGTATGGAGCGTCTCTCTGCCGTCATGAATCATGCAAAAAATGAGGGCTCCATTCATGGTATTGAAATTAATGATTTTATTCGATTGACGCATCTATTATTTGTAGATGATGTAATTATATTCGTGGATGGTTCTTGTCAAGATAATTCAAATTTTTTCAAGATTCTCAACACCTTTATCAAAGCAACTAGTATGGTTTCGAATCAAAGAAAATCCACCATTATGATGGTGCATTGCTCCGTGAATGAAACCTTACATGCTCTGGGTCTCTTTCAATATGATCGCAAGGATCTGGAAGATGGATTAAAATACCCTGGATTCCATCTTAAACCAAATGATTATTGCATCGCTGATCGCACTCGATTGAAAAAGTCGAGTGCGTAATCAACATTTGGCATAACGAGATGGGTCTGTCTCGTGCTCGACATATTGGTTCTCATCAAATATATATCCAGTAGCCATCCCTAGTGTATCTTTTCGATGGCGTTCAGCTGATCCCAAAAGGGAGGATCACTAGACTACAACAGATCATTGTCGCTTTTATGGAGGGGCATGAAGGATGACTGAGCATATTCATGGATTTCTTGGGATAAAATTGCTAAACCCAAAGGTTGGAGGGATGGGGCTTGAAATATCCGAAAAAAATTTGTCGCTTCTTTTGGCAGCCCAAGATGGGATGGCATATAATAGTCGGACACGATCTATGGCAACAAGTTACTTATTATAAATATATCGCCCCTAGCACCACATTAGACTGGATCATGGGTAGTCTTCGAAGATACTACACGCTCATCGATCATTTGAAAGACCATTACTAGATCCATCCACCCGATCAAACAAGGGTCGATTGGCGCATTGGATCCCGGGGAGCGGATCAAAAGTGGAGTGGATGCCTGGTCTGGTTGCGGACATGAATTTACTCTACCATTGGATATCGAGATTACACTCGCCCCATGCTCTGGTAGGTTGTTTATATCTTAGATTGCCGATCCGAAGCATACCACTCGGGCCTCACAAGCATGGTTATCAAGACAAGAACCCGAACCTCCCGAACAACGGTGGCTGATTTGGGAGCAAGATTCATCGAGGGCTCTCCACACCACCAACATCAGATTAGCAGTTAGGATGATGAGATTATTTGGGTTGTATCTTCGATCGCAAGATACACTTTGAAGATCGATTACTACACTCTCGTAGTCAGTGGAGTCATAGGACAAGCTCGGTGGTGGAAAAATTTATGGAAATTGAAGGCACCCCCCAAAGCTAGATTTCTCATGTGGTGCATACTATCGAATTGCACCCCCACATAGGACAACCTTAGAAAAAGGGTGTTCCATGGACCCTCCAGATGTTGTTTATGCCTCTCATAGGTAGAAACTGTTAATCATTTATTCCTAGAATGCCCTGTAATATCACATCTTTGGCACTCTACGAATCACATTCTTGGGTCGCACTCAAATCGGAACGACTCCTCGGTCATTACGCTTGGGAAAAAGCCGGTGGCATGGATCTCGAAGGCTAAAAGACATGAACATCCCCCTCCTCATTGTCGGGGTATTCGGCTCACAAGGAATCATTATATCTTTATGGATAGACCAGTGATTGGGACCGTACCTATAGGACCATTAGTATCCATATTCCAACTTATCCCCTGAGGATAAACATGAAGCACATGACGAGACCATCATACTCGAGACTATTGACCAAACCATACCCCTGGGCTTATTTCGATTGCGCATCCAATCCTAATGGATGCGGGGGAGCGTGTTGTACTTCACATGCATGACACTCATTTCTTCCACATTAAGATGGGACTTGGTCCCGGGATCAAATAACTATGTCGAACTTAATAGCCTCAAACTTCCCCTCACCTTTTTCCCCGTGAACAAGGTTGCAACCGAATTCGAGATCTTTGGGGATTCATAAATCATCATCAATTGGTTTAACTTGAAGGCACAATGTCGACTCACTTGCTTAGAGCACTTACGGATGAGGCCTTATTATTAAAATCACTATTTGATTTTTATCTCCGTTACCCACATTTACAAGCAAAAAAATCGGGTGGCCGACAAGCTTTCCAAGGAAGCCACGCAGCTAGAGTGGGGTCGATGGCATATCTTGACTCATGAAGGGGAATAGGAATATCAGCTTTATCAACTGCTCGTTCATCGAGGATTTTGATGCATGGTGGCGCAGTCATTATCTCAACTGATGTTTTGATTTTTGTTGCCATATCGTGAAAACTATATTAACGTCTACTGGATCGTCATCTATTTTATTTTTTTCTTGTATATTACATGTCCCGGACTTTATTTTATTTTATTTATGTACATATTATATTAGAATAGCTAAAAAAGCTCATACCTTTGTATTAACATAATATCGACTCTACTGAGAATATGTATTTTTATTTTTGATCTTAGCATAGATGATTATACTCGCTAGATTTAACATGTAATTTTTCTTATTATTAATGAAAAATTAAGACTTTTTTCTCGAAAAAAAACTAGTGCATATGCAATAGTTATTAAAGGAAGCATGTTGTGATATTTTACTTGCATGTGATGAATATACATGAATATATGGAGAAGCATCACTAGTATAGATTTGTGAATGGGTTGATTCATACTTTATGAATCCCGACATCAATGTATGTTGAAGACAACATTAGCGGGAAATGATGGTGACTTGTGCAAAGGATATATTATGCTTAACATGGTGGCAAGTAAATGATTAATTGTTCAATGGTTCATGCGGATGAGTGCGAGTTGCGGGATGGTCCATTGTAGGTACAACCATGCCACTAAGATATTAAGATATGAAGATTAGTGGATAAATGTTATCATAATTATTTAATGGTTTTAGGCTAGATATTTGTATCTAAACAATATTTCCTTGTAATATTTATAACAATGGTTAAGGGATGGTCTCCCTTATAAGCCATTGAGTTAGGGGTGAGCACCCTCGTGAGTGTTTAATAATAAAATTAAACATTTGCCTGTTTTCACCCTACGGGGTTTTCAGGGTATATCAGTGTTCAATGATGTGACTTATTATTGTGTCATATTGATGATGTTGATTCCTTACTTGTTGTGATGTTCATAATGTCAAGTATGTGATTAATTAATCTGGTTAAAGGAGTCATGAAATGGATGTAAGGTTATATCATACAGTTTATGTTAATAGACCACAAGAATGATTTTTAATGGTTATGCAACTTACTATTCCTCAACTAAAGTTACTCTATGAAATGATGAACATTCTATCTAATGATTAGCGAGGAATCTTGAATAGTGATTTCTATAGTTACATGTAGGTAAATTGTACAAAAAATTTCTAACTCTTTGCATTTCCATGTGAGGATATCAGGCATGTTACATTTATACCTTCCAAACATTTCAATACATGATAAAGATACTTTATCACATTAAAAAATGATTTTGAATAAAAGTATAAAATATCTTTAAAAAAATTGGAAAAAAAAATTATACCTTTAACATTTTTACCATAGAAAATTTATACCTTTAAACTTATATTTGATTTATGCAATTATGATGACACCAAAATATATTCATGCTTAAACTGTTAAGGGAAAAAAATATTCATGTCTAATTGTGAAACAACAACACAACTAGCATTTGCACCAAAAAGGTGCAAAGACATGCCGATAGAAATGTAAAAAATTTTGAAAATAGTTTTTATTTTGCAAATTAATTAAGAATCAAAGTTTTTTACCCATACTCACAAGTATACAAATTAAAAATTCACTAATATTTAAAAAAAATAATTAAAAAATTAAAAAATATTTTTTTCTAAATAAACATATACCTATATATTTTTTGCTAATCTAACCACCCAAATCAAAAGAAAATTGTAAATACCAACACAAATGGCAAATGCGTTTGAACTAGATATCATTCTAAAAGTAACCCTATTAGCAAGTCTGCACAACTAAAAAAAAATTAGGCCAATTTTAAAATGACCTTTATCATAAAAAAAAGCAATAAAAAAGATGAAAGTTTCTTGGAAAAGCGACCCCCTTCATACGAAAAAAATAATCAGTAAAAACAATCTGAAAAAGTAAAAGTAAAAAAACATCTGAAAAAGTAAAAGTAAAAAAACATCTGAAAAAGTAAAACTCACTGGGAAAGCCACCACTGCCAGATTCATTCGAAAAAGGTGGTCAGAAGAAAAAACAAGGGGAAAAATAAAGCTTTCAAGAAAAGCCACCCGCTTGATTCGTAAAAAGGTGAAAAAAACCACAAGGTTGACTTGAATTCAAGTGAAAAAGTGTTTCTTTATTACTGAAATACACCATCTTATTTAAATATAGATTTCCATGTCTCCCTGTCTACAGGTTGATCCTCTTCTTTTTCTTTTTCATGTATTCTCTGCCGCGTTTCTAGTTCTTACGTATCACTATGTTCATCCATCGATATTGGATTTCAGTTTCCTCGACACCATTGATCTTTTTGAGAGTCTGTGTGGATTAGAGTGAGGTTGTATCCTACTCTAACATCAGTGGCGTTATCCACAGTGCCTGTCATTCAATGGACATAGTGGTTGGGCTCAAATTCACACATATGGAAATTTCTCTATTTCTCTTCGCAATTTATAGTTCATCTTTTTAGTTAATAATATGTAAAAGTAATCGTCCTTATTGATATGTAAACATAGTATAAACAACATAAATGAATGCAGATTTTGTTTTTTGGGAAAATTTTATGGCTCAACCAAAAGTCAATGATAGCGCTTTTGTAAAATCATCCTTTCACTGCGCTACACAACAGAGGTTAAAACGGGGAAACTTCCATCAAAATAAACTAAAAATATGAGAGTAGCGATGCATGAAGAAAACTGCACACTCCAAGATGCCTGCAAGTATAAAGAAGGGGAGTGATTCAAATTGTCTAGTCTGCCCCTGAAATTATATCCAAACAAATCTTTAAAGAAATTTGAAAAACGATTCAAAGAAAACTGCACACTCCAAGATGCCTTCAAATATAAAGAAGGGGAGCGATTCAAATTGTCTAGTCTCCCCCTGAAATTATATCCAAACAAATCTTTAAAGGAATTTGAAAAACGATTGTCCAATGCAAGGTTGATAATTTACACAGCAAAATTCTATTGTCTTGGGCTTGCAATAATAAGAATCATCTGCTCCATCATTGTTGAATGAATTTGCATACATATCTCTTTCTTTTGAACGCCTGTGAGTGGATTACATGGCTTAGAAGGAAATTTCAGATTGCAGGACGATGCAGACCCCACGATTGGCTCCACTGGAAGATTATCACAGTTGCAGACCTCAAGCATATAGCAATCAAGATCATGGATGAAGAGTTCATCCACATAAATCCCACCTTCTTCCATGATTCGCTTCCATGACATCATTTCTTGCAAAACCTGCACATCATTGCACTGCAATTCCAAACACATGGTGAAACTCGGTATAGTCATCTACAAAAATCAACAGAAAATCAGCTCCTAATTACCAATTATGCATGTAGCTATAAATATCTATATGTAAAGGCTAATATAGGTGAATAATATACCTGAGATGTGATTGTCTCTTGCATTGATTTCAATTTTCTTGGATACATGCTCCATATTGCAGCAAGTGGATGCCTATTCCGTAATTAAACAACCTGCAATAGTCAAAACCAAAAATTATAAACTACAAACATCTTGACAAGGCGGTGTTCATACTGTAAGTGTTATGACTGTAAGTTTTAGAAGCAAAATTATTTCATTACTGCATTGCTCTGATTGAGGTATTTTTCATTTTCAAACACATGAATGTAAATAGAGAAAATGTCTGCACTTTGAATCGATAGAGGTCTGCAGTTTGAATCTGATTACACTTTCGATCATGTGGTTCTGAAACCATGGGAGTTCCAAAGGACAAACCGGCGATGGAGATGGTGGTGGCGGAGTGGATCAAGGGGACGTGGATCCAAGAGGAGGATGCGTCGCTGCACAAGCCCATGGCGAAATGTTGGCGACATAAATGGTTGCAAGAAATGGCCGCAGAGGAATTATGGAATGCTCCGGGAAATCTTGCAGGCTGTGGTGCAACCCGCTGAGCCTGCAGGTGGAGCATCACCCTTTCAGCCATGTCAGGAAATATAGATACAACCTGACAATTTGGGAGATGCGAGTAATTAAAATCCAAGAATGAGTCAACTGAGTGACATTGTTGAGATTTTGGAGTCAGTTGTTGAGGATGACGAATCTCAACAGTGTCGCCAGAAGGAACTTATAATAAAATTCCTATCGATATAATTAATAATAAAGTTTTAACATGTCCCATCACATCCGCCTCATCTTTTGTAGTTGTTCTCCACTTGTATTATAGATTGCACGAGATAGATGTATTTATGTACCAATTTTGAGTCATGGTATCTCCTTATTCCCATTTAAATGATTGTGTTCCCACTAGTTCAAAACTAAAAATAATTATAGATGTTTAACCTTCCAAACTCTATATCAATATTTTCCAACCTAATACTTTCATATTATTGGTAATTCTTATATTTAACTTTGGCAAAGGTATATAGTCATCCATATTAAGTTAAATTTGAATTGTTTCAATACATTTATTTAAGGTATAAAGAGTTTTAAATATTGTATTTTTAAAATTCCATATAATAAGATAAAATACATTAAAAAATATTCTATAATTTATAATTTTGAAATTAAAAAAATAAATTTATGTTTTATTTGTGTTTTATTGAATCATTTTTTATCTCATGGACATGATTAGATATTTTATGTATAAAATGAAATTAAATAAGATGAAAGTCAAGAGATATCCTAAAATTGTTTCTAACCCTAACCAAAATTACCACCAACCAAGGATAACATAAATATGCTTAGTATTGGTAGACCATTAAGAGATAAAGGAGAATATTGTTTTGTAGAATAAGGATAATATTAAAACTATTATTACATCAAAATTTAAGGAGAAATTGGCCAGTGATAAAAAGTTAAACGGAAAAAGGAAACTAAGATATTATAAGGAGGTGATATACTCAATCTCGAAAGTAAATTTTTTTTTCTCTACAATAAATATATTAAGAATAAAATAAACATTGCTAAAATAAGAACAAATTCTCATGATCTTCATAATGAAACTATGCAGTGGTCAATCCCCAAAACACCACGGGTTGAAAGAGTGTGTCACATTTGTGACGTTAAGAGGGTTGAAGATGAAAATCAATTTATCTTAAATTGTCCTTCTTATGCTCTCATTTGATCTAATTTTCAAAATATTTATGACATTACCAACCTTCTTAACCTTTTAAGTGAGTACAACTATAAAAAATTATTATGAGATTCATAACTTGAAATTTTGCGTGGGTCAATCCTCAAAACACCATGAGATGAAAACAATTGTCACATTTGTGGCATTAAGAAGGTTGCAGATGAAAATTACATTCTCTTAAATCGTCCATATTATACTCTCATTTGATCTGATTGTCAAAATATTTATCACACAACCAACCTTCTGTTGATGCCCCTAAAATTGGTGCAAAATCGGGGAAAACCACTCGGTCGGGGTCTTAAAAACCGTCCCTTATCTGTTTGAGATGGTGGCTCCTACTGGATTTATGGGACTAGTTTCCTAATGAAATATGATTTGGTGGATGGATGGTATTTTAACTGACTGTGACTTGATAAATGGGAGTGATAACAAGTTTAAAAGGAAATAGAATATACCTATTTCTATCCCGGGATGAATTATCTTTCTATTATATGTGATTTAAAGAGATGATCTTTTAGTGAATGCAAATAAAGGTTTTACAAACACTTAGAGAGATGTAGAAAAATTTAAGATGATTGATTTGATTAAATAGTTAATCAAATCAACTGAATAAGCATATATCACATGTATTTATTGCATATATTGAGTATAAAAAATGGCAATAGAACATGTTCAGAAGTGAATTAATGCTAGATTGTGTTAAAAATATACATAAAACAAAACACCATAAGGAAAATCAACTATTTCTCATTTGAAACAGAATATCAAATTAAAGATAAAAGTACCATATATATGTTAACTCTGCTTTTTTGAAAAACAGTATTTGATCCAACCTTTTCTATTAAGAAAAACTTTAAGAGTACAAAAGTGCAACTTCTGTAAAGTCTTCTTTTCAAAATTTCAGGACCCCTTCTTAAAATACATGAAGGGGTTTATATAATAAAATAAAGAATACAAAAATAGAAATTACATAAAGAGCCGAGGAGGTTTAAAAAAATCCTTACATTAAGTGAAATTACAACAAAAACATAATTTAGTGGGATGACTCGCTTCAGGATTGCATCGTTGTCTCTTTGGCCATTTGTTCCTTTAGTTGAAGGATGTTGATCATAGGCTAAACCTAAGGAGGTTGGTCTGGCCTAATGTGTAGTTGTTCTGTATAGACTGCATCTCATAGTGGAGGCATCATGTAAGAGGAAGTATCTGTTAGACATTGCAACATTAGCCATTGGCTATGTGGCTTAACCAAATACTTCCAATACTTTTCCTAGTCCAGATTCTCCAATTTTCTAATGCTTTCTTCCTTTACCTTGGACATTCCCACTGTCTTATTAAATAATTTACAATAGGTAGAGAACCAGGAGGGTATCTATCAATCATATTAGCAGCAATGAGATTCTGGCTAATTTTTTCAACAATGTTGTTAGCAATGTCTTTGGCTTTGCAAATTTCCCTTTCAAATTGTTTTAACTGTATGTCCCAATTAGTAAATAAGATTTATTTTTTGGAATCTTCAATCCTAGGAAGATGGGCCTTTCAGCCTTCAACAGTATCTTGATAGGTGACATACTGTGATATTTTGTCATCGATCTCATCAAAGCTGATCCTCTGGTCAGCTACTCGATTCATCAGTGAATCACTTTTTTCACATAGTTCAATAATACTGGATAATTTTTGGCATAAAACAACTTGTTGTTGGGCCAACAAGGTATTTAATTCCAAAGCTTCCTTCCTGAATTCATCTACTTTGGGATTACCTTTCAACTGCACAACAGTGAATTGCAATTGATGTATCTAAGTATCTTTAGCACCAATTTCATATTGGTGTTGAAGCTTTAATTGATCTAGGCTCTGTTGGGGTTGTGTACTTATGTTTGTAATTGTTGATTAACATTCTGCTTCTCTGATTGTAATTACTGTTCCAATTGAAGGATTATTTCATCCTTTTCTTTGACTAATTATTGAACTTCAATGGCCTTGCCTATGGTGGCGGATGCATATGCTCCTGCAAACTGAGTTGTGTTAGATCTTGAGATGGATCTACTTGCGAGTCTTTCCAAACTACTTCCATAGGGACATCTCCGAGAACAAGGATTTGTGACCGTTCTATTCTCCTCCTTTTCCTCTGCCTACTCATGACAAATTTATGTCTGGGACTATAAAATATGTCTAAAGGAGGAATTTCTTCAATTTTCAACACAATTTCTCATGTAGGGTAGGCCGGGATAAAATCTACTTGTTGCGTGTTAACTGATTTTTCAGTTGACTTAGCAGTAAATGGGTTCTAACTTTTCCCATGAGGTGTTTCCATTTCTTCTTGATGATAAATGATCACCATTTCTTGGTCTCCTTGAATTTGTTGATTAAACTCCTTCCAGACATCATTTAATTCACTTGGAAACTGTGGATCTTTGGCTTGCACTCCAGTAGACTTATCTTCTTATGTTCTGCTAAGGACTTCAGTATCCTTAGGTGGTTGCTCATTTTCCTTCTCTTTCTGTTGTTGTTCCTTCTGTGAGATGGGTTGGGATAACTCTAGTATATTTAAAGGAATCCCTTCCAATCTTTTATTTCTGTAATGCTTGAATTTTGAAAGCTATTGTGGATTGAAACGCGATGATACTAATTTTTGTACTATAGAATAAGTATCAATTGACTCAAACAAGTCATCAAAGTCATCATCTTCATGCACAGATGTTCTGATATTCACTTGAGTTGTGAAATTGAAGGCAATTTAGTTTGGGTTATAATTCATGTTTGAAATTGTAAACAATTTCAAGCATTGGATTTGATTGACCTCTAACCCTGCATGCTTGTAATTTTCTAATGCATAGACACCACATTGAATAGGAAAAGAGGGACACAAAGCTTTCTTTTCTTCCTTCAAAAACTTAGCCAATCCATTATCAACATTCTGATAAGCAATTTCTCTTGCGAGAATTTTATTTCGAACAAACAATGTTAGGACATGTGGTCAGGCTAAGCTTCCAAAGACTCAAACATTGATCTAGATTTATGAAGGAATGCAATAATGCACAAAAATAAACATAAATACAAAGATGCAGTAGAAATAAAACTTCATTTCATTAATATCAAATAACATAAATATGCTTACAGACATAATGGAAATAAACTAGCTAAGGCGTTGGTAGCTTATCTTTAAGAAGAGATGTGGCGGCTACAGGCCTCTCAACTGTGTTACAATGAGGCTCGAAGGCCTATTTATTTTTGAGAAACAATGGAAAACCCTAAACATCTAAAAACCTAACCCTAGGAGATGAAGCACCAAAACTATGGGCTCTGTTTGGGTAAATTGGTACATTAACTCCCTGGGGACATAATGTTGGCATATGATCTCTGTTTGACGTGTTCAATACCCCGTTAGAAATATCTATTTGAGGAATACAAATTTTGACGTGAGCAATATCAAAGGAGCTTCCATGTTGCTCCCGGTTTTCCCAAAAAATGTTGTTTAGGGCCTTAAAACGGCTCCGGAGGTTCAGGACTCAAAAAACTACTAAAAATAGCAAGTTGTGCTGAAACTGAAAAACTGAAAGAACCAATGGTGGAGGTCCAAATGGAATAGGTGGGTGGCCACCAATATCCACCTGGATCATTCCTACCCCCTTAGGATGTAATGGTCCCCATTGTGTTGAGTTCCTCCATGAGATGAGGCAAATTCTGCTGAACTTGGTATTAGATTTGTCGAAGATGTCATGAACCTACTTGTGGATGTGCTGGACACATTCAATAAATTTGGTTGCTTTATCAACCTCTAACAGTACATGTGTGGATTTTTTCTGTGTGGTCGCATGAGCTATGGAAATATCAGGTGGCGGCGTGCCTGGGGTCAAATAAATGGAGTTCTTGACCTGACAGTGTAGAGGAAACTCTGTGGGTGAGGAGAAAATGTCCACGTATTCCTCCACGAATTTTTCCATCAGTTTCTGCCATGTGGGGGAGCCCTGTTTCGAGGCTATGGTCACAATCTTCTTCTTGCCTTGTGGGCAAATTATAATGAAAATAAATTTCCTGGTTTCAGAAACAATCTTACTGCGTTGTTTTGCAGTAGTCAAAGATATGGCAGGAAGCGGTACTACCTCTGGTATCCTGTAAAATTTATTTCCAAAAGTAAGAACAAAAACACGATACCTAGACTCATACACAGAATGTCGCTTCGACAAGTATGTTTGGCCCAATAATACATCAGACACATCAAGAGGAGCAACATCACATAGTACCTCATCCATGAATGGCTTGATGTTGTACGGAAGGCGGAACTGCTGGCGGATGCAGAGATATCTTCCTTGGTGAAGGCACCCAATGGTACACGGTTGCAGGTGTGGTATGGTCGGTAGGCTGAGTCGCTTCATGAACTTTGCTGAAATGAGGTTCTTTTGGCTTCCCACTATTGACAAGGAATTGCGAATGGAAGAGGCGCTCCCCCTCCTCTGGATCCTCGAGATTCTCCCTCAAGAGCTTGGTGGTGGAAATAATGGAATTGGGATCCACATCAATGATATATTTCCCTTTGTCATTGATCTTTTCTAGTTCTAACTCAGGATCAAAACATGCATCTAATTCGGGTGCCTTCAATTTGGCCACCAACGACTGTTTGGCCCGACAACCGTTTGTGCTTTGAGTGGGGCTATAATTAAATTCACACAACTTCCTTATGTCCTTCTTTGGATTTGTGGTGTTGTTCTAAGTTGCCCTGCTTTGGATTTTCCCCTTGTTCTGTGGTTCGGGGGCGCCTTTCCCTAGCATCGGATTCGCGGATCCAAAGTCTTACTTCTTTTGCTTAAATTTCTGCTCGATCATGGCAGCATAGTGATATTCCATGCCAAGCAAGGTAATTTTGAGGAACTCAATTTCCTCTTGAATGTATCTATGCAAATAGATGCGGTACTTGAGCACCAAATGTCTCTCTGAATCTTTAATACCCAACTTTTTGCATAGGGTATGGAACAAATTTGTCAGTTCGTGCACATCTTGATCCCTTTGCTACCGCAACATGTGTTAGAAATTGGTTCAACGCTCCCTGTGTGTTTTGCGACATGGACTAACCACCTCTCATGGATCCTAACTCTGGATATTATAGCGGAGACTAATGCATGCGGGTTTTTGTCTAACTACAATCGTGATTCCAACAATTGGTATCAGAGCGATAGGTCTCAAGTTCGAAACTCACCCAGCTCGCGTTGGGGGGGGAGATTGTTGGACAGTGGTTCAACGCTCCCTGTGTGTTTCGCGACATGGACTAACTACCTCTCATGGATCCTAACTTTGGCGATTATAGTGGAGACTAATGCCTGCGGGTTTTGGTCTAACGAGAATCATGATTCTCACAGCATGGTCCATTGGATGTATTTATCCTCATAGATATCCACAGGGTAATATTATTCCTTGATGCCATCTCAGAATGAATTCCAAGTGGGTACAATTGAGAACAGAGAGGATTCCCTCTGGTCCTTTTTCTCACAGTAGGTTTCCCACCATTCTTTGACATGGCGAGCAACTTTGAGGAGTGAAAAAGTAATCTTTTCTCGGTCGGAGAAATCATGGACCGAGAAATACCCTTCCAGAAAATTCAACCATCTATCTACAATGTCTACATCTATCTTGCCTTCAAATACATGAATGTTGAATTTGACTTGTACCTTCAAAGGAGTGGTGCCTCCAGAGTGGCTTCTTGATGTAGATGCGCCACTAGTGGGCAACCATTGAAGGATCTATGCAAAGTTATCCATCATCATGTTCCTCTGTTTCTCAAGGCCTCCTCAAGCAATAATTTGATAGGATCTCTTGCTACCTCATCCTTCTTTTCTTCCTCCATGGGAGGTCATCGAGGTTTGCGAGGCCGATCTTGCAAGGGTTCAACTAGATCAAGCCCTAACACCTTATACCCTGACCTCATTGGAGACATGCAAAGAAAAACACGAGAAAAGGTAGGGCACACGCGTCCGTTACCACCGATCCCGGTTGTACGAGAACACAATAATACAAATAAATAAACATAAATACAAAGATGCGGAAGAATTAAAACTTCATTTCATTAACATCATATAACAAAAATATGCTTACACACATAATGTAAATAAACTAGCTAGGGCACTAGTAGCTTATCTCTAAGAAGAGATGTGGCGGCTATAGGCCTCTGAACTGTGTGACAATGAGGGTCGAAGGCCTATTTATTGTTTAGAAATAATGGAAAACCATAAACATCCAGGAAACTAACCCTAGGATATGAAGCGCCAAAACTATGGGCCTCGTTTGGGTAAATTAGTACATCAACTTCCCAGGGACATAACTTTGGCATATGATCTCTGTTTGACATGCTCAATACCTCGTTAAAAAGATCTATCTGATGAATAAAAATTTTGATGTGAGAAACATTTAAGGTATATCCATGTTGCTAACCAAGCTGCTCAAAAATGTCGTTTGGGCCGTAAAACGACTTTGAGTCCGAGACTTGAAAAATACCAAATAATGATAAGTTGTACTAAACCGACTGCGGAAAGAAACCAGTGGATTTGGGGGTAAAAATGGAATGAGGTGGGTGGCCACCAATATCCACCTCGATCATTCCTCATAGGAATCAATGGTCCTTGTTACATTGAGTTCCTCCATGAGATGAATGACCAAACTCCTCACTTTGAACTTTGGTATTGGAATTGTCGAAGATGTCATGGACCTATCGCGCACGTGCTCGATGTGTTCAATAAATTTGGCTGCTTTATCGGCCTCTCAAAAATACATGTGTTGAATTCCGTTTCATGTGGCCACATGAGGTAGGCAGTTACCAGAGCGCGATGCACAGAACGTGGGCGGATCAATGGAGTGCTTGACCTTTGACAAGCGATTTGAAGGGAACACTCTATGGGTGAGGAGAAAATGTCCTCACATTCCTCCACGCACTTTGTCCATCTGTCTGCCGCCATGGCACGGTAGCCCTGCTTTCGAGGATGTGGCCACTGGTATTCCTTTCTTTCCCTATGGGTGAATTGTAGTGAAAAGTAAATTCTCATGGCTTTGGGAAACAATCTCACTTTATGTTGTTTCTGTCAGAATAGTCAAAGAGATGGTAGGAGGCGGTACCATATGGCATCCTGCTACAATTGTATACAAAGATGAGCAACAACATCTGACATGAGGCCTAAGAATCGTACACAACATGTCACTTCCACAAGTATGGCTGGCCCAATAATACATACGACACATGAAGAGGAGCAACATCACATAGTACCTCATCCAGACTGGAGTAGGCTTGATGTTGTACGGAAAGGCATTCTTTAATCGGGCTGTGGACATGAGATCTCTGCTTGGTGAAACCACGACGGTATATAGTTGTAGGTGTGATATGGCTCGCCGAGCAGGTTGCATGATACCCTCTATCAAATGAGGTTCTTTTGGCTGCCATTATCGACACAGGAAATTGATGGAAGTGAAGAACGCTTCACCCACATTTTGCGAATGGAAGAGGCGCTCCTCCTCCGAGATCCCGAGATCCTCCCCTCCTGGAAGCTTGGTGGGTGGCAAAAATGGCACTAGGATACCGCATCGATGATCTTCTTCCCTTTGTAATTGCTTGCCATCAGTTCTAGCTTAGGCATGGATCATACATCCCGTGCCGGTCTGGGCTCAGCCACATAGTAACTGTTTGGCTCGAGCTTTCCTCTTGTTTTGTGTTTGTGAGTGGAAAGTCACATGCACTGATCACACCACTTACCTATGTCGTCATTTCATCCTTTTTGGTGTTGTTAGTGAGTCGCGACTTTTGGATTTTCCTTGTTCTCGCGGTTCGAGGGCGCCTTTCCTCGGCGGTTTGCCGGATTTCATGATCCAGTGACGCTTCTTCTCGGTAAAATTTCGCTCGATCATGAGGCTGGTATATGCGATATGCCATTACATATGAGGTAATTTCAAGGAAATATATTTTCTCCTGAATGTATATGTGAAAATAGTTGCGATACTTGAGCACCCAAAGTCTCTCTGAATATTTAATACCCAACTTTGTGCGTAGGGTATGGGAAACCGTTACCCGTCGGGCCGTAAATGCACATCTGATCCCTTTATCGCCACAAAGTGTGAGTCCATTGGATGTGTTGTCCTCATAGCTCCTTACCTAGGTATATTTTTCCTGATGTCATCTTCAGCTCATTCCAAGTGGGTGGAGCTCGAGAGGCGGTAGAGGTTCCTTTTCACGGGGTCAGTTTTGAATCACAAGTGGGTTTTCCTACTAGTCTTTGACATGGGAGGCGACTTTGAGGAGGAGACAAAGTACATATCTCTGGCCGGAGAAATCATGGACCGAGCATACCCGTCCCGTAAAATTCAACCATCTATCTACAGATGCCTGCATCTCATTTGGCCTTCAAATACGGGAATGCTCTGAACTTTGATTTGTCTGCCTTGAAATGAGTGGGCACCTCCGGGAGGTGCAGCGGCTGGATGACAGATGTATGCCAGTGATGGTGGCCGTTGAAGGATATGGGAAAAAGCTGACTCATCATGGTGTTCGTTTGTTTCTCGAGCTCTCAGAGTCGATAATTTGACCAGAAGTTCAGCCGCTTCCCATCATCTTTATTTTCTTACCTGCCATGGGGTTCGTCGAGGGTGTTGAGGTCTCACCCGTGACATGTTCTTATACATCTTCCTAGACCTTTTCATTCACCCTGAACCTCCCGAAGTTGTCAATATAATTGTATATTAATTGCAAAAGAGAGCATCTAAAATGGTTTTTAACTATATTTTTGTGTCTCGATGTTTTGGATTTAGATTTTTCTCATTTAGGCTAGCGGAATCTTGCCACTTTTCCACTCGCAACTCTCCGAGTAGCCATTTTGTGAAACTCTGTGTTACAGGTGTTCACGTGATAGCGAGCCACATGGGCAAGTCGTAAAATGATGTGGACATGGATCGTGTCCTATTGGCTGCTGCGAGTGTAGTATAGGGAGGCTGCAAAGGGTAGGCCAAGTGGAGATGGCAACCGTGAGTCCCACGGTGATAGGACTCTGCGTTTCTCGTCACGTGGAGATTTATATGGCCATTTCTCGGACTGCGTGAGACAAATCAACGTGCGAGCATGGCTCCGCAAGCCGAATTCAAACATCCACTCTTCATGAATTTACTCCTCCATGTGGCATTGTGATCCTGAATGCTGGACGTCAATAGTTTTACGTGTTCTCCGTAGGCACAAACTTCAGGGAATTAGTTATGTTCCTTTTGTTATAAATAATGCTGGTTGCATACGCATATTAAATAGTCTCATTAGCTTCCGGACAGCTGTCAATGTGATGGGTGCCATTTTGTGCATGTCTCCTTCATTGTAATTTTGTTTAATATATTAAAGAGACTCTGCATTTCGACGTAATTGTGCTTGAAGATTGTTTGCAAAATTTGTGTAGAGGGCCCCACTGCACCGTGAGGTTGTGCATTATTATACCTTCGTTTGTTTTATTTATTAGCTCATTGTGCCATAATTCATTAATGTGTTTATTATTTATCTTTCTTAATCGGCCATGCTTCATCTATAATTATAATCTTTTATGCTTTATTACATACATACAATACTTAATCTTTCTGTTTATGTTGTTGTTAATGATCGGTGTTCTTGTTTGAGGTTATAAATAGGCGGTAGGACGTTGCATAACTTTTTGACTAATGACATGGAATTAATATTATTCTATGTAATTTACTTTTGTTTAGTTTAACTTAACTGCCTTTGTTTAATTGGAGTCTTGCACATTCATTTGATGATTAGATTTAGATATATTAAATTGCTCATGACATTTTGAGTTACCTCAAAACCAGTGCAGGTATTGGTGAGATTGAATTATGAATGTGTGGTACGATATTAATTTTACGCCTATACAAGTTAGATATATTAGGTACTCATGAAGCATTTTTCGATTACCTACGAAAACCACAATGGTGCGATGGTGAGATTGAATTATGAATAATATGGTTGATATTAGGTTTACTTTTACTGCAATTAGATATATTAATTACTCATGACATCTTTAGTTATAAACATTTGGGTGATGGTGAAGTTGAATTATGAATGTGTAGTTTGATATTAGTTTACTTTCTGCAAGTTATATATCAGGTTATCAGGTTGTTTATGGTTGTATCCGGCCATGGTAGGACTAATGGTGAGGGATCACACAAGATAAGTTGATGTAGTTTGATTTAGATTTACTTTGTTTTACCGTACTGATTTCTTTAAAACGCCAATTTCTTTTGTGTTTGAGCAGCTTAAAATAGTGGTTTTGTGATCGGTAGTTCATTGTTTGTTTGACTAGAGTAGTGATACAATTTCATTTCTTTGGAAAAATTGTTTGTCATTGTGTGTTTTAAAATTCTTTGAAGTTTGAAATCATTAGAAAAGGCATTATTGTCTTGAATATTTGTCTCCCATACTTGTCTTTAGAATTTCATAAAAAATGTGACAAAAAGTAAAATGATTTATCTTACTGCACATATAATGGCCATACGTTAGCTTACGAATCCGGATTGACAAATTAAATGTAGCAATTTGAACCTAAATTATTAAACATTTAGCGCAGAATTCTTGAGAAGTGTTAACAACCAAAATGTAGCCAATTTCTTAAAAAAAAAAAACAAAAATAATAAGAAACTTGATAACTTCAAGTATGCTCTCCTCTTTTCCTAGTGTGATGGAAAGATGGAGAGAAAGAGGGTATTAGCCCAAATTTTTAAAAAATAAAATAAAATAAAAAATGACATGCATAGAGCAAGAGATTCTAGGGGAAGTGTAACTAGGTATTAATTGTAAAAAAAAAAATAATAAAGAAAGGAAAACTGACCTTGGCAGAAGTATGCTCTCCTCTTACCTGATATGGTCAAATTAAAGAAATTATTAGTTTAGTAATTTCTTAAGTATGCTCTTCTTGCACCTGGTGTGATGGAAGATCAAAGAAAGTGTTAATGACTTTTAAAAAATAAAAAAAATAAAAAATGACATGCATGAAACAGAAATTGAAATATTTGTTAAAGCCAAGAGTTCGATTTTCACAACTCCATCTTCTTGAAGGCATGAACAGTTACACCATCTGCCCTAGCCTTAAGATTTTGGAATTCCAAGGAGCGAGAAATTTGAATTAGAGGTTCTCTATACACCTGCTAAATCTCATTTAAAAGAAGAACTCTCTCATCCTCCCTTGATAGAAAACTATGGACTTTGAGACTCTAAAAAACATCATGGGAGAAATAATAGATTGAGTTTAGGTAGAGGTGAGGAGAAACAATGGAGACAGCAATGGTGAAGAAATAATGGAAGAAATAGGGAAGGAGACAACTTGTTTGGATTCCTAGTTGGAAGTGAGGAAACTCTCATACAACGATGAAAATACCTCACCATCTGTCCTCCTAACTTTTATGGATTGAAAGTGAGGATCCTGACATTACTGTTTGAGTTTGAAGTGGTATGCCGAACCTGCCATTATATGGAAGACTCTCCAAAAACTCAAGCTTTGTTTCCTTCAACATTGAAGAGAGGCTGCTGAAATGGTTCATGGAATTGTACTCAATCTATAGGACTTGGAATGATATGAAACAAACATTTTTGGATAGATACTTGGACTGTGTATGCCTGATACACAGGATGAGTATTGAAATGAAGTGCAAAAATAAGATGAAAATTTGGAAGACTTACTTGAAATATTTCAATACAACTTGAAAAGAACGAATGAGCAACTTAGATGATGAAACATTGAAAGCCTCATGTTAAAGCCATTAGAGATGAATGGATAGATATTTTAAACATGATGGGGAAAGGGCATTTCTCAACTAGCCATGACATATGAGAACTTATGTGTCCATCTCTCAAGAGGAAATCTAAAAGCAGGAAAGAGCTGCAGGGATAATATAACTGATGAGATTTAACAAATGTAGCTGGATGGTAGTGACAGAAGATTGGTAATATGTGATAGTTAAGCTAAATGTAGGGGCACTTGATGAACAACTAGACACCCTTAAAATCCAAAACAAGCAAAAACGAGAAACGGATACTTTAGCCATCTTTTGTCAAGGAAATGTATGAGAGCATGCTTTGAGGAATGTCCATGGATGCAAAAGTTGGCAAAAACATGTATGATTTGCTCAGAGAATCATGAGATCAAGGATTTTCCTTCAATTCACCGGACTCCATTATTTTTCAAGAAGGCCAAATTCAGTAGAATCTCTGTTTTGTTGCAAGAAGACAGCAATGAGGACAACAAACTCAAGGGTTCTTCTGAATCTTCAAAACCCATAAATTGGAATCAGCAGCAGCAACCAGCATAACATGGGAATGTATGACCATGGGTACAAGGGATGCAAAATCCCTTATGAAGTTGCAACTCAATTTCTCAATATCCTCCATCTTTTCAAAATCTACAAACTCCACAACTTCCAAACTGATGCAACTTTCATTGCCATTCCACAACAACAACATTTACCCGACAAAAATCCAAATCCTCGACTCATGCTCCCACAAAAAAGAACAAATCAACTAAAACAAGCCATTGCCAAATCCTAACAATAAAAATGTGGAATACTTACACATGGTAGAAGGACAACAATTTCCTACTATGATTGTTCCTCTCAATGATGTACAAGTCGGTCTGGTAGAGTTTTAGAAAAACCTTCTATAGATATTCAAGAGCAAGATACCTCTGAGGAGGGATTTCTCTTAAAGTCAATGAGGGGACTACCGAGGAAGCATCTCTTCGGGGAAATTCAGGCATTCAAAAGGAAGAAAATTCTAACACCACAACTCCTATGGTTGTGAGAGCAACTGCATCTTCATCTGCACCTCAGCACTACTGAAAAGACTACAAATTGACAAGGGGTGGAAAAACAAATCTTGTTTTCTTTATGGATTTTATAGATGAATTGAAGAATATTTGTATCAAAATTCCCTTGTTACAAGCCATTCGAAGAGATTCTTATTCTAGCAAAAACAATAAGGGTTGAGTTTAAAGAACCCGGAAGGAAACTAAAAGACTTCTAAAGAATACTGGTAGGAAAAGTTGAAGGATATTATGATGGGAAAAATCACCATGCGAAGTATGTAGATCCGGGAAGTCCAATTGTCAAGACACATATAAATGGGATAGAAATTCCAAAACTACATTGATTGACTTAGGGGCTGCTATTAACATTATGAGTGGGCAAGACTATGGACCAACCTAAACTTCCTAACCTTCTTTTTACACCTCGCCTGCAACTTTAGGATACGATCAATTATTATTGACAGGATAGTGTATTAGAAGATATTTGATCTCCTTAGATTCTTGGGAATATCCGGTAGATTTTATGATTTTGGCTCCCAGACGTCTGGAAGTTTTCCTTATCTTAGGAAGACCTTATGCTCCACGGTAGGTAACATTAGTTATGGTCTGCAGGGATATGCCATTTCTAATGGTAATTCGACAAGAATTCAGTTGTATCCTCGAGAAAAGCAGTCACAGTAGGGAGACAATGAATGAGGTCGATGAGTAGAGGACATTATACAACTTTGTCTTTACCATTTCGGAGGTGGTGAGGATAGTCCAAATTACGAACGCATTGAAAAATTTTGAGATATCTTAGAATAACGACCCCATTTGGGTTGGAATCTGACATAGAATATTTACATCATCAGAACAAATGTCTCTTTACTCTATGGAAGAATTTGGTAGTTCTACCATTGAGATTTTTAGGAAAAACGATGAATATCATAAAAACATTTGGAAAAGTCACAACAGAAGGACTAACCAAAATCTTGCAAAAACATTCTCTTGCATTTGCATGGGAGTATCTTTGACATGAAAGGTATTGATCCTAAAACTTATCCATCATATCTATATTGAGGAAAACGATGAACCATTGGAACCAACCTCAAAGAAAGGATAATCCAAATGTGAGGAGATAGTGAAAGAAGAGCTCCAAAAACTGTATGTAACTTCATTTATCCAATTTCAGATAGCCAGGTAGGTTTCTCTCCAAGTTATAGTACCTAAAGAATAGTAAATGGAGGTATGCATTGGTCAGTGAACAAAACAACTGAAGGATCACTTTCCTTTGCCTTTATGGCGATGAAGTGTTAGATACATTGTAAGTAAGTACTTTTCATTTTTGGATGGTTTAGTGGCTAATCAAATTGATGCTTTGCAGGAATCTAAAGACAAACCACATTTACTTGTCCATGGGGAAATTTTGCCTATGAGTGCTTCCTTTGGGTTATGTAATGCACTGCAACATTCAAAAGGCAGGTACTAGAAATTTTTTACAGATCTAATCCATGATTGTGCCATGAGGTTTATATGGATGCTTTTGATTTATGGTAATTCATTTTGAAGAGGCATTCGAAGAATTTGGAAAAAGTTCTTATAAAATGTAAAGAAACAAACCTTTCATTAAGCCATGAAAAATGCTGTGATGTTCTTTGAAAGAGTTGTTTTGGGGCATCTAATGGGGAGAAGGGATTAAGGTTGATAGATAAAGGTAAATCATCTCAAGCTCACCTGCTAAATTGCTGATGTTAAGTACACTAGGATTTACCATGTTCCACTGTGAAAATTTACAAACTTCACTAAATATGTCTTGCTATTAATTTAAAAGCGCTAATTTAAATGGAATCCAGTTTATCCATCCAGCCTTTAGTAACCGTGTGAAAACAAAAATATAAAATACCTATCTTGAAGAGACCAAAATTGAAACTCCTTTCCACATTTCTGACTAGGTATCTCTAGGATTGTGCTGAGCTAATATTTTAGTTTCTTCATGCCATTTATATACTTCAAGTAAAAATTTGACTCCCACGATTTGAACTATCTTGTGGCTGAAAAAGAGTTTTAAATGAACACGTGTAATTAATAAGTTTGAACAGTATAGCAGGCCATAAAACTTTTATTCTCTTTGACAATTACAAATTAGATATTTAATGAACAAACTTGTTACTAATGACGAGTGACAAGATGGCTCTTACTTTGCAAGAATTCAATATTCTTTGTGTTAGATGAACCGGAAAACAAAATACGATGGGCGGTTACAACATGCAAGGTTGAGAATACTAAAGAAGATTCTCCTGTGGGGATAAGTTTCTGATAGATAGCAAATTTGACCCAATATTTAGACTCGGCAAGTGTCTGAGATATTGCTAACTATTTGGTTACGGGGAAACTACCTTCACATTGTTCCAAGTGAAAAACGAAAATTATTAGGAGAGTTTTCAAAATATTCATGGATTTCTAGCAAATTGTTTAAAACAGGAGATGGAATCTTGGCAGTCAGAAGATGTGTAAGGGAAGATGAAATGTTCTTCTTAAAGCATGTGATAAACCATCGACGGAACCTTTGGAGACAAAAAAGCGGCCTATAAGAATGCCTCTCTTTAGGATATTATTGGCCTTCCCTCTTCAGATGCAAAACAATATCAGGTGTGTTTTGAAAGTAGGGAAACCTACCCTTTCAAATGAAATGCCATTGCAACCCGCAATTACTCATTGAACCCTTTGAAAAATGGGCTTTAGATTTCATTGGACCTATTAATCCACCATCTAAACAAGAAAAGTAGTATATATTGGTTTTGTCTTGATTATGTTACTAAATGGGTAGAAGCCAAAGCATTAGTATCTTGCCTAGAAAATTTAGTTGTTCCATTTTCTTTATGAGGATATTTTTACTGGCTTTGTTGTTCCAAGAGAAATTCCCATGTAATGAATCCAAGGAAACCAGTTCACATCCAACTTGGTGGAGAAGTTGATGGAAGAATACAAAATCAAGCATAGAAGAGATCTACTCCTTACCATCACTTGAAAGCAAGCTGAATGGTGATCTACAAACAAATTTCTTGAAGGAAACAATAAACTCTTTTAAAATTGTTATCCCATAGAAGAGATTGATAGAAGGCTTTACTGAAGCCACTTGTAGGCTAAAAAATTGTGGAGAAATACAACGGGACATTCTCCCTATGAACTTGTTTATGGGAAAAGAAGTCTTGCTCCCAACGATTCCAAGTCAAGACCTTCCAAAGTTCTTGATTCGATTGGGGATGGACTTATCGGAAAGCCCAAAAACATAGAATAGGCAGGTTAGATGAGCTAGATGAGATCGGACAAGAAGCAATTTTAAGGAAATGATCTCTAGTTCAATATCAAAGAAACAAATGGCATGAAAAGTACATTCAAAGAAGAAGTTTCAGAAGGAGATTGGGCATTGTTGTTTGATTTCCAAGTTTAAATATTTTCAAGGAAAATTTCGGACTCATTGGCTTGGGCCATATGAGGTTGACAAAATCTCACAGCAATGGAGCGTAAAAATCAGAACCAGGTGATGGATTTCGACTCTCTTGTGAATGACACATGTTAGAGGATTTATCCATCACAGCCACTCTCAAGGATTTTACATCAAAGTGTTTCAAAGAAAATTGCAATGGGTGATGCAGAAGAATTCTTCTTCTCCACTGACCTAGCTTTATTCTTCAGTTTAGAAAAAAAAAAAAAAAAAAGAATTTTTTTTTGCAAACTGAAAACCAATCACTTGATTGAGTCTTATCTACAGAAAATATGAAATTGACCAAAACATGACACTCTATATTTTTCAAAAAAAAAAATCTCTCTTTCATTTCTGATTTGTGACCATATCATTCATTCACTTCATTCCACTTCATTTCCTTCATTTTATCTATTCATTCCATTTTCACCAACAAATTATTTTTCATGACCATTTTCCATCTAGTGTTTGTCATCTGTTCATTTCCATTCATCCAAATAATAATTTGTGTAGTTTTCCGCAGTGACATACATTTCCACATGATTATTTTTGAATTCCGCGACGAGCGATTCATGACTACTCTTGTTTTAAAAAGAATATTATGACGAGGATATTATTTCCATAATCATGAAATTAAATGCGAGTGAGAGGACCAATTATGAAGACATGGGGCATTCAAGATACCAATGAAGAGCAACTAATTGAAGATCAAGGAAAAAGGCAAAGATTCAAGGTATGAAGTAAAAATTCATTTCAAATGGCATTGAAAACACATTTTTTATACCAGTTTACAAACCATAAACTCCATCCATTATGTGCAATGATTATATTGACAAACTCAACCCTTTCACGATCTCCTTATGATCCTTCCGCATTCATTTTCAAACGGTCCCCATAATTAAACCTGGAATCTTCACTCAAACTCCGATACTCCTGACAATGAAGACGTGAGACAGTTTGACTACGGCTTCTTCTGACCGTATCGTCCCTGTCTTCGTTGTTTGGCATGCTCACATTTATTTTTCAGCCATCAGAATTTCAGCTCTTTTTGCCGGATGTGTTATCTTGCTCCTATTTTTACATTAATCTCCTGACCATATCTATATGATGTCCACGAAACCCCTCTATATTCTGTTTCACTCCATTTTAGTTCTCTGTGTCAGGCTGCATGTACCACTCTCAGTATGCCTATGATGTTTATTGCTCATTTCCGTGCATTGATTCGTTCTATTTCCATTGAACCCTCACGCGGGCAAATTTTGAAGAGCGAGAAGAAGGGATGGGTAAATTGCTAAACGGGGAGCAAGGAAGGACTTAAATTCATGGAAGGATATCCGCAAGTAAGGGATATATTGAAGAAAGCAAAGTGAGTACACGGTTTTATCGAAAGGATTGAAGCTGCCATAAAGAAGTGACAAAAGCATTTGCGAGTCGTTCAATGGCACGGAAGTAAGTGGAGACCTTAAGTTTGCGGTGAGGCCAGGGCATCCTATAGCAGCGCACGGAACTTCCTCAAGAGGGTGAGCGTTGGTTTAAGGGGCAAAAAGCATTAGTGATGAAGCAGAGAATAATCTTACGAAACCAAGGTATGGACATAACTATTTTTAAAGAGAATTCATTTCATGCTGAAAGAGGAATGGACTACTTTCTTGCTAGTTGTTCCAGAATTGTTTGTGAAGGCCGTTTTGGGTCCATGTATATGTACCATCACCGTTCTTTGATGAATTTTCCAGATAATCCCAAACTCTCAATCTCCCTTATTTTCTGTAAATAGTTTGAAGAAGATATCTGTGTTGTTTAAAAACATTTTAGGAGATGTGAAACCACATCTATATCCTTGCATGGTCTTGTAAAAATTTTGATTGAAAAAGTTGAAGGAGAGAAGAAAGACACATGAGGAACAATTTTGATTAGAAATTTCTTTGAGGAACCTCAAGAAATTCTGGTAACACATCAAGAAGGGGTAGGAGAGAAAGAATAAATGATGAAGCTCAAAAGTACTCCTATAAAGAGAAATTCCTGAAGGTAACATCGAGAAGGAGTAGGAGAAAGAGAACAAATGATGAAATTCAAAATACTCTTACTACAATTGAAGAAAACGATAAGGAAAGTATCAAGAGGAAGAAGAAAGAAACTAAGGGTAAAAAGCCAATAACATCGAGAAAAAGTAGTGAGGCTATACATCAAACACTTCTTCCGAAGAAGAAGATCATCAAGTGCTTATACGAAGAAGATTGGTTCAATAACTTCAAAACAGGTTATCTATAACCAAGAGAAAGAAGGGAAAACAAAAGCAAAGGAACGTTGGTCCACAGCGTGTGAGAATAAGTTCCGGACTTGGAAATTGAGAAAACGCAAATGAAAGGACCCCATTTCATCGATTTGGGAGAAGAAACATCTAGACAATCCCAGGTGACCATAGTCTGCATCTGCTCTCAGTCCCGATTAGTGAACTGGTTCATTTCATTTCCTGAATTGGACATTGAACATAGTCCATCCCATTATCGGCAGGATGTTGATGTGAGCCCTTCTCGGCCAGGATTTTGAAGACAACTCTCCTTCACGGAATTTTGGGGACAGCCCAATAAATGACACACGATATAGACCCAATGACAAGAAGTATATGATTATAGAATCTTTAGAAAAAGCGACTCAAGTTGATGCTTAGGTACGTCGGCCTCACAGGTACAGATGATTTAGTCCAATCAACCCAAAACGGGGAAGTCTTTGAGCTGAGATCTTGATAGACACATTAAAAATGAAAATGAGACATTGAAGGAACAAAGAAAATTGGACAAATCATTCATGATAATACCATGCTGTCACAAGGAATATGGCGGAGGAAAAACGAAAAGAAATTGAAGAAATGCTAGAAGTTAGAAAACCTTTGATTTAATATCAAATTTAGATGTAGCCTAGGATGTTAGGCGGCACGAGGAAGAAGAGGAGAGGATTGGATGTGCGGCTGAAGTGTCAAGGCATATAAAGCCCAGAAGAAAAGATTATCAAAATTTTGGTTGCATGAGGACATGCAACACCTTCCACCAGTGGGGGTATGTTGAGTCTCAAATACGCATTTGTTCTTATGTCTTCCTGTAGACCTTTTTTGTTCACAGACATATCCCAGATTTGTCAATATCATTGTATATTAATTGCAAAAGAGCATCTAAAATGGTTTTTAACTATATTTTTGTGTCTTTCTTTGTTTGATTTGAATTTTGCTCATTTAGGCTGAGGATATTGCCACTTTCAGCAGTGCTTTGTAACTTTTTGTTTTGAAACTGTTTGTACTGAAAACTCTATGTTACGGGTGTCTTCGAGGTAAAACGAGCCACATGGGCAAGTCGGAAATGATGTGGACATGGATGCGTGTCCCTGTTAGCTCGGACAAATTCATCTAGGAGGCTAGGTCGAGGTGGCCAAGTGGAAGTCAACGTAGAAGTCCCATGGTGACGGGACTCGACTGTCACGTGGAGATTTATGTGGCCGTTTACCGAATTGCGGAGACAAATCAACTCCTGTACATGGCTCCATAAGCCGGAATTTCGACATCCACTCTTCATAGATTTACTCCTCAACGCGGCCATGATCCTAGATCTTTGGACGTAATAGTTTACGTGTTCTCCATCGGCTGTTTTAGAATTAGTTATGTTCACTTTGTTATAAATAATGCGTTTGCATCACGCCATTAGATTAGTCTCCATTAGCTTCAGAATGACTTTGTAATGTAATTACGTTGTACTTTGTCTTAGTAATATCACCTTTACGTACATGTGCATTGCATTTTAATATATAAGAAGACTCTTGTTTCCAAGCGTAATTCGTCGCAGAAAATTTGTTTCCCAGTGGGTGTAGAGGCCCCCTGTACACGTTGAGGTTTTGTGCATTATTGTATAGTTCTTGTTGTTTTATTTCTTTAAGCTCATTGTGCCATAATTCATTCATGTGTTTATACATTGCATCTTGTAGTATTTATGCTTCATCTCTTGTTCATAATCTTTTTTATGCTTTACATTGTACTTCTTTCCATAATCTTTCATGTTTTATGTTATTGTTAAGCGATCGGTGTTCTTGTTTAGATTGTAATGACTGACAGACATTTTTGCATAACTTTTTGACTAATGACATGGAATTAATATTGTTCTTGCTAATTTATTTTTGTTTAATTCCAACAACTGCTTTGTTTAATTAGGTCTTGCATTTGTTCTTGATGGTTAGATTTAGATATATTAAATTGCTCATGACAATTTTTAGTTTACCTCCAGCTTCTGAAATTTGAGTGATGGTGAGGGATTGAATTATGAATGTGTAGTTTGATATTAGTTTACTTCTGCAAGTTAGATATATTAAATTGCTCATGACATTTTCGATTACCTACGAAAGCCACGGTGGAGTGATGGTGAGGATTGGATATGAATGTGTAGTTTGATATTAGTTTACTTACGCAAGTTAGATATATTAAATTGCTCATGACATCTTCGATTCACCTCAAGAAAGCCACAGCGGGCCGATGGTGAGGGATTGAATTATGAATGTGTAGTTTGATATTAGTTTACTTTCTGCCAGAGTTAGATATCGAATTTACTCAAGTTGTTTATGGTTACCTCAGAAAACCATAGGACTTCAATAGTGAGGATGAGAAAATGAGATTGATGTAATTTGATTTAGATTTACTTTGTTGCAACTTTTGGTTTTATTTTCGACATAGTTTCTTTTGTGTTTGAACGATAGAAGGCAAGAATAATTAGTTTCATGATCAGTAGTTCATTATTTGTTTGACTAGAGTAATGATGCAATTTCATTTTCTTTGAAGAATTAATTTTGTCATTGTGTGTTTTAAATTCTTTGAAGTTTGGAAAATCATTAGAAAGACATTGTTGTCTTGAATATTTGTCTCCATACTTGTCTTTTTAGAATTTCATAAAAAATCTAAAAACGTGACAAAAATGAAGATAGGTTATCTTGCACATATAGTGCGCCACACTTCGTCTGACTTACGAATCCCGGATTGAAAAATTAAATGTAACAATTACAGGACACATCAGAGTGGAAGCCCAGAAAACACGAAGTTTCCGAGGCTAATATTTAAAAGTTCAACAGGATGAGAGAGAAGCCCCTAACTCATTATATATAACTCATTAGGGACATGCAAAGAAAAACGGATAAAGCGAGGACACTTTGATACCTTTGATACGGATTTATGCGGGGGCTACAATAATACAGAAATAAAGATAAATAAAAAGATGCAACAAAAAACAAAACTTCATTTCAACGTTAATATCCTATGTAAATGTGGAATATCAATGGAAATAAATTAGCTAGGGGTTTGGGGGGGAAACATCTTATGAGAATAGATGTGGCGGCCCCTACGGACCTATGAATTGTGTTACAATGAGGCCTGAAAACCTATTTATTGTTGAGAAACAAGGGAGAAGACCCTAAACATCCAAAAACCTAAATCTAGGAGATGAAGCGCCAAATTATGGGCCACGTTTGGGTAAATTGGTACACATCATTTCACAGGGACATAATTTTGGCATATGATCTGTTGGACATACTTTACAAATACCTCGTTAGAAATATGTCAGAGGACCACAAATTTTGATGTAGAAACATCGAAAGGGCTACATGTTATCTAGGTTTTCCCAAAAAACATCGTTTAGGAGAAGCTCAAAATGGCTCATAAGAGTTCGAGGACCAAAAATTGCTAAAAATTGTAGATTGTGATGAAACTAAAAAACTAAAATAATCGATGAGTGAAGTTCCAAATGGAATAGGTGGGTGGGAACCAATATCCACCCTGAATCATTCCTCACCCAGGAAGCAATGATCCCCATTGCGTTAAAGTTCCTCCTTCTGAGTAGAACAGAATTTTATTGAACTTGGTATTGGATTTGTCGAAGATGTCATGGACTTTGTTAGCGGACATCTTGGATGTGTTCAATAAATTTGGTTGCTTTATCAACCTTTTATAGTACATGTGTGGATTATGTACGTAGCGATACATAGGCTATGGAAATATCCCTGAGGTGGAGAGCCTTTGAGGTGGAATCAATGGAGTGCTTGACACGACAATGTAGAGGAACCTCTGTGGGTGAGGAGAAAATGTGTGTATGTTCTCTGAGCTTTGTCCATACATACACACTGCATGCAAAGGAGCCCTATTTCAAGCTTGTGGTGACAATACTCTTCTTTTCCCATGGGCAAATTGTAATAAAAATAAATTTCCTAGTTTGGAAAGTAATATTACTATATGTTGTTTTGCGGTAGTCAAAAAAAGAAATGGCAGAGGCGGTACCTACTCAGGGTATCTGTACAATTTATTTCCCCAGTAATAGCAACACGAGGGCCTAGACTCATACACAGCTTGTGTTTCTTCCTGACCTGGTTGGGAAAATAATAATACATCGGATACATCAAGAGGAGCAACATTACACGGTACACTACATCATGAATGAGCGATGTTGTAGGAAGCGACACTCTTTTGGTGGATGTAGAGATCTGCCTTGGTGAATCCACCCAATGCTATATGCGTTGCGAGTTTGTTATGGTGGTGGATGAGCCGCTTCATGACCTACGATGAAATGAGGTTCTTTTGTCTTCTTCTATCGACAAGGAATTACGGTGGAAAACCCTTCACCCACATCTGCCAAATGGAAGAGGCACTCCCACTCCTTAGGATCCTCCATTTAGACTTGGTGGTGAAATAGGTAACTTTTCATGATTGGCATCGATTATCGTACCATTTTTAATTTCCTTTTATGGTTTAGACTCGGGATGGAGACATGCATATGATTCGGGTGCCTTCATTTCGACCACCGGCAAGCTGTTGTGACATGTTTGTGTTGTAGTGGGGCTTTTATGAAATTCCCACACCACTTCCCAGTGTCCTTCTTTGGATTTTGGTGTTGTTTTAAGTCGCCCCGCTTTGGATTTTCCCTTGTTACGTGGTTCGTGCTTTCCCTCGCCCGGTTAGGATCCCAAAGCTGTCGCTTCTTCTGTGATCTTGGCGGCATAGCGATATGTTGTGCTAACGAGGTAATGTCAAGAAATCCATTTCCTTCTCCATTCATCTGTTGGCTGTGTGGTATGACACCAAATTTCTCACCACCGGATCTTTAATACCCAACTTTGTGCGTTGGCAACTAGGACATTTATTAGGTTTGTGCACATCTTGATCCCTTTGTTACCACGGTGTGGTCCATTGGATGTATTTTCCTCATAGATGTCCCTTTGTGTAATATTGTTCCTTGATGCCATTTAGAAATGGTTGAGAGTAGGTGTGGTTGAAGCAAAGGGATTCCTACGGTCCTTTTTCTCACGATAGGTTTCCACTAGTCTTTCATAAGGGCAACTTTGAGGAGTGAAAAAGTAATATTTTCTTAGTCGGAAAATCATGGACCAATGCCCTTCTAGAAAATTCCAATCATCTATCTGTAATTTGTCTGCATCCTGCTTCAAATATGGGAATTTCACGAAGTGCTGACTTGTACCTTGAGAGTGGTGCCTACGAGTGGTTGATGGATATGATGCGCCATCGGTGGGCAGTCGTTGAAGGATAGGACAGGATTATCCCATCACCGCGTTCCTGTTCTCGGGGCCTCCTCGGGGATATAATTTGATAGGATATCCTTCTCCCTTGTCTTTCTTTTCTTCTGCCATGGGAGATCATCAAGGTTTGAGGCTAATTTTGCAAAGGTTCGCTTGAGATCGAGCCCAGCTCATATACACGACCTCGTTGGGGACATGCAAAGAAAAATAGAGAAAATGAGACCAATCTGATACCAGTTCATATTTATTCGGAAAGAAATATTACACGAAATAAACACAAATACAAAGATGCGGCGGAAATAAAACTTCCCATTTCATTAATATCATCTAACGAGAAATATGCTTATAGACATATTAGAAATAAACTAGCTAGAAGTAGTAGTGAGAAACTATCTCTTTGTGAAGATGTGGCGGCTATAAGCCTGCGAACTATGTTACAATGAGGCTTGAAGGCCTATTTCTTTGAGAAACAATGGAAAACCTAAAAATCTAAAAACACCGCAACCTAGGAGATGAAGTGCCAAACTATGAACATTTTGGTAAATTGGTACATCAACTCGGACGTAACTTTGGCATATGATCTCCGATTGACGTGCTCAATAACTCGTTAGAAAGATCTATGCGAATAAAACTTGCATGATAAAAATCAAGGAACTTCCATATTTGGGTTTCCCCAAAAAAATAGTTTAGGGCCTCAAACGCTCCAATTTCAAGACCCGAAAAAATGCTAAAAATAGTAGATTGTGGCATAAAACTAAAAAGTGAAAGAACTGATGGTAGAGGTCCAAATGGAATAGATTTGGGTGTACAATATTCTGGAATCATTCTCTGATTGAAGCAATGGTCCCATTGAATTTGAGTTTCCTCCATGAGAGTGAGAAGGTCTGTGAGCATTGGATTTGTGAAGATGTCATGGACTGTTGAGCGGATGTCTTTGCAGATGAGTTCAATAAATTTGGTTGCTTTATCAACCTTTGATAGTATGTGTGTATTATGTCTGTTTGGTTGCATGAGGTATGGCAATATCAGGTATTGGCCAGGGTCGGATCGGTAGGTGCTTGACACAGCGATGTAGAGGAACACATGGGTGAGGAGAAAAATGTCCCCGTGTTCTCCCGACTTTTTCCATGTCTTTAACTCGTATAGGGGATCCCTTTGTTTTGAGGTTGTGACAATATTCTGCTTTCCATGTGGGCAAATTGTAATGAAAATAGAATTTCTGGTTTGAGAAAACAGTAAATATGGTGGCTGCGGTAGTCGAAGATGGCGGAGGTGGTACTACCTCTGGTATCTGTACAATTTATTTCAAAGTAATAACAATAACACGAGCCAGAATCATACAAAACATGTTTCTTTACAAGTATGGTTGGCCAGATAATACATCTTTGCATCAGCGGGGAGCAACATCATAGTACCTCATCCATGAATGGCTTGATGTTGTACGAAGGTAAGCACTCTTGGTGGACGTGGAGATCTCTTCATGGTGAAGCCACCTATTGCTATACAAGTAACTGAGTATGTTGTGGTTGGTAGGATGAACTCTTAACGAACTCTCTTGAAATAAGTTCTTTTGGCTTCGACATCGACAAGGAATTGCAGGTGGAGGAGCCCTTCCCCACATCTCCAGTGGAAGAAGCACTCCCCCCTCCTCCCCGGATCTCGGGAATCCCTCCCCTCTGGAGCTTGGTGGTGGCAATAATGGCACTAGGATACGCATCAATTTTACTGCTTCCATTTTTTATTTCCCTTTTATGGATGGAGACTTAGGATCAGAACATGCATTTGATTCGGGGTGCCTTCATTTCGGCCACCAACAATTGTTTAACATTTCATTTCCAGCGTAGTCAAGTGTTATGGGGGAATTCACCACTTCCTTGTGTCCTTATTTGGATTTTTGGTGTAGTTAGGATTGCCGCTTGGCTTTTTCCCTTGTTCTACGGTTCGGGGGTGCCTTTCCCTCGCTTCGATTGGATCCAAAGTATCACTTCTTGGCAAATTTTTGGTTGATCTTGACGCTGCTTGATATGCTTTCAAGTGAGGTAATGTCGAGAAATCATTTTCCTGCGAATTTATACGTATAAATAATTTGTGTGCCGGCACCAAATTTCTCTTTGAATCTTTAATACCCAACTTTGTGTACGGGGTATGGAACAAATTTAATGGGTTTGTGCATCTTGATCCCTTTGTTATGGCGGGCGTGGTCGTGGATGTATTTGTACTCATAGATGTCCATGTAACGTAATATTGTTCCATGATGCCATCTTAGAATGGTTGAAGTGGGTGTGATGAGAACAAAAGAGGATTCCCTCTAGTCATTTTGCTCACGGTAGGTTTCCTACTAGTATTTCACATGGGGGCGGCTTTAAGGGTAGAAAAAGTAATATTTTCTCGGTCGGAGAAATCATGGAACAAGAAATACCTTCCGGCAAATTAAATGTCGGCGTCTACATCTATCCTTCAAATACGGGAATGTCGAAGTTGACTTGTAGGTTGAAAGGAGTGGCGCCTCCCAAATCATTGCTAAATGTAGATCTGCTTGATGGCGATGTTCGTTGAAGGACACGAGACAAAGATTATCCATCATCGCGTTCCTCATTTCTCGAGGGCTTTCCCTCAGGAATAATTTGTTGAGATATACTTCTCCCTTGTCTTTATTTTCTTTTGCCATGGGAGGTTGTCTAGGTTTCTTGGTGATTTTTGCAAGGTTCAACTAGATCGAGCCCAACCCTTATACCTAACCTCGTTGGGGACATGCAAAAAAACGAGAGAAAGACCCTTCGATGCCGCGAGTTGATTTGTTGAGACGAAATATTGCACGAAATAAACACAAATACAAAGATGCGACAAAAATAAAAATTCATTTTCATTGACATCATACATAACATAAATATGCTTGTGAACATTGTTGTGGCGTGTTTGGTGCATGTATGTATGAAATCACACAGTTTAAGGGGTGTTGTTTACCTTTAAAATATTGATAGCAATGAGAAAAAGTGATCAGTGAGCATACTATATGAAGAAAAGCATGCAAATGTAATCTAAAAACTAAACATAAATAGCAGAAGCTATGAATGAGTCAAACGACACAATAATGCAAACGGTGGCTCTAGGCCCCTCTTATTGAGAGTTGGTAGTAAGAAGAAGTGATAATTTACCCTCTTTGCCAAAGGGCCTTAGACAATGGTTCTAGGTCCCAATGCAAGGATATTTTATCCCAAGCTTACCTCGGTGGAGTCTCCCTCTCTCTCATGAGTGAGCTTGTTGGGTGGCCAACAAGTGATCCCCTGTCTCATTAGGGGAATTTTGAGGTCTAAAATGGGCCTCCTAAGAAAAATGTACAAAAAAATAAGTTTGATAAGAACCAATAAGGATTAAAGATGATGATGTGTCAACCATGAGATGATTCACCATTTTTTAAGTAAAAGGAATGCATGTTAAAAAATAATAAAATAATAAACAATAGAACATATTTCAACTTATTTCAATTTTTACACTCAAATTTCAAGCGAGAGCACTTGTTGGATGTAAAATTGAATTTCTCGTCAAAAGTACCCATGTTGTATGTACTTTCTATGGACCTGCTACCGAAAAATGAAAATACATAAGAAAGTGATTGCAATCACGTTTTCATGTATTTTTAGTTTTAATTGTGGTAAAACCCATCGAAATACCGGCAGCCAGACACTTCCTTTGGGATGAAAAATTATTTTGCATCCATATTTCCTTCAGGTAGTCGTGGGAGATAATTTGAAAATATGAGTGAAAAAAGTGATTTCTTTTCCCTTTCATTGATGATGTAATCAAATCTTAACCCATTTTAAAGACCTCAAAATTCCCTAATGTCGGCTCTGGTCACCACCTTTGCGGTATTGCTTGAGCAATTCTGGCCGACGCAAAATGCTGATCACCCATTCTTCCATCTCATGGTGGCTTTATATGGGATTTCAAATCCTCCTTCCCTCCCTTGGTATTGTGGATGGTGACCCGAGGAGGGGCCTTCATTACTTTGTGTGCTCCAAATATTCCATTGTTGCTTACATAGTGTACGAGACGTGGTGGTTTCTTCGGCGGCTTCCAATGAAATATGCTGCGCGTGTGGTCAGGATAGTGACATTTCACCACTCTCGGGAATGCCTTATCGAACGTAAAGGTGTGTAGAAAGGCGCTCTTCTCGAAGGATAATGCGTGCAAATAGCATTTTAAGGACTAGTTCAAATTTGATTTTCCTCAAACCTTAGAGATTTTAAATACTCATATTCTGTAATGTCTTCACACTTACTGTAAATCCTTTGGCTTGACATTAATTAATGTCATCTTCTGGCATACGATTTCCCCGATTTTTAACGGACACAATGGAAATAAACTAGCTAATTAACAATGACTTATCCTGCAAAGTGGCGGCTACAAGCCTCTGAACTATGTTACAATGAAGGCTTGAAGAGCCCTGTTATTGTTGAGAAACAATGAAAGCCTAAACGTAAAAACATAACCCTAAAGAGATGAAGCGCCAAAACTATGGGCCATGTTTGGGTAAGTGGTACATAACTTCCGGGGACGTAACTTTGGCATAGGATCTCCGTTTGTGGCCGCTCAACCCTTGATTAAGAAATATCTGTCGAGGTAAATTTTCGTGAGAAGCATTAAAGGAACTGTTTTGCTTTGATTTTCAAAAAAATGGCGTTTGGGGGCCTCGAAAACGGCTCCGCAATTTCGGGACCCGAAAAATTTGCTAAAAATGAAGTTATGCGAAACTAAAAAGTTTGAAAGAACTGATGGTGGGGGTACAAATGGAATATTTGAGTGGACACCAATATCCACTGAGATCATTCCTCCTCATAGAATCAATGGTCACATTGCGTTGATTTCCTCCATGAGGTGAGGAAAATTCTGTTGAACTTTGTTGTGGTGGATTGACACACGGGTATACGAAGTAGCATGCGTTTAAGAGAATGTGGTATTTTCTCTAAACCATAAGTAACGAGCGATGTCTGGGGGGCTTGGAAATGCCATGAACTTAAATGAAGTAAGACACTAAAGTATGCTGCGGTAAAAAGCAAAACTAAAAACACAAAAAGAAGTTACCTAGGGGTTGAGTAACAAGGTAAACAACGGCTCGATGACGCACACTCTTATTGAATGCTTGGGGCCAAGAAAACAAAATCCTATCCACTTGCCAAGGAGCCTGAGGGCGTGGCTCTGGGACCCGATGCAGAGATGTTTTTCCTTAGGATTACGCCTTCGGCGTGGTTCAACTCTCTCCTACCCTGCCGCAACGGGCTAAGATTGTTGGGTGGAAAATAATCGAGTCCTCTTCTTCAGCTCTTCTCCTTGGGTGACACCGAGCACTTGTGTTGCTTAGGAAACTTGTGACATAAATATATGTGATCTGCTTTGTTCATCTCTTTGACGGTTATATAGGTGAGCTTTCAAAACCTCCTTCCCTCCCTTGGTACATGATGGATAGCGACCCAAGGGAGGGGCATTATTCCATTGTGTGCTGGCTCTGCCTTTTTGTGCTCACACAATGCCTAAGGGGCTGTGGTCGTGCTGACAGCCTTTCTATGAGAGAAACTATCCTTTTCTTGCTTGTGGTCCACAGAAAAGAGACTTTTTCCACTTCCGAGAATACGCTTATTGGGCTCTAGTGCGTGCGGCACTCTTTTCGAAGGAAAAAGCATGCATTTTGAGCATTTATGACTAGTTCAAGTCGATGTTATCACAACCTTATAGATTTTAAATACTTTTTGATTTACATAATGTATCTATCATAAATGCTTGAGCTTAGGCATTAAGCGATGTGATTTCTGTATACGATTTCCGGTGTGTATGCCTTCCCTAATGTGTGAGGTCTACAGAAAGACGCATGGCAGGCACATTATAGTTTCTTACCATGTGCGTGTGCGAGAGAGAGAGAGAGAGAGAGAGAGAGAGAGAGAGAGAGAGAGAGAGAGAGGCCTACGTGTAGAAAGAGACAACACCTTGCACGGTTAGAATGACACTTGGCTAAGGGACTCATAAGTAGACAAAATACTCTGACATATTTGCAAAATTTAAATGAGCGGGCATGTCCCATGCTGTGATGCTATGTGGTTAAACAAAATTGATAGATACATGTCTTGTTTGTGTCACTCTTTGTGGTAGTGATGTTGGTGGTTGCGACGACGGCGCTAACGCCTCGGGGGAATTTTTTTCTTTGACGATAGGTGAAATGTGTTGCCATATGTGTCTTGGTATGGCATATCCTTTGCACCATCTGTGCGCATATGTAATGGTTGGGACCTTCCCCGCCAAATTATTGTTAGAGACGCTTGTAAAACATGAATGTGGCTTGGAATCTGATCAAGTGTAATGGTTGTAAGGTACGATACCATCGTGACATGAAAGCTTTTGCTATAGTCGAATGTCAAGAAGGATTGATGACATATATGGACAATGATGTCTCCCATAGTGCCACCCGAGATGCCCTTTTGCATGGGGGAGGGGTCATCCAAGGTACAGCTTCCTTTTTGGAAAAAGAGGTGTTGATTTCGACAAAAAAAGAAGCAACCAAACACGTAGTTTTAACATAGGCATGTTGGTGAGCGGTATTGAAACAGATATGGGATGAGTGGCCGAGTCGAAGTATATTTGAGTAATAGCGACGGTCATAGGTATTTACGAAGGAAAAAAATCCCGGGGGTCGGTAGGACTTTACGAGAGTGAGTATGAACCGACTGTGATTGTCGTAGTGTACATGGGGGTATGAAACACTTTGACCAAGGGAGATGGGGATACGCATGGGAGGAAAAAGTTTAATATGAGGGTGAAGAGACGAAGGGCGGGTACATTTTGTGATCTTCATGCCTTATACCAAAAAGAATAAAATAATGGGGATTGGTTTGTACAAAACATAGAGACGAACATAAACATGAAAGGGTGGCTGTGATGGTGTGAGGATGGTGTTTCTTTGGGGTAGGGTCCCATTGGTTGGTCTCTGTGTGCGGGGTTGATGAAGCGGAAGTGTCGCGGATGGGGTTCGTGGCTGATGGAGGTATGGTGGGCCAAATGCGGTGCGCGGAGGTGCGCTTTCATGCCTTTGCAGCCGATCGTCAGAAGAGGTTGGTTTAAATGGTGAACTTGACCTTATGCATGGTATGTGGATTGGCATGAGGTTAGCTGAGGACTAAAAATGGTATGGCCATGGCGTCACTTGTGGGGTGATGTATGGTCTGCTTGAGGTTGGTAAGCATGGAGGAGGCTCTACCAACCGTCGCGAACGTTTATCATATGCGAGGGTGAGTGATGATAAACGTACAGAAAGTTGGGTATGAGGACCCATAGTTTTTATTTCTAATGGAGAAATGATGTCAGGGAATAATAGCAAAAAGTTTTAAGGAATCTATGTTGAGGGTAGAATGATACCTGCTCGAACTTTTGGTGGTGGGTGTTGTAGACTGGTTTGCGGGTTCTTCTATAAAAACAACTACCTCAGGGGTAAGCATCTTATTTTCATCCGGTATTATTGAAAAACATGAATTTTGGAAAGGAAGATGGGAGGGTGCATACTGTGGTCATGGCAGAAAAAAAAATAATTTTCGGGAGTGCGAATGTGTTGGCATCGCCTGCGGTACATTGTGGAGCGGTCACGATGTTGCTTTCGGTGCAGTGATCGAGATACTCTAAGCTCCAATTTTCCTTGGGAGTTGTTACTTGGGTCCTGGTTTCGATTTACAGGTTGTGGTGCCGGATTGAGATGCGCCAGGGAGAAACGTTGCCGGTTAGTGCCCCGAAATGGGGATCTCCTTTGAATACGGATGCTAACGCCTAGGTGACCTTAGGTAAAAAGACGCTGATAAATAATACACGGTAATAGATGTGCTGATAACAAGGAAAGGATGAGGCAGCCGGTTTGCTGCAGTTGGGGTGTGTGGTGGCTTGGGTGGAGGAGGGACAAATGGTTGGCCCGATATGGTGACCTTCGTTCCTCCTATAGGTGCGGATGGTACGCGGTTCATTTCCGGATGCTTGGATGGAAGGGATCCTTTTGATGAGATCGCTCGATCGCATATGAAACATCCCTATGTCGAGACCTGCAGGCAGTAAGGTGTAGTACCGTGAATGCCACAGAACCAGTCGTAAGTGTTGATTAAGTATCTGTTGATTTCTGTAATTTTGGTGGCAAGTTCCTTTTATGGGAATGCCGTTTTTGAGGTCTGCCTCACAGTAGTGGTTTAATTCGTCCAAATGCGGAAAGCATATGTGAGTAGGGTGTCTGTGACATCATATAGCGCAAGATGATGACTCCCTCTGTGTGTGGGGGTACCCTTTCTTTCCTTTCTTGGCAATTTGTTATCGTGGTTTCTAGTTTATGATAGGGTTTCCTTGCGGGGGTAGTTCGGCGCTACTTGGGTAGGTTGGGGCTCCTTGGGACAGAGGCTTTAACCCAAACACATTAACGTTGGTAGTGAACGTTTGCGGAAGAAGCGAACGAGATATTACACTAGGAAAGCCAATGATATGTTGGGTAGTACTCGGTATTTTTTGGGGGCCCTGGCAGGTAAGCAGGAGGTGGGTATAGGAAAAGGAGTTTGGGAGGCGACATAGACTATGGAGGCACGGTGGCGGTCTCGGTGTATGGGTCTGCTCGAGTCCGTGTCACGGCTAAACTTGATGCTTGATGTGGACATCATGCACGGAGAACCCCTGGCATCGGGGAGCGTGCCATCGGGGGATAATAGGAGGATCTCCTAGAATGAGCCTAGGACGGACGACGGTTTGAGGTGGCAGAGGCCATATTCTTGATACCGACGCAAAATGCTTAGGTGGCTATGTCCCTTGAGGTAGAACCATGTCTGTGTTGGTCAAAGGACGCTTTGGGGTGGCAGTTGGCTGGTCTCTTGTAATGATTGGTCTCGTGGGGGGAACATCATGATGTGAAAATGGAGGATGCTATGGCAGACACTGGCATACATGTAACCTTCATAAAGTATATTGTGACTCAAGTGAGCATCCAAGACTTTGATGTTTATGTGGACCATTTTCCCATTCAGAAAAGTGGTACATTTTGGAAGAGACCGATGGGGGTCGGGCCGGCCATCGTATGCTGCGAGTGATGACGAGAAGGTTTGAGTTCGGGGCTGCTAACTATGCCATATAATCTTTGACATGATGCACGTGGATGCACCCTCGTCGATGACACATCGGTGAATAGTGATATTCTATCTGCGTCTTGGTATACGAAGCGACCATGGAGGAAGCACAGGGGTGGCTTTGTCTAAATCAAAGCCATCAAGCACGTGTCGGCGAGGGTCGACGACACCTAGGCGGAAAGCACTACTTTCCATTTGCTTGTTTGACTTCTGAATGCCTCTAAAGTGGACATAGCGACGGTGTTGCGCTAAATCGTCTACGATGCTATAATTGTCGTTGCTTTAGAAGTAGTTACCACAACTGTATATTGAGCCCTTTTAACCATTTTGGCAATGGTTCCAAGTCTTTGGAATGGTCAGAGTGCGATCGGTGCGCTGTGCCCAACGCCCACGACATGCCGGTGTGCGAGTGGGGGTGTCGTAGGCGCAATTACGGGTTTGGAAAACCATTTCTTTGCACGACCATGTAAATTTCATGGTGAGCACTATGGAATTGTTGGGGTTTATTTCTTGGTACTAGCGTTCTTGATGGGGGAAGGGTTCTTGCATAGCGATTGTACGAGGAAAGATCCTCGCCCATCCTCGGTTACTATGAAGCTTTTAAGCTCGGGGAGTTGAGCAGTGGGGCGATTAAGTGCCATGCTGCCCACATATCGAACAAGAATGGTTTGTTCGTAGGGTAGCCGCTTGCCTTGCTTTTGGGCATTGGCAGGTCCCGGATTAGGTTGGGTTGGAGTTATCTCTCCAACCCGGGAGCCACGGTGGGCGGCGGTGATTGTTTGCCCCCTATCGAGTTCCTTTGAGTTTTTACCTTTCTTTTGACCACGTTAGGGTAATTATCTGATCATCTTGGTGTGGTTGATTTTGGGATGGCTGCACAAAGTTCCTTGTGCATTGTTTTATGTTGGTGGGTTATGTGCTTGGGGCCGACCTCTTCTTTGTCTGTGTTTGCCACACAGCCATTGAGGGAGGTTCTTCCATCGGTTTCTTCTGCGTCTTGGGTCCCCGACCGGAGGGGCAGAATCCTCCTTGGTGACTGCTTTCGGTGCCTAATAGTCAGAATTTGCGCTGGCACGCCAACAGTGACTTTGAAATAAGGTTGGTTTCCGTAATGCAAGAGTGAACCCATGTGTGTAGCCGAGTTTTGGCTAACGCTGCCAGGTACCCTTCGGGGTCAATGACCCAATAATTATGTACGGAGGTTAGGCGAGTACGGCAATTCTTGATAAAATTGTAGGTGGGGGCGTTAGGCGGATATTGTATATGTATCCTAATTGCGTATAGATCGGTTCAAGATGTTGGGATTTCTTGATTGCTTCCTCTTCGGATGTGGGGTTCTGTTGCGCCAAATCCTTTGAAATCTCCCTTCATCGAGGGTTTTCAGAGAATAAATCTAAAAAGGACTCGTTTGTGGGGAGTTGAGCTTTGCATAAGCTACGGCATTGATATCCCTCAATGGAAGTGTTGAGAAATGTGAAATGAGTGAGTAACTCCATTCTGAATCGTGGTGAATGGGTAGTGAAAACTATGTGAGGAATGCGATATGGGGGCGCTAAAGGTTCCATGTGAGCGGGGGTTGCTCGACCGCCTGCCATTTGTGGCCACTCCGTGGTAACGTTGAAACAACTTGAATCAAATAGTATCGTCAGCGGTACACTGGCACAATGAGCACCACAAGTGAAAGGTCATTATGTTATTCCTTGGGTCTTTCACTTTCCTGCTTAAACTTGGTATGTGGGAAGCTTCGTGGGCATGGGAGGCCAAGGTGGGGTCGTGTGCGATGGGGTCATTGGTGAGCTTGAGATTTAAATATGGTAAAGTTGTAGGCACTTGCTTTGAAAAAGGAGTGATTGAGAGGTTGACGCCATGGAAACGTGTGAAGACATGAAGTTCACAGTTAGAACGCGAGGTTGGTACGCGACATGCCGGTTGTGAATTCCAGTAGAAAGCACACGTATGGGATGCACTCTTTTTCCCCCTAGGGGATGAGGGGGGGAGTGATGTGTGGTGTGGTGTTGGAGGCCAGCTAGGGTTCCCAACTAAGGTTGCTCAAGAAGAAAAGGAGGAACCAACTACGTAACAACGTTAGTCTTTTCGCGCCTGGTAAGCGAGAACACGGAACCCCTCCCGTTAATGGGGGAGGTCAAGAAGCCTGAGGGCCGAAGAGGTTCCGTTGGAAGCTGTTTGAGGCCGTCGGTTGAGTTTTGAAATTTTTTTGAGGAGATTGGTCTTTGATCATGACAAATTTGTGGCCACATGCAAAAACAAAGTGAAATGAAATAAATTTTCGCTAACTTAGTCTATGTGAGCAATCAAATAAAAAAATGGTTTTGTTTGTTTGTGCGTGATACTCAAAAAATCCTAGAAGACTAATAATGTCCTCACACTCAAAAGTAAGCCGGGCCTTGAGAGGGGATTTCTTGCAGTGCTAGCATAACATCCCATAAAATTTGGTGATGCCCCAGTCGATAAAGAGAATCAACCAAGGTAAGGGTAGAGGTGGCGCTTGCCCATGCCTATAGGGTAAGGATGCCCTAGTTTTAGCCTCTGCGGGAACCGCAAGGTCCCCGCAGGCGTTCGGTGGGCCCGAGCTGCCCAGTAGTCAACTAATAGTACGGTATCGAGTGGAGTCGAGGTAGCCCCAGCTAATGCTTTGTTGCGCCTAAGCTTAACCCCCTCTGAATCGGGTCTACTGCCGTTGCTCAGAGTTTTCTTTTCGCTGGGTTGATAGGTGGTTTTAAGCTCTAAACGCAACTTCTATGTTTCAAATATGAAGCGTGATCGAGGCAGGATTATTGGATGCCTACCCACTGATCTAACTTAAACTATAATTTCTCTTGTGGCCCCTATGGGGAGAGTTTAGTGAGTTGGTTTATGTTGTTTAGGTGGCTTTCTTTCTTAGTGGGTGAATGTGTGTGAGTGTATGGTGAAAAATCTCATAATTTGAACATATGGATATTGGTGATCCTTTACAAAATGTCGCCTAGTTAAACTATGTGACGTTGTTCCTTGCTCAAATAAAAATCATTTGCGGATATTGGGCCGCTTCCAAAAACCTCCTAATTAGTCTATGTGAGTGAAGCTGAGGAGATGGAAAATCACAAATGTAGAGTGTTCATATGCTTGTCTAGGAGTCACCCAATGGCACAAAGACAACAAAAATTACTTATACAACACGATTTAAACCTAGTCCCGCAATTTCCTAAATGAAAAAATTGAAATTTAAACTAAATAATTTCTACACTGAAAACATACATGTGTGGTCATGAGCCACTGCCCGGACTAGTTAAACTAAGTGTGCATACCGTTGCAAAAAAAACATAAATTGTTCGGAAAGAAATGGTTAATTCGCTCCCCTACTTAAACTACATGTGAACACTTTTGCAAAAAACCAACTTAAATAAAAACTAACTAATGCTACAAAAAGCAACAAAAATCAGTTTTCGAGCGCAGGAGGTATCAACACGGTGTTGGCGGATACATTAGGGGCTGCCCAACACATACACAGCAGAAAAAATGTAGAATATAGGGAGAAAAACTCTCTCTGAAAATTGCGCGCAAACCTCTAACATGTGCGCTTACTGCGTGGGGAAGTCACCTACGAATGCACGCCCTGCGTACGTATGTAAAACAACGCACCAAAATTATAAAAAAAAAAAAAAAAAAAAAAAGAATTAGGAGCTACCTTCTTCGATGCATCACCTCGGTGAGTCTAGGGATTGCAAGATGGGTCATGGGGCTGTCGGCTCCTCCGGCCATGAGCTAAGGGTCTCCACTGCAAAAAAAGCACAACCACATAAACAAACACGTTAGTGGAAGTCGCCAATCTTTGTTGTGGTGGATTGGCACATGGGTGTACAAAATACTTGACGTTAGAGCTTTATGGTAATTTTATCTAAACATAAATGAGGTATGCAGGGCTTCGAAGTATAATAATTAAATGAAAGTAATACACTAAAGTATATATTAAAAAAACTAAACAAAAACACAAAAAAGAAGCTATAGAAGTTCCAAAACGGTAACAAAGGTAAACAACAACACAGAGTAGCCTTCTTGCTTATTGAATACTTGGAATGAAAACAAATCTTACCCTTTTCAAAGGGCCTGAGGCTGTGGCTCTGGGGCTGATGCAAGATGTTTATACTTCGAGATTGTACTTTAAAGTGCGGTTCAACTCTCTCTCTCTCTCTGTGCAGCCAGGCTAAGATTTTTGGGTGGCCAACGGTCGAGTCCTCTTCTTCAGCTCTAGCTCCTTAAGGTGCACAGTGCTAGGTATTTGTAGGAAACTTTAGCCGGCCTGCTTTGTGATCACCCATTGTTCATCTCTTTGTGGGTTTATATGAGTGAGCTTTCAAACCTCCTTCCCTCCTTGGTACATGATGGATGGTCGTGAGAGGAGGGCATTATTCCATTGGCCTTCTTTGAAATATGCCTTTGTGTGCTCACATAATACTGAGGCAGGTGCGTACGTAGGCGGCTTTCACATAAGGAGCGTACTACATTGCTTGTGGTCCGGAAAGAGACTTTCCACTTCTGAAGATAAACATTGAGCTCGATTAACGAGAAGGCACTCTTTTCGAAGGAAAAAGCGTTTGAAGCATTGTAATACAATTCAAATTTGATGTTCTCACAACCTTAGAGATTTTAAATACTTTTGATTCATAATGTATCCCTATCTGTAAATCATAGGAGCTGAAACATTAATTGATGTCGTTTCTGTTGTATGATTTTCCGGTGTTAACAAACTTGGTATTGGATTTGTCGAAGATGTCATGGACTTTGCTTGGCGGACTTGCTGAGATCGTTCAATAAATTTGGTTGCTTGATCCAACCTCTCATTAGGGGAATTTTGAGGTCTAAAATGGGCCTCCTAAGGAAATTATAAAATAATAGTGGAAATAATAAAATAAGATTTGATTACATCCTTAATTTTAGAGGAAAAAAAGAAAAAACTACTTTTTCAACTCGTATTTTCAACTTGTCTCCCATTTTTTTAAAATTTTGACGAGTACTCATTGGATGCAAAATTCAATTCTTCATCCAAGGAGTACCCATGTTTGCAAACGTTTGATGGATTATGCTACCCAGTAGAAATACATGAAAAACGTGATTCCAATCACCTTTTTATGTATTTCTCATTTTTTATGTATGAAGTCCATCAAAAGTTTACAACATGGGCATTCCTTGGATTGAGAAATAAATTTTTTCATCCAATGAGTACTCTCTGCTCGAAAGTTGAGTAAAAAATTTGGGGCCAAGTTTAAATAAATTAAAAAAACAGTTTTTATTATTTTATTATTTTCAATCTTTGTACTCTTTTACTTAAAAAATGGTGAATCATCCCCCATGGTTGAAAAATGTCATCTTGAATGCAAAGTGGTTATTATAATTTTCTTAGGAGGCCTATTTTAAGACCTCAAAATTCCCTAATGGACGGTACATGTGTGGATTATGTATGTGTGGTTGCATGAAATATGGAAATATGGTGCAGGTAACACGCCGGGGTTAGATAAATGGAGGGTATGACCTAATAATGCGGGAAGACACAAATGCATTTTTGGAGAAAATGTCCTCGTATTCCTCCACGACTTAGTCCATTTTTGTTGTCATGTAGGGTATCCCTATTTTGAGGCTATGTAATATCCTTCTTGCCTTGTGGGAAAATTGTAATGAAAATAAATTTCATAGTTTTGGAAACAATGTACTTTCGTTGTTTTGCAATAGTCAAAGAAATGGAAAGAGGCGTTACTACCTCCGGTATCTGTACAATTTATTTCCCAAAGTAATAAAAACTACACGAGGCCTAGACTCATACACAACATGTCACTTCACAAGTATGGGCACATGCAATAATATGCATCGACCGATCAAGAGGAGCAACATCACATAGTACCTCATCGTGAATGGATTGATGTTCTACGGAAGACGCCTTTGTGGGGGCCGCGAGAGATCTATTCCTTTGGCCGAAGTCACCCAATGGTATATGGTTGCCCGGGTGTGCCATGGTCGGTAGAGCCAAGTCGCCATGACCTCTGGTGAAATGGGGTTCTTTTTGGCTTAGCTATCGACAATTGTGGTGGAGAACCCTTTACCCATGCACGGACGGAAGGGTGCTTACTTCATCTAGATCCTCGAGATCCTCCCTCTAGACTTGGTGGTGGAAAAAATACTTAACGGGATCTACATCAATTATATTCTTCCCTTTGTCATTGCCCTTTTAAGTTCCGACTCAAAGATCAGAACAGCACATTTGATTCGGGTGCCTTCAATTCCAGCCGACCTTGTTGTTGGTGGCTTTTCGTTTGTGTTGTGATGGAGCTCTTACAAATTCACACTTCCCGTGTCATGGTGGATTTTTGGTGTTTAGTCTCCAACTTTTGGATTTTATAGCATTCTGTGGTTTGGGCGCCTTTCACGGCTTCGAATTCACGAATCCAAGTCTTGCTTCTTCTGTAATTCTACTCGATCTTGGTGTCATAGTGACATGTGTCTGTGCCAAGCAAAATGATTTGGGGATACTCATTTCTCTTGATGTGTTGTACAAACGGTTGTAATGCTTTAAATGTCTCCTGCAGATCTTTGTGCCAGCTTTGTGCGGGGGTATAGAAACAAATTATTAGTTCATTTGCACATCTTGATCCCTTTGTGGGTTACCATGGTCAATTGGATATGTTGTCCTCATAGATCATGAGGTAATATTGTTCCTTGATGGCGTCTCGGATAGATTCCAAAGTGAGTGTATTTGAACGAAGGTCTGATTTGTTTTTTCTCATAGTAGGTTTCCACATAGGTATTTGACATGGGGGGCAACTTTGTGAGAGTGCAAAAGCAATATTTTCATTGTGGGAGAAATCATGGACGAGAAATGCCTTCAGCAAATTCAACCCATTATCTCGACATCCATCTCTGTAGTCCCTTCAAAATACGGGGAATGTCAAGGTCACTTGTACCTTGAAAGGTGTGGCGCCTCTTTGAGTGGATTCTTCAGATGTGAATGCACCGCCGTGGTAGCCGTTGAGATGCGACAGAATTGTCCATCATTGCGTTCCTCATTTCCTTAGGGGCCTCTGAAACAATAATTGATAGATCTCTTTCTCCCTCATATTTCTTTTCTTCCACCATGGAGGTCATCGAGTTTGTGAGGAGGCCCGATCTTGCCAGGTTCAGCCGGGAATGGGGGCCCTAACTCATGTACACTGAGCCTCTTGGGGACATGTAAAGAAAAATGAAAGAAAACCGCTGTATTCATACATATGGGGTTATGCAGGAACACAATAATACATAGAAATAGCCTTAAATACAAAGATGCAATAGAAATAAAACTTCATTTCATTAATATCAACAAAAAATACCTTTACCGGACATAATGGAAAATAAACTAGCTAGGGCGATGGTAGCTTATCTCTGAAAGATATGTGGCGGCCATGCCTCTCAGCGTATTTAAAATGAGGCTCGAAAGGAATGTTTTATTTGTTGAGAAACAATGAAAACCCTAAACATCAAAGAACCAAGCCTAGGTGATAAAGTGCTACTTATGGACTTTGTTGGGTAAGTTGGTACATCAGCTTCTGAGAGACATAACTTTGACATATGATCCTGGTGGCCGCCTCGTACACCAGTTTAAGTATCTGTGAGAATGTAACTTTTGACATGAGAAACATCAAAGGACCTTACATGTTACTCTGTTTTCAAAAGACTTTTGTTTAGGGCCTCAAAATAGCTCGAAGTTACAGGACCCAAAAATGCTAAGCCAACAAAGTTGTGTTAATGAAAAACTAAAACAACCGATGGTGGGAATCCAAATGGAATAGGTGGGTGTGCAATATCACATCTGGATCATTCTCCCCATTGGGAAGCAATGGTCCCCGGTGCGTTGAGTTCACTCATGAGACGAGAAAATTATGCTAAACTTGGTATTGGATTTGTCAAAGTGTGTGGACTACGGCGGATGTGATGAATCGTTCAATAAGTTGGTTATACATCAGCATATGACTACATGTGTGGATTTTTTGTGTTTCACCGCAGGAGTATGGAAATATCGGGGAGCGACATGCACACAAGGTCGGATCAATGAGTGCTTGACACGACGATTATTGAACCTCATTGGTGGGAGAAATATGTCTCGTATTTCCGTTTCATCTCTGGTAGCAATAGCAGTATATATATATATTTATTGCGTTCATAAATTCAAATCATTAGTATCGGTAGTATGCTCTTTCTCTGCTTTTGTTACATAACGAGGTGAGGTATAGAGTTAGGGCTCGATACGGTTGAACCCTTGCAAATCGACCTCACGAACCTCGATGACCTCCCATGGCGGAAGAAAAAATACGAGGGAGCAAGAGATCTGTCAAATTGTTGCTCAGGAGGAGCCTCGAGAAATAAAGGAATACGATGGATATTTTCCCAAATATCTCGGCAGTACTTTTGAAGCGTCGCATCTCGCCCAAACATCCACTTTGGAGAGCACCTCTCCTTCAAAGGTACGAAATCCTACTCTGTTCTTTTCTGCATTGGAGATAATATGTCGAATAGTCCAATTAAAGAGTTTCTACAGAAAAATACCAATACAAAGCCTCCCATGTTAAAAGTTGTTGAGAGCAGAATAAAATTTTCTTATCCTTTGGGTGAGAAACTGGTGAAGCATAGGTGTCATAATTAGAGAAGCATGAAATGCTGCTGGGCATAAAAATGATGTATCGAATACATAAATATTTTATGGACACCAATTGGATTATTTTGGTAGAAATTGATTTCCTTCAAAATATGATAAGAAACTTTTACAAAATCATTGTACCCAAGCTTTTGAAGTCATATGGCATACCTTGAACACTAATCTTGAGAACTTTGAAAGAAATTTCTTTTGACAAAGTAATACATTTACATGAAATACATGACATCATAAGTTTAACATTGATCTAATACATCAATTAAGATGCCAATAGAGGGTACTGTTCTTTAGCATGTTGACTACCTAATATTCGTATTGATTAATATCATATGCATGGAAAAATTTAAAACCAATTGCCTTGTATCAAACCAATGAAGAGACTCACATTTATTTTGGGTAAGGATGTTTAGTAAAATACATCCCAATCCAGAGTTGTGGTAAAAAAAGTGAGGTTCACTAATTTAAAAAAGAAAAGCCTATCAACCTAAATATAATACTATATAGCCTAAATATAATACTTTATATTTATATTTATATTTTATTTGTTTTGTTTTTTATTTATTTAAGATATTTTAACAATTTAATATTCCATAAAATTTTTAAAATGTAAATATTAAACTAATATTTATGTTTAAATTAATTTATGTATGACTTCCAAATTTTTACTCCTAATTCAGTGTGTGTGGATTTTTTTGAAATTTAAGGATATTTTAACATTTTAATATTTTAATTTATAATTTAATAATTACAAACATTTAAAATATAAATGTTATTAATAATATATTAAAATGATTTGTGTATAACTTCCATTCTTTAATTAAACACGTAGCGAATTTTTTAATTTATTAATAGCCTAGTGTAACTTCCATTTTTAGTGTTTTATATAATTTATGTATAACTTTGTTTATTGGTTTTAAAGTTATATGTAAATTTTTATTATAATTATTATATTTACAAGTTATATGTTGTTTGGTTTAAATTGTATATCTTGGTGTCCTGGGAATGCTTCACTTTCATATGGAAGAGGTAATTGTAAATTGTGTTATGTTATATAAACATTTTGATTAGTCAAATTACATAAATAATAAAAAATAAAAATAAATTACAATTAAAAATAAATAAAAAATAAAAATAAAGAAATAAAAATTATAATTGTTCATTTAAAACATTTTGACTAGATCAAATTGTAAAATATGATTAAAATAGATTTTATATTAAAAAGAGATTTGACCTTTAGACATTTGGTAGATCAGGAAGTTAAGATAAATCTAAACTAGTTTATAGAAAATTCAATGTATTATTATGAAATATATATTATTTACATTAATTTAGTGACCTCTATTTCATACTTGTCTTTAAAATATTGTAAATATTAAGAAAACTATGTAGTAAGTTAATAACTAATAATAGTAAGTCAATGATTGTACTAGCAAGAGCCAAAAAATTAATCGTTTAATTACTACATAGTATGAAATTTATCATAAAATATAATGAAATGAAAAATGACATTTAATATCTGCATTCATTTTATCATGTTGTAAATTAATTAATTACATTTCTTTATTGAGAATCATCCAATTAGGTACTAATTATTAATTGTATGTTTATTCGTTCTAAGTATATATACCACATTCATCTTTCGGTGTTAACTAAATTAATTATGTTTTTAAAAGTGTAAAGGCAAAGTATTGTCATTTAGACTAGTCCTTCTGGGAATGTTGTTTAATGATTATTTTTATTTAGCGATATGTTGAAATTTCTTAAAATAGTAAGTTTGAACTCTTTAATCTACATACAATATGAATGTTTCCTTGAGATTTTTGAGAACTAAATTTATTTATGCATTCAAAAAACAAGTGTTAAATAGTGAATTCATTTCCAGGAATTTGGGTAAAAAGGTAAGCGTAGTGAATTCATTTCCAAAGATTTGGTTAAAAGGTAAATTGTCTAATGGTTAAGAAGCTGCTTCTTTAGAAATATATAGTGTGTTGATTAGATCATTTTGCTTTTATGCATATTGGTGCACATATTTGGGTGGTAAAAGCTTGAGCTTTTGTAAATAACATAATCCATACATGGATTTTGTAAATATGTAGTCTAATGATTAGTTGTTGTTTTACTTTGCTTAGGTGATATTGTGGTTAATTTTGCCAAAAAATATGGTGGAGATTTCTTGGAATGGTATGTTTGGGCTTTGTAATATGCCAATCCCATTACCCCAAAGATTTTAGGGCATAATCCCATTGGCATTTGAAAACACATTTAAATAATGAAAATCCTAATCACGAAAATCCATTACTTGAATTTTGGGGCATAATCATTTGTGCATTGAGCCAGTACAAATATTAAAATCCGAATTTTAATTTGATCAAGGTCAACCTAATGGTTGACTACTTTTAAAGATGTTAGTTTTAATAATTAGACATTTTTACTTTATATGGTGATATTTTCTCATCTATTTTGTAAAAAATATGGTGCATATTTTGAAATTTTAATTTGAACTCTTTATGCAATGCACATAATTCAAGTGCATCGAATCTATTTATTTATTCAAAAACACATTTTACAAAGTGAAAATCCATGATCTTCCAAAAACTTTGATCGTTGGAATAGAAAGGAAACAAAACCATTTAATGATAAAGAAAAAATAAAGCATGTAATGGTTAAACTTCTCCTTCTCCTTCTCCTCCTTTGTAAAAAATGTTGTGTAGCAATTGAATGTATTTAATCATTTATTTGGTGATGTATCCTAGTGAATTTTGTCAAAAATATTGCTAGAGATTTTGTGAATATTAAATTTTAGCATGCGATCTGCATAACCCAAAGTCTCTTAAAATTTTTCGTAGCCAAATTATGACCGTCATTATTTAATGATTGAAGTGCTTCATTTAGAAAGATATACTTTAATGATTGAACATTTTTTAATTTATCAATTATATTTTTAGATCATTTTGTCAAAAATATGGTGGAGATATTTTTGAGAATAAATTGTTTAATGAATTAGATTATTTATTTAGAAAGAATGTAGAATTAATGATTAGACATTTTTATTTTATTATTGATATTTCATCATTTTGTCAAAAATATGGTAGAAATTTTGGATTTTTAAGTATGAAACCTTTTGTAATTTGGATCGTAAGAAATTTTTTAGGCATTTTTGAGCACTCAATCTATTTATGCATTAAAACATATTAAAAAAATGAAAATTCCATAATCATCACCATCTTTGGATTTCATGAGAGGGTAAAAAATATGTAATATAAAATGGTCTTTTAAATATACAATTCGCGAACATATATTTTACTTTGTCTGAGTATTTATTTTCAATCAATCTGTTAGAAATTTGGTTGATAATTTTTGAAATGGTGCTGTGACTCTATGATCTGCAATCAAGTGCTTTTAAGGATTTTAGTGTTGGATCCATATATGCATTCGAAAGACACATTCAAATGGTGAAAAATCCACTAACTCACAAAATTTTCATCCCTCTAACTCATAAAAATTGTCATCACCATATTGTGAGAAAGGCATATAGAAATAATAGTTCAGCTTCAATTTTAGAAAATTTCATTCTAGTGACTAGATGATTTTGAATTTATCTGATAATTTTATAGTCAATTTTGTGAGAAATATGGTGCATATTTTTTGGAATGGTAATTTTTAGCTTTAATGCATACATCTGGTGCCTCAAGGATTTTTAGTGCACTAAATCCATTATGTATTTGAAAACACTCTTTACAATGAAAATATATGATCTCATGTAACAACCTTGCTAGTTAATTCCTTGTAAAACCTTCCTTGTAATTATATAATTATAAATTAAAATGTTTAAGAAGGCATAGATTCCATTGTTTGAGGTGGGAAATCACTTGAGGTAGTTGATTGTTTTAGATATTAGTCGTAGGTGGTTGGTGGTTTTAATGGATCTGGTTGTTTTATTGAAATTGGTTGGATGATAAAGGATAGACCCATGTCCCTATGAGCAAAGACTACAAGCAAGTAACCAAGCGATTAGTATGGGTTTTTTTGTCAAAGTAGGGTTGGACCCATATTCACTTGAAATGATAGAACCATGAAAATGAAGCAAATATTTTGTAGTGCTCCACTACCAAAGAAGGGGACTCTCTTTGTTGATTGTCTCTTTGGCATTGAAGGAGGGGACTTCAGGTACTGCTTGAAGAAAAGGGAGGTGGAAATGGATCCTATTAGAAAAAAAGAGGCAGGCGAGAGGCTCACAGTTGACAGAGAAACATAGGTTTAAATGTCATGAAAAATCTTGCTCCTTGTACATGTAAGTGAGGATGAAGAGAGAGAAAATGTGGGTAGGTCGTTAGGGATCCTAAAGAAATTCCAGATAGTTGAGAGGGAGGAAGTCTCGGGGTGAGAGAAGAGGCATAAATCTGATGATAGCTAGATGAGAAACCCCAAGAGGCTTTCGACTAATAATCATATTGTAGTGGTTGTACCTTCACAGTTTGGAAAGTAAATCCACTGAGACACCGTTTTGGTTCATAACCTTTGAAAAGTTAGAAGGGATTGCTTATTATTCCTTCAAAAGGTAACATAGGCGATAAAACCTCCATGCTATTAACTATATATCTCTCTCCGATTACTCAATTGAGACTCTTTATGTCTAAATCCCTAGAGAAGTTTGGATATTGATCCATAAGTCCTCTTCACAGAATAAAGTGTTCCATGTCACGATGGGAAGTCTTGGACTGGTTGGTGGTGAAGGTAGGGTAAGCCTTGAGACACTTTGTTTTGGTGGATGACATTGGTATAGCCTCCTAAGTAGAATATGACTAATTCAATGAAATAGTTCACCATGTTCTTTGGGTTTGATAGTTGGTGGTTAGAGGTGGGGTAGCCTCGAGACACCCTATTTTGGCTGAAGTGGTGGTTTGAAACTCCTCTTTGATCTTCAAACATTGGAATGCAGCTCGGTGACGATTTACAAGAAAACTTGGTTGCAACTTGTCTATAGTTGGGTGAGAATTAGTCCCCATGTTATTTGTTTGGAATATTTTAATAAGATAATTATATTCAAAACGCCTTTGTCCGTTGATTGTTTTGCATATGTTTAATGTGGCAGTTTTATCCTGGGCCAGTATTGGTTTACATTGGGTTGGTTAATGTTTATGACATAATGAGTGTTGTTGTATTAATCACTATTAAATGACTAAAATAGTACACATAATTATCAATCCGAGGCATCTTTTATTTCAATGACAACCTTGCTTTGTACGTGATACATAACAGGATGAAATCCAAATAAAGAAATCGTTCTTTGTAGAAGTAAATCACTCATGCGAAATAAAATGATCTACAAGACGTAATCACCTCAGTGTATTTTCTAAGCGTGCACGGAAATAATTATCCATCGGTATCTCCTAATCTCATATGTGTAACAACATACAAAATATTGAAATTGAAGTGGATATATTCCACGGCTGAAACAACAACAACAAACATCTCTTGATACATAAACAAAAATACAACACATATACACAACTACCTTAATCACTACAATCCTGCCACAAGAACAGGTACCTTTCCTCCCTAGTAGGGTGTAGGTAGAGAAAGAACTTAACGGAAAATAAATCGAATAATGCATGCAAAAATAATAACGGGGATAATCTATATTAATATGAGCAAAATTACGGAGGCCAAAGTAATGATGTTATCGTTAACCTTTCGACCTCAAGGGGTGAGAACTATATAGTGGTTACATCGTAGTGATGTCAAAATAAAATACATATGGTTATAACACTTCTTAATAAAAGTGAGCTGAAAATTATGAATTACAATCAAACGCACTGCATTGTTATCCAAAAATACAATACTTATCAATTCTACAACTATCACGATAAACCACAATTGTGGCGTAATAGCTAGAGGATGAGTCCAGCAACAAGAGTTGACAGAGATCCAGTCAGCGGTACGACTATAATAACAATTCACCAGTGGGTTTGTAACAACAAAGTGTAACAACATCATCGGGTGTAAAAATCTCAACATGTTAACATATACTTCTCACCTTGTGCCTCATGCTCGAGATCTTTGTGCTACAAAGGACATTTTGAAGGAACAACAAAAAGACCATATATATTCTCTAAACATTCATCCTCAATTAGTCATAAAGAGTACGATATATCATAATAATTGATGAAATGACTGAGTAATGAAAATAAAGGCGAAACAACACAAATTGAAAGATAGAAAGGTAGGAAAAAGAGCAAATATGGTCCCATTGGTTATAGTCATGAGGCAAAAATAGGGAAACAAATGTAGGAAAAGTATGCAAAACTAGCACCATCTGGCCCAAACACTGCATGTCGTCATGTAAATCTCATCTCTCATGGGAATATCTTTGGGTGTAGGTCGGTGAGATCACCAAGCTCCGGTTGTGTCTTTGTCTGCACGGATACGCATCACGATTAGCCATTATTTACTTGTGCAGGGACTACGTTCATACACTTGCTCAATTCATAATCACTCCTGATAATCCTCAATTGGCAGCCAGATCAAAGGAAACTTGAAGCTCAATACGAGCCACAAAGCACCAAGGGTTGCTTGGTGCTCGGCTTAGTGTTCCTAAATTGAGGTCTCGAAATTATCAACGAGGGCTAGTAAAGCTGTAGAAGTAGAGGTGCACTTTATATGTGCCTAGATGTCTGTTTCTCACTACTTTGTATTTAGTGTTTTTCTGATGTTTTTGGTTTTATGGTTTTATGTTAAAAGGAAAAAAAGAACTATGTGTTGGTAAAGAAGTGGATGGTTACTAAAACGGAAGCAAAACCTATTCTAAGCATGTATGACACTAAAGAATGAAAAATGCAAAGCTTGATAATGACTCCTAGTAAAATAAATCACAACATGAACTCAATAACTCATAGCATGAACTCATACAATTCATTTCATTAGGAATATGTTGGAATAGTTTGAGAAAAGGACAAGTTTAGTACAAATGAGGTTCTCCTAAGGACACAATCATCTTACATTATTACAAAGAATCTCATCCATGGCTAGAATTTTATTGGAACACAATTAAAGAGTTGTTTGTAACAAAATAAGATTTCTACTTTGAATTGACTTGTAATGCTAAGATTAGTCCATTACTGCTGGCTATTTGTCACTACTAAGCCTCATACGAAAGTTAGAGATTTTCTATAATAGTTTTGGGGAAAAGAGCTTATTTGTGAAATTGCAAAGATGAAACGATCGAGGGCAACAAAGTGATATCCTTCTTCATTCTGTCCATATGATGATGCATTACAATGATCAGAACAAGATTAGTTTGTAAACAATGAAGGCCGTGAAGTTTAATTTTGACGAGTCAACACAACTTAAAGAACAATGGACCGCCCATGAGGAACTGGAATGCAATTGATCAAGCTTGAAACACGGTGATCACAACTACACTAGAATGTTTTTAGCCTAACTTTGAAATACGGTATTTGGGCGGAACTAGAATGTCACTAATATAACTTAAAGTCACAGGTGGACGGAAGTTATGCCTGAGTGCCATTATCAAACTTGGAAACATTTAATGAGAATTAAACTAGAGTAACATCTACCTCCAGATGTTGCAGCTAGACTAAAGATGCTTCATCACTGAAATATTTGACTCTGTCTCATTGGAACTAGTGGTATTTTAGAATAGTTTGTAGAAACGAGACTGGCTACCTTGTATTATGTAAATGAGCATGAAAGCATAAAATTAACAAAACACAACAAAGCTCTAAATATGACGATATATGTCGAAATTAGTGGTATTTTGGAAGAGTTCCTGAATCATGACACATTGTAACAAGCGATGTAATTGAGCATAAAAGCAGCAAAACTAACTCCTAAAATATATTTATTTACCTCATTCGACATTAGTGACATTTTGGAATAATACGTAAGAGCAGGACTAAGCGTAGCATCAAGTACAGAAGTGAATATAAACGCAAAGTTCGAGGAAAGTCAATTGAACTAAAAGAATGAAAACGAAGACTAAGTTACTTATCTAAATCATATGAACAAAGCTTCTCGGTGGCGGGGCCTACCTGTGGATTAGCACGCAAATCTATAAGATTGACCTAGCGCAAGTGCAATAAAATGATGTTTCTTTCATTAAATAGAGAAATTCTTCAAAACGAGAGGATTACGTCAGCACGAGATCTAGCGACAAAACAAAATCTAACCGAGATGTTTCTCGGTCTCCCGAGTCATACTTATAATGAAGTTACATAACTACTCTTGTGAAAAACGAGGATAAGTGTCTTTCCCACTTCTAATCAAATAAAAAAATCTTATTAACGAGTCGTGTGCCCTTTCTTGCGGAACCGCCCGTAAGTCGGTGTCTTGATAGAACTACTTCTCTTCTACGTTGTAGTAGCCGGAAATTTAACTCGGACTTCGTGGGGCGAGAGATGATGGGGAAGTGGTAGTTTTACCCCATATGCCTTTTTCGTTGCAGTGACACTTGGAACCTACATAAACATGAGGATAGGCTGCGGAAACGGGGGCAGGCGGCTGCGGGTGCGTGATACGTGGCCGAGTCTTAGTCGAAAATTACTACATCAATAAAATCATGAAAATATAACAAGTTGGTCATTGTATTAAATTCTTAAAGCAAATTTAAGGAATTAATCTTATTGATCATTTAAGCACATAATTGATGAGGGACAAAGAAAATGAAGTAGAATGTGGTGAAAGAAGAACATCTTTGGGGCTCAACGAGTTGTACTATCCTTATGGCTGCATTTGTAATGGCAACAACCACCACGAAATTATGGAATGAAAAATGGGTCCACCTTGGGTAGCCTAGGCACTGCGGCTTGCCCATGTGTTTCGAAGCATCCGATTAAAGGCTTGGCTCTTCATCATTGAGAAATGATTGAGGTAGGGGATTCATAATCCTTCTTTTGTAAGTGGTAGTCGGTTCCTTTATCCCGAAAGGTACTCAACATTCTCCTTCGAATTCCCGCCTTAACATGGCGGCCCATCCTAATGCACTTTGGACCCATAATGCCATCTTCTCCCTCAGCATCCATAGATTTTATGGCCCAAATGCCACTCAATCGATTCTTCATGAAGGACACAAAAATACCAAAGCTGCAGATGCCTCATATAGGAGAATACCGTCACAACCATTTTCATGCTCACATGCTCTCCCACAAATGATATTGCGTAAAGAATAACTCACAAAACGAGGCTTTGTTCATAGAAATAAGGGCACGGAAAACATCTAAAAATGTGCTGGTGGAAGAACATAAATGAGGTATGTCCTCCATAACAAATTTCATCTAGAATATGAGAGTAGCGTTCCCATAGAAAAATGGATAAAATGGGAAGGCACTTGCCTTTGTTCAGAATTGAGGCAAGATCATGAAGTTTTTACTTGTCTATGGTAAAATCGCGAACACCATATGTGACTGACATTTATTCCTCCCTACTTCTTGGAGCTTCCTTCTTCTTATAATTCTCCCATCCTTTCTTCAAACCTTCTTTCATCCATATTTCATGGGGCATCTATCTCCCTTTGATGTTATTTGACCGAAATCTTCCCCTCTAGAAGAAGTTGGCTACACATTTCCATACCTTAATTTGAAGTCATAGATTTTCCTCGAACTCCGTCTAGAGATGGGACCCGGCCGTTCGTCTTGCATTCAATATCAACATCAATAATGGGTGTCACGACCTGCTTGAATGGGTTTTTGTTCCACCTCTGTTGCTAGTTCTTGTGTAATAGCGACTTCTCGTTCGTTCTTTGTGTATCGACCCCTGCGTTTCACACCTAGGACGCCTCACAATACAATCATTGTTGTTTCTTCTTCTACAGCCAGAAATGGTCTCCATGAGTTCATACATGTGCTAAGCCTCTAAGGTCAAGTTATTGTAAGGGGCTATGTTTTTACTTCATTGGTTCTTGTGTAACAACAATATCATACTTCGAGGTTCTTGTGTAATAACCTCTTTCCGTGTTTCTGTGTGCCATTGTTTGTTGTTTTCCACAAAACTTATATCATGCTGTTATTTCTTGAAAACATGTCGTGCATATGAACATAAGATTTCCTTCCCCTCGGATAATATTTGATTCAATTCTTCATTTTCCTTTCTCGATTTTCAAGTTGTAAAACGAGGACATGGTTACATTAACACGGATGACGAGGTTGTCTTTCTTCTTCTGACCTTGCAGCACGTAGGTTGCAGCTGGTAGGAAAGATTTTGTGGACGGAATCGTTTTACCCTCTGTTTTGGCCGTACATCCCCAGTTATTAATGGTTCATCGATGGGTTCTTTCCCAATTTTGACTTTGGCGAGACGGTACGGGTTTCCACTTCTGCGACTTCCTCCGGAAACATCAGTCTGTTTTCCTCAACTTGTCCTCGACCTATTTCACCTAAATTCTTCCTAGGTCCTTCCTTGTAGCCCTGGGGGCCGCCTAGGTATGCAATCAATTTTATGAGTCCATGATTTGTCACGTGCTTAGGTGTGCTACGTCTTTATTGTTGCAACCATGGCCTTAATGTTCCCTAATAAGTAAAAGAATGGAAGATTAATATTTTGTTTGATATAGAAAGGTGATTAAGTAGAGGAAGTGATATTTAAACACTATCGTGAATCTTCCCTCATTGATATATTTGATTAAACCCAAAGCTGATATCTGCCCTTGGTGGGGAGTGACAACCTAATAAATTCCTCTCATATAATATACCGTTTTCTTCTCACTAGTACATTTGGGCGGTCGACACTTGGTTCCGACGCTTTTGACCAAATGTCGGGAAATTTTCCCAAATTTTTCCGTCGCGAGCCGTCTCGCTATAGCGACATCATGAAACTGCGTAGCATCTGACGCCTAAAATCTGTCGCAGTGAGCGTGGAAGAACGTCGCAGTGTTCCTAACTCCGGCGTCGCTAAACTACTGGTGGCGGAAATTGACACTTGCTTAAACGCTTTTGACCAAATGTCGGAAGTGCTACAAATTTTTTCTAATGCGCATAACGTCGTATACCGACGTCTATAGAAAACTTGTCGCAATACTGACACCTAGGCTATCGCATTGAACACCATGGCACAAGCGTCGCTAAACTACTACATTGGTAAATTAAAACATAACCAATAGCTTTGATAAATATTTAAATTTCATAAAATTTTTTTCAATGCGCGTATTCGTATACGATTGAAGATTAGGTGTACCAGCCGACATAGAAAAGTGTCGCCGATTGAACGTACGAGAGGAAAGGCATTCATAATGGCAACCCTATTCTCCTGGGTGGCTATTCTTTGACAGTGCGTCAGCATTATGAGTGCTTGACACAATGTCTAAGTTGCAATTGCGACGTTTGGGCTGTCCGTGCGTGCGTGTGTGTGTATGTGTTGTGAGAAATAATTATATAGTTCAACTTAATGGTTCATTATATAATCATGTGATCATCACCAATGATATATCTTAAAAAGCTTGGCCGAAAAACAGCATGTACCATCGATGTATATAAGTAGTTCTCATATCTGTATAAATTGTTTGTATGCTACTTAATAAAATTATAAGATAAATTGTAATACACATCATATATGCACCCATAACAATTAAGTACAGGGTAAAACTGCCACACCTTTGTGCCAATCCCATTTCTCTGTCCGCTCTTATTGTGGGAGTTTCCTTGAGGATCTCATAATACCCACGAGGCACAGTGTCACCTAATGGTTACCCGAGGTTGTGGGATAAGGGATTACTGTGATTAGAACACGAGGTAACCAAGAACCGCTTTGAGGAATTCCAAGATCTAGCCTTCTTGAACTCTAGAGAGGGATCTCTGGTATGATTTAGCTTTGTTTTAATGTGAGATATTAGGCTAGCTATGATTGTGTGTTGGGTTTGATTTTAAAATATTGGTGGGGGAATAAAAAAAGAGATTTCAAGTTGTGAGAAGGATACTGCAGAATATTGGGCAATGGGGTCGCTCTCTAGGCAAGCGAGAACTAAGAAATAGGGCTCAGTCTGCAGAGTAATGCTTTAGGGCAAGATAGGTGACCTTCTAAGGCTATGTATAGGCTTGATTTGATGGAGTGGATGGAATGCGAGCAAGGAGCACTAAAGAATCCTTAAACTACGGATAAAGATTGAAGAAGGGGATCTAATGAGGCCGTAGGCGCCCATAAGGTTTGCGAACGGATTGTGCTGGCCACCATCTTTAAGGATGCCAAAAAATTCGTGCGGGGCTGTGATAGGCGCGGGCGGGGCCATACAGAGCGATCTGATGAAATGCCTTTGAACCACAGACAGTGATTGAACCATTTGGCTTGTTTGAGGCACTTGATTTTGTTGGCCCTATTAGTCCTCCCTCAAACAAAAAAACATACATCCTAGTTGCAACCGAATATGTCACTAAGTGGGTCGGGAAAACGAGAGCGAGTTTCAAAAGCTACGGAAGGACTGCGACGAAGTACGTTTCTTTCAAATAACATGCTTCATGGTCTCCCAAGGGACATAATCACGGATGGAGGACCACAATTTCGCCCAGGTAATAAATTCGTGCAAAACTTTGTTGCAAAAACTACATTGACACAAAATTACAACTCATATCACCCACGAGGCCAATGGCCAAGTAGAGAAACAAACGAAAGTAGAAAACATTAATCCTGCCTTGTACAGTACATTAGCATCCTTTTGGCCTTGTGGGTTTTCTTTTCATCTTGACTCCGCAACCCAATGGACTAGTGAATCCCCTCTTTAATTTTTCTCCAGCTTAATCTTATTTCCCACCAAACTTTTCAAAAAAAAAAAACCGATTGCTAGTTATACCTGGCCTAAAATATCAATTCAAAACAAAGTTAAATCTGAAAAAGAAGAGATCTCTGCATTGGGAAGAGCTAGATCCTAAATTTCCAAAGTAGGTTATTAATTTACCTATTTTTCTTTAACTATGAGTAAAATCCACGACCTAAGAAATTACTAGGGTGATAACACTCTCCGTTATGCACATTGTGTAACACTCAATTTGATCATTTTCTCATCTATTTAAACAAATTAATCCATTTTCTCCACTACTCATGGAATTAATGCATTCACACCATAACTTGCTCACCGGATGGAGTTTTTCAACAGCGGTTAATTGATAAGACTTTAGACCGCAAACCATGGTAAAACCTTGGTTTGTGCCACTGAAATAAACGGATGCACATAAAATATGGAAAAGCTAGGTCTATAAGGGGTAATTTTAGTCATCCTTTAGGAAGCAAGTTACTAACGTTGGTCATGCATCGAGAACCTACCCTTTCCTAGGGTATAATGTTGATTGTCAACGAAAACCGTGTTACCTTGTGTTAGGTTCTCTTCATGCTCAAAGACTCAGCTACCAAGTGTCTCGAAGGCATAAAACCTTTACAGCATCTCCAAACCCTATAAAAACTTCCTCCAACTCTTATTCATTCTCAAGAACATTATCATAATGAAGTTTATATTAAACACACATTTGCATCAAGTTAGGAAGATGAAGACCTAGTTGACGACCACCTAGGCATGTATCAACATCTGCGAATTAAGTCAACACCCTTACATCAAATTAGTGATAACTCATGATGTCTAGTATATCTTCATATTGACCATAAACCATGAGCATTTTCATCATTTAGGTTGAAATAAATGATAGGATGAACGATTACTAAGTCACTACATTGAGATCAATGACAACATTTACTATGATTTTGGAAGTAAAATCATTTTCCTGTCTTCCACACATGAGTTGAAAACCTAGTTCTAGTTAGAAAAAATAATGATGGAATTCATCTCTATGTTGAATTTAAATATAAACAAAACTGTGATAAGGAAAATTGGCAGTTCCTCCCATGGAGCATATCAAGTCAATGGGTTTTGGCTTCGAAATTTTGTCTCTTGTCGGCTGGTTTTTTGAGGCTACAACCAAGTTGTAGGCTCCTACTAACAAGTTAAAAACCACACCTTGAGAACTCAAGTGGAACCTTCACCTATAAAAATATTCCATTTGGTTTAATCATTGTCGAGGAAACCTTCCAATGGTAAATGGATATTTCCTTCATGGTTGTAAATAGATCTATAGTTATATATTTAGATAATGTCATTATTTGCTCAAAGGATATTTGACCACATAACACCGCACATCTTAAGTATATTTTACAGATTGTAGAAAATAAATTGGTCTTGTATTAAATTAATATCTTAGCCTAAGACACTAGGTGTGTCAAACAAACCGAGAGAATGCTTGTAGTTTATGATGTGGAATACTTCAAAGGAATCCATGATAAATAAGCTTCTTGGAAAGGGTAAGGACCCATTAAATCAATGTTAAAAATGGAAAACTAATAAATCTTGAGATATGAAGATAGAGAGATGAAGTTTAATGCCATTTTTATATGCTCTCATATTATAAAAAAGGAGAATGTTTTGTATAAGGAATGAGAGTAAGGAGAGAGGTTCTCGAATACAAGAAGAAGAAGTGCTTTTAAAGAGTAGCACTAAAACACTTGAGTAGAGAGTTTTGGTTTTTGTAGGTACATTGTGGAGCGGGAGGCTCATTTCTTAGCATGGTTTAGAATTGAAGTTCGTTGTAGAACAATGAGATCCAATTCCATATTCAAAAAACTCGGTTCAGCTACCATTGTGCTAAAGGTCAGTATAGCCAGTCCTTCGAGATAAAGTATTGCACTTCATCATCATATTTTCTTGAGGGGCGATTAAAGACCATCAAAAGAAGTCGGTATCTATAAAGCCTCATCGAAGATTCCATTATGACGTGGGTAATTAACCCGCAGCACTTGTCATTGATAGATCATTGTAGTCCTATTTCTCTTGGTTTTATCAATACGACGGACACACATACAGAACCGGACCCCGGAGACGTAGTCCGGAAGACGAACTTCCGTCTGGAGAAATATTTGTTGTCTTTTGGTTTATTGTTATGCATGATCGTAATTGTTAAACCTTAACATTAATAGGTTTATACTTAAAGACTTGCTTTATACTAAAACGGTTAGATTCACATCAAAGTAAATATTTAGGTAATTATTTCTTACCATTCACATTTTGTCAAAAGGTTAGGAAAAAGATCTTGTCATTCCGCATTCGAATCATATTTTCGTATCGAAACTGTCACCCAGCTCTATTCAAATAAAAAGTAGGCGATAACTCGGGACAACCGTTAAGGTTGAAGAACTCGAGGAGTTCAATCAACAATGTCCCGGCGGATAATCTTTGCATTACCGGATAGTGCAAGCACTAAAGTGACAATAAAATCTTACGATCTGAACTTGAAGTCTTGAGAAAGAATAAAAAGAGGAAACAACCTCTAATAGAAGAGACAACTTCTAATGGAATGAAGCTAACACTATCTCTTCATCGGGAGGATGAATATAGTACTTCTCTTTCATCATCACCAAAGTCATCAAGAAGAGCCATTGGATATTTTCTCACCTGAGAAACTCCCAACATACGATATCACCAAAAAGTGATTCGGTCTCAGAGTAATTTTCTGGCAGGAAGCCCCGGCCACATTTTAGAAAAAAGGTTTTATTAATGATGAAGGCATAGGCGTACAGAAGGAGAAGGCCTCAAAAGAATGGTCAAGGGAGACTTCTGCCAATAGCGGTGTGAGAAAGACCACAAATGTCAAGGTCTGAGCTGTGGTATAATGGAGTACGACTATTGTGAAAATATCGGCCACATTTCGAGTCAATGTTGGTCTTCATATCACAGGCTTATTTGAAAAGCTCCCGGGACAAAGAATAGAAAAAAACAATCTCTAGTAGTAATGATTAAGTGATTTCTTTTATCATAATTGGGTAGTAGACAACATTAAAATATATCCATGAACGGTGCAGCGGTAGTTCTTGGCATTTTATGGGGAACATTTGCTGAGGAAACATAGAAACCTATAGCAAGAGAAATTGGAGCTGCCTAAAAATAAGTATTTTGCTAGAAGATGATGAGACACTTAATTGAAGAAGCGATCGGGAAAAGTCTTACTTCAATCTTCTAAAGAGGAACAACATTCAAACTCAATAAGTACAAATTCTAAAGGAGAATTTTAGTAAGTATTGCAAATTGTTGGGGCTTTGCTAAAGGCAATTGTCCAATCTGCCATAAGAAACAACATTGACACCATCGACCTGAGAGACATCAATTCCACTTGGGGGAGAACATTCAAAATGCCAAATGGAAATGAAACAGAATTTATGCCATATGCCTAAAGTGAGTCTATAAAATTTTCCTAGATCTAGATAAGTTTGTAACTAGATTCTGAGAATTGTTTTCTTCAAAGCATTATGTCAGGAATGCAAGAACCAAAAAGTTTTTTGTGGGAAGGTGTGATCAATTTGGATTCTCAAGTTTATGTCAAGTACAAAATGATCGAATGGTCATTTTTGAAGTAATTAATTATCAATTTTGTAATAAACAAGTTGACTTGAAATTGTTACCCCGACCAATATGGTCATATGAACAAGGATTCATCAACTCAAGTCCTCAAGCAAAATCTTGTCGAAATTGGAAGCGACCAAGATGGTCACATTCAACATTCTTTCTAAGAGCGGGAAATTCAATTTCAAAATTCCATGTTAATTTGACATCAACATTAGTGACTTTGACAACAATCGTCAATATTTTCAAAATTAAAACTATCTTCATAAGAAAAAGTCATCATTATCGACTTTGTGACATTTAAACGGTAAAGGCATTAATTGTTACACAACATTTTTTCACTGCATCATTGCAATCCCCATCGCATTTGGGAGGGTCATTTACGTGACTTATGAAAAGTGTCATGCCTTGAAAAAGACCATCATTTCATCTCTACATAGAGTAACATTCCTCTGTTGAAAATTCCACTGAGCTAATCATCAAAAACCCCTGTTTTCCTTGGCCTTGATAGCCGGTTCTACCCTCGCAACGATGTGGAATAGTAACACTAGGGCCGAGCCACTGGCGCTCTGTCCCAATTTGACATATGTTGAGAGTTGTTTTGGGAATGTTTTTTTGGTAGAGGTGGAGGTTCCATTCAAGCACAGGATAGTCGTTGGGAGTGGTTGAAGCCCAGAACGACCACGAGGCTCCCCTCCTTTAGTTAGTGGTTTCACACTCCCCTGAGAACTCTCCTAGGATGAGGCCTCGCTTCCACTTTTGTAAGGATCCCAACCTCCTCCTTTCCCCATATAAGCAAGCTTTCTCTCTTTGCACAAGCTAGCTGAACTTGGAGAATTAGTATAGATGAATAATTGAATCATTGAGAAGGTATAATAAGGAGGAACTCCATTGAGAGAGCTTTAGCTCATGCCCTCATCACGTCCAAATTCCCAACGGCGGTGAGACGCGCTTGGTGAACCAATGGAGAGACATGACGTTGGAAACTGGTTGTATCTCTTATTTCTGCTTGATTAATATACGTGACTATTATTTGGTTCCCCATCTTGTGTTTTGTCTTTATCAATGTGTGTAGTCTTCTTTAGTGACAAAGTATTTTTGAATGAAATTATGTATGTCTTTGTTGCCGCCAGATTTCTGATGCAGTATGCGGTGTCCGGCTTGTGATGGCGAAAAGGATTGTGACTGCGCCATGAGAAGCGAGAAGACCTTCATCACCACTACAGTAGCGATGATAGCATTAGACCACGGAGTGAGTCACATATCCATGTCCTCTTGTCATTTGAATAACTAGGAACCTACACTCCATAGCATGTTTCCTTGTTTCTAGACCCACTCTGGGAGCTGAAGGGATCGTCTCCGTATGAAGGATTTACACTTGAAAATTGGTAAGCCTCACAGGGATAGTGTGAGTTGTCTTTGCAGCATTTGGGTCATTTTTTGGTCATTGGTTGCTTGTTTACCTTTCGGTTGTATATGTGTTTTAAAACCCGCATATTTAGCCGAATTGTCAAGGTATTTTTCTCATTTAATTTTTCCCTTTTCCAATGGTTAGCGAAACGCACGCTTTTCGATTCGAAAATTGACGTCGTTGGCGCGATTTTTTTTTAACACTCCGCCATCTGACTCTGCGCGGAATACGCTAACGATCGCGTCGACCTATAGGTTTTTAGGTTTGACCTCTTTTATGAGTTTTTAGTCAGTTGTACTTGATTGCAGGTTGTTTTGAGCCTTTAGAATTTGCCTTTGACTTGTAGGCCTGTTTGCTCAGTCATTTGTCCATTTTCTATCAGTGTAGCCCAAGGCCTTAAGGTTTTTTGGTACCTTTGTCTTGTTGAGCCTTGTTTGGAAATCGGAGTCTCTTAGGTGTTGTAGGTAGTTCCATGTTGATTGCTAAGTTTCTCAGTCTTTTGAAATTACTTGCATTGGTTGAATGATCATTTGTGTCTCTCATTTTGGTTCTTCTTCCTGTTAACCAAGCATAGATTACATTGCTTGTATGGATCTCTGAGAATTTTTCTTTGATTTGAAAAGATTGCAACATTAGTTTTTGGGTGTTTTTGTGTTTGTTTTGTTGTTGTTTGAGTCATTTCATTTCAACTCTTACATTGCATTTTTCAGACTGATGTATCGGTTTTGTTTTCCATCTTGTGTTACATCGTGTGTCTAATTGTGCAAAATTTAAAAAATCTTATTGTTCTTTTTGCATTGAAATGAATAATTCTTTGTAGCTAGCATGGGATAGTTTGGAAGGAGTTTTTTCGTTTTATTAGATTGCATTAGATACATTGGTGGATGTCTTGTATTCTTGTTGTTTTCTATCGTTTGAAAGATTTATCCTTCTCATAAATAGTTATTTTCAACCTCGGTGATCAGGTAGGTGTCTCTCTTTGCCCATCTCCTACTATCGAACAACATGTGCGTCGTTAGGTGGACCTCTCCCCTTATTTGCCTATTTCTTCGTCCTCATCTCTGTAACTGGTGAAATTATGAATTCAAGTAACTGGGTGGCTAGAAGAAAGAAGACCCCAAGGAAGGAAGTGGAATGAACAAGAGGCTAAATATTTCATGCACCCTGGAGCCTTTCCCTTGATAAACCATCAACCTTCAATCAGAATTTCCACTTACATTTTGTGCAAAAGTGACCACTTTCTTCCGAATTTCCTGCATTCCCATGGTGCTTGAAGCATGGTTCAACGACATCATGAATTCTTCTTTGGCCTAGTCATATTGGTGGCACATCTTCGACTAGCAATGATAAGAATCATAAACGAGGTAAGATTACCCGTCTGTAAGGTTTGTGAAGAACATCATCATTCACCTTTTTTTGTACATGGATGAAGCCACGAGTGTTGGACAACCCTATTGTTTACGCATACATGCAGTTGGTTACCTTAAGCTTTCTTCGAGTCCTTCGCTAGTTGATTCAACGATTGGTCAGGGTCATCCTTGGTTGATTCCATCACAAATTCAAATTCGGGAATCCATTCCCAACCAACCATTGGTCATGGAATCGGCTGATCTAACTTACTTGTGGTTCCTTCAGGATCTTTTCCATCGACGGTGGCTCACATACCCCTTACGTTCTTCGTGTTTCTTGATTCACCAGTTGGAAAAGATCCTCCCATCCCTGCGGTTTCAGAAAGATGCTCATCACTTCCCCTGCTCCCATGATGGAGGGCTCGAAGGGATGCTGCCTCCTCTTTCTCCGTTGTGGGATAGCCATCTCATTTCTATGGCGCCCCTCCAAGTAGTTTAGTCGCTTCCTTTTATTGGAGTCGATTTGCGGGGATCTTTTGTCTTCCTTCTTATGTGCCTTTTGAGATGCGGTACGGAGCCTTCAATGTCGGTCATACCCATCACCATTATGAATGAAGGCACGTCTATTAGTATTAAATGTTAGACTACTTGGCAAGATTTTGGTTCTCCACCACTTGTGCCTATTACGCGAGAATACGTGACATTTAACGAGAGGAACCGGTCAGCGTGGGGATCCTTGGTTCCTGTGGGGCCTCCTGTAGACATGATGGTTGTTCGAGAGCCTTGGATTTCAATTTACTCTTGGGGGCCTTGTTTGCCCTGTCTCGCCAGGTGCACTTGTATCTTCCTCTTTCGTGTGATTTTTTCCACAAAAGGTGGGATGGTGAGCAAGTGATCAAATTTCATTATTTGGTCATGATGTGGCAGCTAGCCACCATCCTCCTTCCCGGTCTTTATCCGCCGGTTGTATCTTCCGCCACGGGTTAATTATATGGCTACATCCATGCCCGCATTAGGTACTGACAGTGTCGTTGTGCATCGTGTCTTTGGGGGCATTGGTCTGATTTCCAAAGATGTTGTTCTCCCATCGGATGAGCACCTGTAGGGAAGTCGTGACTTCTTAATCGACATGATGAGTTTTAAGCCAGGAGCATGGTTATTTTCTTGTCATCGAAGCTCCTAAAAATGAAACAAGTTTGTCGGAGCATAGTTTGTTTTCTTGTGTCAAAAACAACAAAAATGAAACAAGCTCATTGGAGCATAGTTCCTTTTCTTTGTGCCAAGCTCATTAAAAATAAAACAAGACTATGCTTGAGGATAGTTCTTTTAATGGGTCAACCTCATTAAAACAATAGAAACACGTTCCCGATTCAATCCAAGATTTTAATATGATCTCGTAAAATCTGATTCAGTTCTTTCTCTTGATTTGAACCTTCATTCCATACGCCTCATATGGGTGAAGCTTGGAGGGCATGTACCTCGAATTGAATGCCATGTTTGGGGGCATGCAAACTTCTTCTTCAACCTTGTTTATCTTTGTTTCGAGCTTGTGAAAAAATGAAACCAATTTCAAGTAGGTTTCCTAATTTCAAGCTTGTGTAAAAATGAAACCTTTCCCATTTTACGTCTCGTAGATTTGCCATTTTTGTGACTGTTTTCCGGATGAGCCTTGGTTTTCTCATTGCATCATGCCCATTGTGGCCGATCATGTGCCTTCCTTGATTGTTTGCCATTCTGAGGAACATCTACAATGAGTGGTCTTGTTAGCTACCCTCTTGAATTTTATCATGTTCGACATTCTGCCATGTGGAACCAGTTGCTACCATAAAACCACTCGTTCCTCCAAGAGCGTCAACTTTTAGCTCTTTTTTGACTCTGGCTGTAAAATATTTACCGGAACTCTTGTCATTTGAACTCGTTAAATGTTGTGAAATGATATCTACCCAATATACGTTTACCCCTTTTCGGGATGGGATGGATTGTTTCATGAAAAAGGAATATCCAACCTATCCGACTAAAGGTTCTTTCGAGATATTGTTTTCTACCTTTTCGGATCTAAGAGACTAAGCTGAAAGGAGCCATCTTAGACCACTGCTTTGCCTTCTTTTCAAACTCTCTAAACATGAATTGATTTCTCATATGGCCAGGACTGCGTTAAAACTAATGACATCGGACTTCGTCACCATGATGTTGCTGCAGTTCACCTCCTTCCTAGGGCATAAATGACAAAAATGTATAGATTTGAGTTTGGCCGAAGATAAACTTACATTACTGACATATGCTATCCCTTCAAAAACGACAAAATAATTGGGTGCCGTGAAATGGTGGGGGAAATGGAACCGGTTTTTAGTTGTATATTTGGCCGATGTGTTTGCTCTTGAACATGGCATGTCTGCATTCGTGTGGATTGAGCACATCTCATTTAGTCATTTTATAAAACGGTTTGAGTAATCTCTTGCAACCTCCTCATTTTCTCTTTGCCGTCATCATGACCTCGGATCCCTTGATGTCAAATGCGCAAATCTAGTGTCGTGCCCAGCACCGTGTATTTTAAAGTTGCCTCTACCACGGTTTTAAAACCTCCCTCGATTCTTTGATGGTGCGATTTACACCGTTATCATGTTCCTCTGTCTTGTCGATGTGGGAAGCTTGTTAGCCTCCTTCGACAGGTCACTTCCACATTTGACTTCAACTCATTATCCGAGTCTGATGCAGAATTTATCGGTATGAGTCTGTGCAGCAGTAAGCGAGTTCTTCACATTAAATATACAAAGATTAAATGAGTACAACCTTGATTGGGTGACTATGTGGGTGTTAATTACATGGATCTCATTGCATTTTACGTGGATTTTACCTCTTGTATAGGGGCCATTTGTCATTGTTGGTGGCCTCTCTCGCATCTGTTAATAGCTTTCATCATTGGTGGTAATCGGACGATTTTCTTGCATGTTAAACTTGACTCATATATTCACATGCTTGAATTTGTACTTATTGTTTGAGTGGGGGATGAGTGCAAGACCACATTTTGTACGTACGTCAGGTTGCGGGTTCTGTGAATTATCATGACTTATTGCATGACTCTTTTGATTGGATAGTTTAGGCCATAGTCTCTTTATTGATCCTTAACATAGGATGGCTACGTCCATACCTTGGATCTCGATTTTATATATATTGTGGATGATGAGTTTTAACGCCCATACCATGTAGAAATTTTGTATTTGCAATTTCGATTCCTTATTTCTCAAAATAGTTAAATTCCTTTCCCTTATCCTTGTTCAACAGTGGAAAATAAATTTTGGCAACTTGATCTGAAATAGCAGAATGTTTTGGAAAATGTAAGAAATAAACATCAACATACAAAAAATAGCCATTCAACTTTGTTAAGCTTGAGTGATTTTTTGTAGGTGATACAGGAAAAACCTACAACTCTTGGGGAAAACCAATTAGCTCATGTATTTTGAGGAAATGCTTTTACGGGTGAGAAAAATATTCAAAAAAAATCGACGAACTTTTTACAACTTATCCTCGTTTCATTGCCTCACGACCAGCGGAAAGCTTGCAAACGACAAAATGAACAACAATAAATGTAGGTATACTCGATTTTCGTGCCCAAATTTCAGCCTTATTCTTTCTTTGTCTTGGTAGCTGAAAAAAGCGTCTGTTCCTACATAAATGCTATTGTCTGGAAGTTTTCCTCGATTTAAAAATATGACAATAATGTAATTGTCTGATTTCTGCCTGGCATATGTGAGTACAGCCATAACTGTGTACCAGCTCCTTACAAGCATTTGCCATAAACTTCAACACTATAACTCCTCGTTCTGTGCTAACTTGCTATACGGTCTCATGGAATGCGAACCAGCTACTTTGTCTGACCTTTCTAGAAAATCATGCCCAAAAGCGCCTTTCCTTGTGTGCTAACTCATTTGTCTCGGACTTACTGAACACTGTAGAATGTGTGCTAGTACTTTTCCTTCTCTCTTTTCTTAATCTCCTTGCTCTCTTGCTCCTCCTTCTCTAAATACATCAGCAGAAAGAATGAATGATATTTTCCTCCTTTTCCTCCTTTAACTAACCCTAAACATAGGAATCCTAAATCAATGGTGGAATAGATTGAGATCTAGGGCTGAGATTAAGTATATTTAAATCCCCTTTCTATTTTTTAAGTGCCCCACTTTAATAAAGACCCACTTAGTCATTTATTTCCAAGTCACTTTTCCTTTCTAATTTTAAATGACTTTATTAAAGTCATTTAAAATTAGACTTTGTCCTTTATCACATAAAGTCACTTTTAAATTAGATTTGACTTTATAAAATTATAAAGTCACTTTGGGAAGAAAAAATTAAATTCTTTTGGACACTTTTCCCTAGGCCAAAGATCAAAACCTTAGGGAACCACAATCGCCAGTAGCAAATTTCAACATACCACATGTTATGTGCCGGAAGATATCGATTTGTGTTTTTCAATTGCGGGTTTTCGGCGGTGTTTGGTTTGAATGTTTTCTCATAAAGCATTAGCCCTCCCTCTCGCTCGGACCTCATGTTTTGAGGCATATGTTACACAACATTTTGTCCGCACAGCCACCTGCAATCCCCGCCCCACATTTGAGGTCATTTCGCTGACTTATGAAAAGGTATCATGCCTTGCAAAAGACCATCATTGCATCCCTCTACATGAAGGTAACATTCCTCTGATGACAATTCCTTTGAGCGAGCATAAACCTGTTTTCCTTGGCGCGGTAACCCGGTTCTACCCTTGCACCGATGTGGAATATGCTCACCAGGACCCGCGCCAGGCGGAGCTGCATCCCGATTTGACACCCATATTTGGTATTTTTGAGATTTTTTTAAAATAAGTGAACTTCATTCCAACAACCTCGAGGATGAGTCATTGGGAGTGAGACAGGCGGGCAGGTCCGTGCTCCCTGTACTGGTTAGGTAGTTCCACACTCCATGGAACTCTCCTAAAGGATAGGCCTCCCTTCCACTTTTGTATGGATCCCAAACTCCCTCTGCATCACTGCTATAAACAAGCCATCTCTGCTACAAAAACTGGCCAGATGTAGAAATTGAACTATAGTGAATAATTGAATGATGAGAAGGTAGAGCCAGAACTCCATTGAGAGAGCTTTAGCTCATGCCCTCATCCCATCTGGGGTACCGACGAGCAATGAGACGTGCTTTGGGTGAACCGGCGGGAGGGATCTTGCGACGTCGAGAGCTTGGTTGTTATCCCTTTAACTTACTTGGAATTAATATAGTGACTGTGTTTGGTTCCCATCTTGTGTTTTCTTTATCAAATGCAATGTGCTTAGTCTTCTCTAATGACAAGTAGTTTTTGAATGGAATTATTTATAGCGGATGTTGTTATCATTTGTTGATACGTATCCCCAAGTGTCCAAGGCAAATGGCAACGAGTTGTGACTTGCCAAAACGGGGAGCGAGAGAGCCTTCATGCCACTACAATCACGACGACAACATTGGACCACATGCAGGTCACCTTGTCATGTCCTCCCGTATTCGAATAACTAGGAACCTACACTCTAGCATGTTTCCTTATTTCTAGACCCACTCTAGGGGGGCTAGAGGGATGAAGTACATGTCCTGAAGGGGATTTGCACATAACAATTAGTCATGATTGTAAAGTGTGTTAAGTTCATGTGTAAATACTTAAGGAAAACTAATCCTAAGTCTAAGTGTTAGCACTATAACTCTAGATCAGTGTTAATGTTAGGAAAAGTGATAGTATTAAAAACAAATGTTAAAGACTAAAAATGCGTAAGTGATTATATCGAGCGAAAGTAAAAGGTTATGTTAAAGTCCAAATTGTAAACCTAAGGAAAAATCCTATAAGGTAAGAGGACTAATTCTAAAACTAGTTCTAAAAAACCTAAGTCCTAATGCTTAAGTCTAAAGTGTCTAAGTGATGAATGGGTATGTTAAAACCAGAATTTTTAGTGTTAAAAAACTATTCTATAAATAAAATATTTCGGACTTGGGTTGAAAACTGGAATTCGAGCTTAGTACTTCAAACTATGTAAAACAAAACCACAACCGTCCTAACCGCGGCTATTATAAAACCATGCTCGGGAACGTAAAAAGTCATGTGATGAGTTAAATGTCAATTTGAAGCCAACAATTTATATGAATCTAACGACGACACTAAAAAAGCACATGTGTTGGAGGGCGCGGGCGCATTTTGTTTAACCGCGGTGGAAATGGTTGACGGTTGCTAAGTATAATTATGTTTCTGTGAGATTTTTCTCCATGTGTGAACGCAACGACGGATAAGGTAAACGGAATCGGAAAGTCAAGAGCTGTGATATGGCAGTATGAACGCATGCTTGTGTGTGAGCAGTGTGGCCGTGACATCGCGGTTAGTACGGAACCACGGAGTAAGCCGTGATCGCTGGGGAAGGCGCTGGGTACATGCCTAAAATCCATTTATCCTCTTGCTTTCCGGACACCCGAGGAAAGGGATTTCGATAATTCAAAGTCTATTTTGGTTTTACTTCATATAAATTGGCGTTGTATTAAATTAATACCTTAGCCCTGAATACTAGGTGTCAAACAAACCTGGAAGACAATCATAACGAGTTTATGATGTGGAATACTTCGAAGAATCCATGTTAAATAAGCTACTTTGAAGGGGTAAGGACCCATTAAATCAATGTTAAAATGGAAAACTGAAGCGTAAATCTTCGAGATATGAAGATAAAGATAGAGGTTTTAATGCCATTTTTATATGCTCTCATCTTATAAAAATATAAGATAATGTTTTTGAGGGCCAGAGGTAAACGGAGAAGGGTTCTCGAATACAAGAAGAAGAAGTGCTTTTTGAAGAAGCACTATAATGTGGTAGAAATTTTTGGTTTGCGGTACATTGTGGAGTAGGGAGAGCTCATTTCTGTAGTTTCGGGGTGAAGTTCATTGTGGGAGCAATGAGATCCACTTCCATATTCAAAAACTGGGTTCAACTACATTTATTGCTAAAGGTCCATATGCTTTAGTCCTTCGGATAAAGTGTACACTTCATCATTAGATTTTCTTGATGGAATTGAAGACCCATAAAGAAAAGAGGTACGGCAACTATAAAGCACCATCAAGGAATTCCATTACGCAACATCGGTAGTGCTACTTGGAACATCGGCTAATGAGTCATTGTAGTCCTATTTCTCTTGGTTTTATCAATACGGTGGACACACACTTGAGCGGACACAGACGTAGTCCGGGGGAGGGACGAAACTCATCTGCAAAATCTTTGTTGTCTTTTGGTTTTATTGTTATACATGATAGTAATTGTTAAGCCTTAACATTAACCAGATTTAAATTAAAAGACACTTTATACTAAGCAGTTAGATTCATCAAAATGTACTTTTAGTTCTTGCCATTCATTTTATCAGAGTTAGGAAAAAGATCTTGTCATTCATATTCAAATCAATTGTTGACCATCATTAAATCTTGCCTTGATGAGCCCATATTTTCAAATATTTCACACTTTACACATTTTATTAAATTACTTCACTTAATGTCCTATACTTGCATAATGGAAAATGAGTTGGATCATGAGAAATCCTAGCACTGTGATCTCTTCCTTCAGGAGAAAAGAGTGACTGCAATGGTGGATAAACAAGCATTCACTATCTTTAAAATGATGAAGCACTTCAGGTCTACATAAATCAAAATAAAGTTATTGTTCCCTACCCAATAGTTAGGAATTCACTAGTACATAAGGAGTTAGGTTAAGGGGAACATTGGTTGACATCCCTTCAAGAGTATGATCTTGAAATAAAACCCATGCACATTATCAAAGATCAAGGTCTCTATAAACTTGTCATTGGTTTTGTTTATTCACACAGTCAAGATCCATGTTCTAATGATGATGTATCTTTATTGCAAAATGAGTTTTATTAGCACTAATAACTAATTCATGATATGATGATATGATTTTTTTTCTTGAAAGTATTTCCAGTAACCTCAACTACAGATGAAAATAAAAGAAGAGAAATAAGGCTTAAGTCAACTCGCCCACTGAGTGATAAACAACATGGTTTCATTGGCTTATAATGGGGTACTACTTCATTGTTTGGAACACAACGATTCTCAAAAATTCTTGCATTGGAATAAACATGGTCTGCTAGAGAGGCAATGTTAGTGGGGATACTACTACTCATAGCAGAATTTTCAGAGAGTTGGGTACTATTGGCCCACTTTATTCATGGATTCATGCTATAATAAAAAGTGTGAAACATGGAAAAAGGGTTGTCGATAGGGTCAAAAAACTGCTTTCCCTCTTCAACCCATAATTGTCAGAGAAGCTCCGCTTTAGCAATGGGGATTAGACATAGTTGATTGCAATGAGTTCCTCATATCAACAACATGTCCAACAATAAAACTATTAATTGTTTTATAAGATGGGTAGTGGCAACCCCTTTCTGGTGATACAAATGCCAGCGAGGTAATTTCTTCTTAGATACTCATATAATCACTTGTGATGTGTGAAGATGTACTTTAGTTTCAAAATTGCATCTTATTTTTCTTCCCATGATTTATATTCTTATGCTTTAGAAAAAAGGGATTAATATCCAAAATTTAGTGAACTATTACCCTTGGGAGTAGCATTCTTGTTAATTTTCAAATAAAAATCTCCTAAAAAGATTACAAATAATTGTTTGATCATGAGAATAATTGGCACACTTCCGTGTTCAATGCATTGTGGGGTGATAGTTGTTGGGCCTTCAATTTTTCATAATTTTGTTGATGAAACCATCCATTTTTGCATCATTCAATTCACCCATTTTCATCATTTTTAAACACATTTCTTCATAAGCATGCCAAATTCCACCATACATGTTTACATGGTTTATTATTATTATTTCCATTATTTTTTAATGAATTAAGAAGAATTTTGCATGGTTTTACTAATGAGAGTTTAGCAAGTTCAAGTTTTTACTGAGTTTCATCAAGTTTCCATAGTTATCTCCATGGTTGAAGTAGTAGCACTACTCTAGAAGGAAATATGACACTTGGACTTGGCTTCTAGATGCTCCAATATGGATTTGTATAGGTCGAATTCACACCCAACTCGCACGTGTAGACCTCCAACAAATTATCAAGGGGAAGCATTAGAAGTTTTGACGAGGTTAATTCAAATATGTTTTATGAGTAAATGATAGTGAATTTCGGAGGAAACGAAAACATGGTTTTATTCAAAGCGAGTCCAATTAGGTTTCTTGAGATAAATTTTCTCAAATTTGTTTCCATTTGAGAGATTTCAAAGTTATTTGGGATCATATTTTGAGATTACGTGGATAGCGTTTTTCAAATTTTTCATTTAATGCATAGTAAAAAAAAGACTGAATGAATGTTCTTTAGAAAATTAGAGCTGGCATAGAGATAAGGTTAGTGGAGATGAGTTTGATCTTTGATCCAAAAATCCATGAAACTTTATTTGATTTGATCATAGAAAACGCTAAAAATAATAGAAAATTATGTGTTTGTTAATTGTCAGAAAATTCTATAAATTGGGTCTCTTTGATGAGAGGAGAGATCATAGATGTAAAGGATGGTCTTAATTTGTAATTGTTGCTACTTATTGAAGGAGGAATAACTCTGTTTTGTTTCATTGAATATCTGTTTTTCGTATAGGCATAAGTTTGAATGAAATTGGTGATTTAGATCTCTTATTGATATGAGTTTTCAACTCATTACGGTCCTCTAGGAATCTGTGAAATAATATGAATGCTTTCTATTTCTTTCATATTCTCTTGAATGGTTTGCTTTACATGTATTGATTGTTTATGCATATCATAGATAAAAAAAAATCATGCTTTCTATTAGGTAAATTTTTATGATTTCTTAGATTAAAATGTTCATGATTCCATAGATTAAATCTTGCAAGTTTTGAAAAAAATCTTCATGCTTTCATTGTTATGAAACAAATACAAAATAGAAAGAAAGAGAGATCAATGACTTAGAAATCAGCCACTTAGAGGAAACCTCCTTTACATTACATAAATAGACAATTCTTGAATGATGCAAATGAAAAAACCTCCTTTCTATATAGGAGTCCATGGGGTCACAATACATGATACAGCGACTGTGTGCGAAGACATGACAATGACAATAGTGAGCTTTTGGCAGGGAACAATAATATCGATATGGGGACTACCGGGGTACACGAATAACAATAAAATGAGCTACTAACAACAATAAGGGACTACGCTATTAATATAGGGACCTAACATGCCGTCCTTCAAGCGTTGTTCTCAATGCTTGAGTAGTTCTAGATGTCTGTATAAAATTCTCCTTCTCTGTGTGGAATCTTAGGTGGGTAAGTTCATGATGAGATACTCTGAAATTAAGTCGATTTATTAGTTGTTGAGATCTTGTTTCTATATGAGCTGTGACGAGTTCCAATGATTTTCCTTCCTCATCAAGTTCTGGAAATATTGTTTGAACTAGAAAGTTTGTCACCTATAACCTTCTTTAAACATGGTAGGTGCACTCGAGAAGAATTAGGAAGGCTCTAATTTGTACCAATATTTTCAACACCTTATGAGACCATAATTACTTTGGTGATAATTTATTATCCTTCTTGACTTGCTTGAGGACATTTTTTTATATGGTTGTAGCCATAAAAATATGACCTCCTACATCAAAACTTCTCTCCATTGCAATATTGATTTTTCTGTTGTTTCATTCAATTTTGTGCAAAATTTGATTATCTTTAATGGTTGAAATAGTTGTTGATGCTCGATGTGATCTTACACTACTTGAACCTTAGAATTTTCTCCTTAAATATGATGTTATGGATGGTGGATGATATCCATAAGTGCCATAAATGAGATTGTTTTGCTGCAGTGTGGAAGGAAGTGCTATACCACCATTTGCTTGAGGAGGTAACCACTTGACCCATTGTGTTTTATCGGACAAACAACGAAGGTATCCTTACAAACATTTGTTCACTATCTCGGTTTTCCCATCGGATTGAGGATGATAAGATGATCTAAGAGCTAGTTGGAGGTACCTAAGAAGCATGAAAGTCTAAAAATTTCCGGTGAAAATGGGATCTATGTCGCTTACAATAATGTGTTGGGTTTCCATGTAGCTTTTGAATTTGTTTCCATAAGCAATTGTGCTTGCTTTAAATGGATGAGATAAAGCTGCAAAAAGTGTGCATGCTTAGTAAGTCTATCGACTACCATGATGACACTCTTTTCTTTGGACTTGAGCCGACAGGTGATAAAATCCATTGAAACCTCCTCCCAATGTTCGACAGGAATGGGTAAAGGTTGCTTGAGACCAGGGGTCCTTTAATTGTCAACTTTATTTCTTTGAAAAACCAAACGATGCCTTACAAAATTTTGAATAGCAGGATTTAATGTCATCCCAAAAAAAATCGTTCTTGCCTATGGTAGTTTTAAAAAATATAAGAGTGTCCTCCTAGGGAGAGGTGTGCAGACTCAAAGAAACCTTTAACTTTAGTACAGTTAAAATATGTAAACGTCTGTGTTTTCCTGCAATCCTTTTCTCTATTAAATGAATACAGGATGTTTGTAATCTTCTTTGTAACTTTTGAATAGTATTGTCCACACTTCTTCGTCATTCTTCCATAACTCCCTTGCTTTAGATATCTAATCTAGTTGGATAATAGAAGTGGAACAACGCAATGCTTCCACCTCTTCATCCTTCCTTGAGGTGCATCTCTTGTTAGGGTCTTGTAATTTCTAAAATCTCAATGTGATGATTATTTCTTTCAGGTTAGGTTTATGTTAGAAAATAATGACTACTTGTTGTCATCTATTTCAAGAAGGATCTGCTAGTTAAAAGAGGCAAATGGCTTCTCAGTGGAAATCTCAATACAGATTTAAGTCGCATAAAGAGTGTTTTGAATAAACCTTTAGAGCACCACATCCTAAGTTCTAAAACGTATATGAGGTTTTCGGACTTTATATCACTAACTCCGCCATATCATATGATTAATGCCATCATTATTATAAACCTATAATATGAATTTAAGGGCATTTAAATATTATCATATATTTTATATGATTTTATTTACTATATGACCTTTGTAAAAGTTTGGTTTTAAATATAAATATGCCCTTACCTTGTCCATCGCATTAATCCTTCACTATAAAACAAACCGTCACATCCAAATTTAAACCTCCATTCCCTTACTGCTCATCATGTACCCCGCTTCCATCCAGTAGTTGACGCAGATTTAAAACACCACCTCTCCCGTACGAGAGCTTTACCAGGAGGGGATTCGAAATGGTAAGTTTCATGGTGCGGAGCCTACCATAGGCTGAACGGCACTGGGGTGTTTCACACCTTTCTTCAAACCGTTCACCACTCTTGCTCCCCTGCGAAATAGTTTTCCTGACGCAACAAAACCAAATTCTGCCATCGCTACTCCACGTCCACCTACCATTACCGCCACCAACACGTGGAAAGCAAACCAACTCTCACCAACACTACTCCACCTCCACCTACCAACTCCTACCACCATTTGCTCCATCGACTCTGCCGATTGCAATTGCTCCACATAAGCCGTTCACCTGCCATCCCCATCAAACTTTTATTGAATCATTGTTGTATGTTTTAAAGTAGCAATTAGGTTTTCATTTCAGAAACTCCTTTGCAAAAAATGAGTAATAGTAGAGACGGCCATTAGAAACATAATGGCCATCATGACCTTCAACAGCAGTAGCCATTCCCTTTTGTAGATGATTTCAAGGTCATAACTGGCACTCTTTGTGACCCATTTTGTTTCTCTACGAAGATAGTATTTGTTCCAAAAGTATTTAGAAGACTATCATGATCATTTTACCAGCAAGTGTCTTCCCATTAGGTAAGATATCCATTTCTTTAGTACATGTAGTATTTCCAACATTTCCTTATCATAAATAACTTTGTGTAAATAATTTCCTTTTTGATTTGATGACTTTCAAAGCAATGGGTCTTTCCTTCTTGCATTAAAAAACACCAATTCCATTTCTGAGCATAGCATTCCACAATAAAGGTTTTTTGAAGTGGCGAAGAGTTAGCGGAGATGGTGGCCTGGCAAATAGAACGTAACCTTGAAATTTAATCCCGGAAGTTACAAACGGGGTTATGTTTAAATTTTGGGAACATAGCAGGCAGGCAATGTGAGTTGGCATACAAAAGGTGACATGGTCGAATAAACAATCCCATGCGGGGTAATAGCGCAATAGGTCACACCAAGGGATACATCACCCTGAAAATTATTCCTTGGTAGTTTTAAAGTGATCCCATGTGGAAAAAGTTTGGGGGAGACAAACACAGAAAATAGGAAAATCCCCAATAATTAACACGGAAATTTCTATGCCGACAACTTTGGATTATACAAAAATCATTAAAAAGACGCGAGGAGGCTTGGAGTCCTCTCTCTCACTACTCATACTCTGCGAACGTGGATCAACGAGAAAGGACATGTGAAACAATTTGATTGGTTGATGGAACTTTGCGAAGTTCAAGGCGATGACATGTGGCATGTTGATTTGGCACTTTCGGTGTAAGTGGGTCAAAAATTGGTAAAAGTTGAACCACTCGATGGCGACATGTGGTAATGGGCGCCTGAAGTCATGAAATCAAGGTATACATGTCATCCCAATATATTTCCTATTGGTTTGCATGTGCAACATAGTTCTAGAGGGACATGTTAACCCTTCGTATATTTCCCTGGTGTTTTCTAAATTTTGCTCAGCCAATAAGTTCCGGACACATGACCGCTAGGAGAGGTGGCAAACATAGCGCTTGGACACGTAACCTCAGCAGAAATATGGGTGCCTCCTTGATTATATTGGGGACACCGGCAGGACACATCACCCTCGAGTTTTCATGATTTTCAAAAGGCACATTATAAAAAGGCAGGGTAATGAGCTTGGGGAATAGATATATTATTTCATTTATTATCCATCAAGTAATAGAAAGGTGCGGTAATTTTGACGAGTTTCTTATATGTTATGTGACAAAGGTTCTAACGAAGACAAGTAAGTAGCAGTTGTGGTTTTTCAGCACTGGGATTATTATAGTGTATGGTTTCTTTAAACATGTGTTAAGGACATTCTTAAAGGGACTTTGGGCTTCAGTGTCAGCAACTTGATGTAAATAATGCAATAAAAGGTTGAGGGCTTATTCCAAAAGGGTTACAATTATATAATTTAAAGGAGCTAATGATGTTCTATAGTCTGATTTGGTCCAACACCTATATTTGGAAAAGTCTTTTGAAATTGGACCTCGTAGTTGGGGTTAATGGGGCTTGAGCAGGTCAACAACTAGTTAGCTTAGAGTGCCATATTTGAGAGGGTTCACCATATCACTTGACCAAAGAAATATGAAATTGTGACCTAAAACTGCTGCTAACACCTATAACATACTTAATTATTAGTGGCAGTTAAAATTGAATGTTAATTTTCAGAACAGAAATTTAGTGAGGACCACAATTTGGAGAAGAAATTATTGGATCTCTATCCACGGTAAAAGGTGGGATAACCTGAAAAGTATGACGGTTTAGTCACAACTCAGGAAATGTATGCAAAATTAGAATATTTAGTTATATGTTTATAAATTCTCCTTGAGCAATGTAAGTACATTTTTATTATGAACGTAAAGGCAGCAATATAGAATACATTTATGTTCAAAGATGTAAAAGGCACATAATTTAATTAAAAATCCTTTGAAAATTGGCCTTAGGTGGAATAATATTCAAAATCTTACTGTGGAAAAATCACACTAGGGCCTATTCTGCGATTAATATAGTTGTTTGAAATAGGAGAAGCTGGAGACAACGGAATGATAAGCCATGGTCTTCAGGTACTCTATCGGGTAATGTTTGAATAAAAACAACGACTACATCATTCCTTGTGTGAGAGAAACAAAACTACGGGATGCCCTGGTTAAACAATTGGGGAATGCTGTGAGTGTTGAGTGTGAAGGAGTGGTGGAAGTGACAGATGTTAGAGAAATGACAGGCTTGAGAATGGCAAGCCAAGTTGATATGCGAATTGTATGACCAAGGGTAGTGTGATGAGTATGATGCTGAATGTGCAAAAATGAGAATTGTGTATTGTTGAGTGTGCATCTGGTGTGAGGGTGAGAACATAGGGAAAATATTTGCAATGTTGTTGGGGTGAACATGGGAAAAAATTGGTTATTAAAGACGGCCAAAACTTAATGTAGAGCTATTATAAGGTTGAGTGAGAGCAACATGAGGCCAGAATTCCTTATTGAGTGTGGGTTGGAGCCTACAAAACGAGGAGTTGGAACTTCCATCTTAGAGAGGTATCTAAAGAAGAGCTTGGAGGTTGGTTCCTCGTGCGAGTTGGTGCTTGTAGAAAAATCCATGGGGTTGAAAGTTGGTGCTTGCAGAATTTCATGAAATTACGTTGCTTGATAAGTTGATCAAGCGTCTGCAAAGAAGGAGAGTGGTGATTCTTGCTGTGGGTGCTGGCAAGCAGTGGGGAGTTGGTGCTTCCGATGGTGGGTGCTCACAAACATATATGATGTAAATAGAGCGAGTTCATATTTTGCATCATGGCAATAACTTAAATGTATTGTTGGTTTTCCTTTTGTGTGTTTCCATGTTAAATCCTCCTTGTTTTTATGTATATGTTCTCATGGTGTTTGTTGGGGTTCCTATGTTTGGCAGGATTGGCAAGACAAAAGTAAGACAACATCAAACCACTGGGATTCAAGAGATCTGGCCTCACGAATCCGGAGAGAGGATCTCTATGATTGAGTTTAAAGATGTGATCTTTGGAAACACGAAGCCATGATGTTAGACTAGTTATGAAGAGCATGGTTTTGTTTGTTTGTTTTGGTTGGGCAAAGACATTGAGTGAAGAGTTCAAAATAAGGGTGAAAGTTGTATACAAATGAAAGAATTATTCGGTTGACGAGAAAAGGCAAAAACGATTTTAACCCATTGCGCTATGGAGATGCATGGGAGGATTTTAATTGGACAACAAGGTTCAGGAAAGTCCATGGGGCAAGTCACTTATGTCAAAGGATCTCTCAAGTTGATTTTATGGAATGAAACGATAGGGAAATGGAGAACAAAACAAATGAAGAACGATGAACAACACAAGATCAAATAAGTGCTGGAGCTATTTTCTTGGCATGTACTTAGGGAAAAACATAAAGAAATGCAAGGATAGAATGAAGTGCTGACAACTGCATTAAAGTACTGATTAGAAAACTTGTGTTAAACGATTCAGAATGACAGGTCAAGTGAGTGCTTCAAAGCTTCTGCCTTTCGACATATTCTAAAGGAAAACATAGATAATAATTAAAAAGAAATCTGAATCAAGCAAACACTTTGAAACCAACTTTCTTTAATATACTCTTTAAAGAGAACTTTCAAATGAAGAAAACATAAAAATAAAGCTTTCGGTAAAGTGAAGATCTTGTTGAGAGTAAATCTAGCTCTATATTTCTTGTTCTTTAACGGAGAAAGTGGATAGAATGAAAAAATTAAAAATAACAATTGACGGTGAGAACACATCACCATTGAAGCATAAATCGGGGGATCCCATAAATCAATGACTTGTATTTGATGTTCAAACTAGTTACAATAAAACGAAGCTGCATTAGGTCTCTAAAACTTAAAACCTTTCATATCAGCTTATGTATCTTCAAGTTGCAAACGGGGCATGATGACTTCAGAAAACTATTACATGCATTAGATGTCCAGAGACCAACCATTACAATGTAATTATAGAGGGTTATAAAAATCTGGGCGGTGGAATTATAAGGGTCAAGTATCATTGATTAAGCAATCAATGCAACTCTGCTTGCCTACAGACTATGCAAGGCATAAATCGGGGAATGTAATCATCTATGACTCTGCTTCATAACTACTGTTTCTACTCCGTCAGGCTATTGATGAATTTGTCGTTGTTCTTAATCTTTTAAAAATAGTTTTGCCGACTTAATTAGAGATAAGATATTGATTTGTATTAATTGTTCGGTTGTCTTTAGGCAAACACCTCTTGTTCATGTAATTACTAGGCCTTCTTTGATTTCTATGTGACGCTACGAGTGTCATTGTCACAGAAGGTTAGCTTTTGGCAGCTGGCGGCAGTTCAGTGTGGCCTCTCTTGTCGAGTGGTGGGGGGCTTTCTCGGGTGATAGATTTCTTTGTTTTATCCTAAAACACCTTTAATTCACTTTAGTTCGGTGTTTTAGGACGGATTACGCTCGATGTTTGTGTCTTCGATTGTTCATGTTGTCTTTAATTGAGTGGATTAGGTGTACGATTGTCGATTAAGGCCATAATCCCTCAAAATTGTCTTCAATCTTACATTGCTATGTTTTGTCTTCGACAACGATACTATTTTTAAATATTTTACGCTGTAGGTGTCTTGTTGATGTGCGAATTCACATAGGGCTTGTGGCATCAATGCCCATGAAGCATTGACGAGGCATGGGTAGAACCTTTGTGAATGGTTCCCTTTGAAGAATCAAAGGCATGCTTGGTCGTCATTACCGACCTTAGAGAAACTTTCTCTTTAATATGATAGAAAACTCATTCAACATACGCAAAATACAAAACTATATTATAAAATCCTGCATTCTTTTGGTAAGCGCGAGATGGCGTGGGGAGAGAGCATGGCCGTTGGATGGCATCGCGGTTGGGACTCATTAGAGGTAGTCAAAAAGGGCGGAGGAAGAAATGAATGAGCGTGATCGTGGGGGAGATCAATGGGTGGGGTCGCGTTTAAAATCGTCGCGGTGGGAGGTGGAGGGCGAAGGAATAATGTGGGAACGATCTAGGACACCGTCCAAGTGGGACACGTGGACAACCCAGTTCAATCGGAGGATCGCATAGGAGGAGGAAGGGGTCGAGGGGTGTTACGAAAGGGCTCTCCCGATGCGATTGAATGGAACCGCGGTCGTTCGAGGCAGGATCGCGGGCGGGGGGATGAATCGGGGAATCGGCGATCGGTGGCAGGGTGGCGTGCGAGGTGCGATCGAGAGGCCGATGCAATTTGCCGATCGAGGAATGGCGGGTGGGATTATGCGATCGAGCCATCACAATCGGAGGTTTCAATGTTTACACACAAAGACTTGCGTTTGTTGATTACGTGCGATAAGCGCTCGGCCGGGTCTGGCCTTTGGTTCCCAACACTAGGGCATGCGATGGGGGAGTGGTTTGGATTTAACCCAAGGGCTTAAACCCATAGTCGAAATACTTGTCTTTTTATGATATTTTTTAAAATTTATATGGTTTGGAGGTTTTAGCGGAAGTTTAAAAAGGGTTTTAAACTCTATAAAGGGTATATGAAGGAGGAAATGGAACAAGGAAAACATGAAAAATAGAAAGAAAATTTGATGGGGGAAAACAAGTTTATTTTGAAGTGAGAAGGAAAAAATGGTGTTGATATTGCAGTAGGCTTTCTTAGCGAAATCAGCAGGAATTGAGTATGAAATGGAACAATAGTGAAGATTTAGACAAGGGCATGATGGCTTCGAGGGGCTTTAAGAGATAGCATTTTTGTAAATAGTGTCTCTTGAAGGCTCAAAAAATGTTTGGCCACCTTTTTGAGACAAATTTTATAAGGTGGCCAACGGTGGCTCACTTGGGGGTGGTGCCTTCTTGACATCAAGAACTTCAGACACATTTTCTGGAAGTGATCATTGCCTCGTCCATTAAGTGCCTTTCTTTCTTTAAATGATCTTCACCGCTCTGAAATGTGTTAGCGATTATGAAAAACAATGGATCTTCATCAACAAGCTTTCATACTACCCCCGATATAAGTCTAACATTTTTTCTTCATTTAGAGTGCCTTGGATTAGCAAGCCTCTTATACAACATTTTATTCTTAGAAAAGAAATCTAATCTATTTCTACTCCTTATTTCTCCATGAACTCGATTAAACGATTTGAGTTCATGTATGTTTGTCTACCTAATCTACTAATATGTTGAGATTTAAATAAGTCTATGATTTTTATTCTCTAAATTCTAAAACGACAATTTAAAGAAAAAAACGGTAAGAAATTAGGAATTCGTTGTTTGACTTGCTGTGCTCTATGTATAAAACATCTGCACATGAACATTGGTACAGAAAATTTTAAGACAAAATGGAGAGAGCTTAGATACGAAAGTTTCTCATGATGGCCTTCTCTTTTCTTTAAATACATTTTTACTTTGTTGAATAATTTCCTTCTTTGTCACAATAGGAAGTTTGATTTTTAGTGAGTCAAGAACAGGGTACTTTGTTTTTATTTTAAAATTAAAAATAGATTGAGTCAATTCTTGCTTGAAACTTGGGTTAGAGTTTGAGCTTATTTGAACCTTTAATTTCTAGCTAATCCCTCTTTATTAAGCAAGATTAAACGGTTGTAGTTAATTCACTATCTATCGGCGATAGAATTTAAAATAATTAATTAATTAGGCTATTTGACTAACTAGAAGTGTGTTTTTTAGGAGTGGCATTTAAGCTTGCACACTTTAATTTTGTTTCTGCTCTTTTTTGGTATGAGATTGTGTTTAACTGTTATTTTTTACAATTTGCCCTCTTTTATTTTCTATTGTTTTTTACCTTTTCTTTTTGTAGGCAGACAAAAACAGCCCAATACACAATGGAAATGGCTTTTCAATTGAACTTCAAATGGGTAATGATAGCGAGCATACTGCCATTAATGAGACCACAAGCAGATGTGCCATTATCCTGCTGAGAAAAAAGTCATTTGGACCAATAGTGGATTGAATAATGTAAGGACTGTACCTGGCTCAAATTTGCCATGTTTACCCTTATCTTCTGTCTGAGTCCCTAAGTACCTTATCTCCCAATATTTGAAGTCACAAGCCTTTGCTCTCTTGTGATACTTCTTTATGTTCTCTTGCACCCTTTGAGCTCTGCTTTAGACCTCTTCCTTCTCTGTTGGAGATGTATTGTGTGCAAAATTGATCCTCCTTTACTGTCTCAGTAATATTTCTTGGATTATTTTTATCCTTTGGTACACCTGGGCATTAAAACAAAAATACATCCCTTAAAAAGGCAGTAAGGGACATTCAGTGAACTTCTTTGTGGTCGTCTGTCATACAAAGCATGCACCAACTTTTTATGCCAAGTTTTTTATTCTCTTCAAGCGACTTCTTGATGATGATCACCCAGCTTTTATTTGATGATTATGCTAGCCATTACCTTGAGTAATAAGCGGTGAAATGACCAGGTGTAATCTAATGCATGTGACAAAATCAATCATCTTTGGAACCAAAGCAATAGCATTATCATTAATAATCTTTACAGGGCACGGCTTCGAATCTAGGCAGGGATATGGTCTTCAAGAAATTTTATAATGACAAAATCTGCTTTAACTTCCTAGAAGGGATAGCCTCTATCCACTTTGTGAAGTAGTCGGTGGCTATGAGAATCCATTTTGTGTTGGGTAGATGAAGCGAGGATGGATTTCTCCTATGAAATCTATTTGTATTGAAAGGAGCTTCAGCATTGTTGGATTGCAAATGGTAAGGAAAGAGTTTTCTTTTGCCCTCAAATTTGGCATTGTAATAGGGAAACTATAATTTTATGGACATCTTGGAAGAGGTGGGCCAGTGACAGCCAACTCTGGGATTGTTGGCATTGTAGTTTTCCCAGTAGAGATGACCTCCCACTCTCCTTCATAGGATGCATGCTTAGTCTTCCTCCGCATCAACTTAGGAAAGCATTTAAGCAATAAACCATTAGCATTTTCCAATATAAACATTCATTTTAAAATGCAATAGTTCTAGCTTTTAACTTTAAAAACCTTTACCTTTGTTTTTGATAAATCGGGAGGAGCATTAGATTTGTAGCACATACAGATGTTAGCGTACCCAAGGTAGTTTTGGAGCTGCTCTTCTGATGGAATGAGGTAATTTTCTGTTCGTCGAGCATCTACCATGTTAATTTCAAGGGCTTGAAAGATTAGATTCGATAAATTAGTTGAGCTAATACGACCTTTAATGAAGTTTGTGGGGTTTTGATTTCGAGATCATACTCTAATATTACATCAATCATTTACCCCTCTTTCCATCTGGGTCTTGTGACAAGATGTCTTTTAACACTATGTTAGGCACATAAGTAATGATAATAAATGCGAATATACACCCTAGAGTTTAAGGCCTTTACTAAGCATGAGCTGTTTTCCCGTATGTTATATTTCAAAGTTGCATCCCTTAAGCCTTCTTTAACAATAAGTTTGCTCATCCCCTCTCTGAGTTTCTGCTGTGTTCCATGATACATGGTATGCTCTGAGCAAAGCAGAGAAAATAAGAAATATTTTGAAAAATCAGGGCAATTGGGGTAGTGCCGGGTGAGTGCATGTTTTACCAATTGAAGGATATTTTAGCTTCAGGTCACTTCTCCTACTTCTTTTGAGCATATTTGATCGCTTGTTTTGCAAAAAGTTGCTAAGTTGGGGAATAAACATATAAGAATTTAATCTTTCAATAAAGGTAGTTATTTTATGTTCTTAGGTGGCTAATCTGTAGTATTCCCTCAACTCTTTTTGGATCTATTTTAATGCTATGATATAATAGCAATGAAAATTTTATAGCATAGGCCAAATATTTGTCTTTGGGATTTAAAGATATTGATGTGCATTTTCAAAGACCTTTCTTAAATGTTTAAGGTGTTCTTCATCCGATTTGGAATAAAATGTTATGTGATCAAGGTAAATTACAATGAAATTGCTCTGTTCCTCTGAAAATTCAATAGCCATGGCCCTTTGAAAAAGTGGCCCCAGCATTCATTAATCCAAAAGGCATTTTCACATACAAAGTGCCCAAAAGGAGTGGTGAAAATTTGTCTTGAGTTGGTCTTCGGGACTACTAAAACTTGGTTATATCTGAAAAACCATCTAACAGATAAATCTATAACATGAACCAACTACTGCTTTTTGTGGAATGTGTTCCATTTTGGGTAAAAGATGATGTCTTTTGGGGCGCTCTGTTAAGGTTTCTAAAATCAATGCACGATGCATTTCTCTGTCTTTTCTCACGACTACAAGGGTTAGGCAATAAAAACCTCTGCAAGCACAATGATCTCCTACCTCATACATTTTTGAAGTTCCTTTTCCACTGAAGGTAGTTGTATTGGATTAATTGAACGTAGTTTTTTGCCTAAAGGGTTTGGTTTCTTTCAATGGGATCTTTGTCTTGGACGTTTTGTATCGTAGGCTTTTAAGTCACTACTTAGCTCTAGGCAAACACATCAACAAAAACTCTTTAAAATGAGTCATGTATTTCTTTTCATGTTTGTGCATGAGAACTAATATTTAACCATTTGAGCTTATCCTGGGGTGCTATATGTTTAAATTTCCGCGACATCGAACTGCATGTATTCTACGGTGGGTTTCTTTGCTACGTCATTTAAAATAAAAAGTCTCAATAATTTGCGCGCTAGGTATATTCTTGTCCTTTGTCGATACCCTCAATGTGCGTTTTTTGCGTCCTCGTACTCTTCGGTATGAGTTCCAAGTTTTTCGTTAACATGTTGATTTTTACTGAACCGGATGGTTTTTTCTTCTTGAAGCTCTTCATTTAGGCAATTTTCCTTCCAGTTTTAAAAATCTGGATAAGATAATTCAAGATTGTTCCTACAAAGCAATAAATCCTCTATCTGCTTGTCGCCCTCAAAGACACACCAAATATTTCTCTGGTATTTGTACTTGCAAATCTATATTTTGTACGAATGATGCTACCATTTGTCACTAGGTGACTCTGGCATGAACTAGCGGCCTTGACAATCCGTTTTCAGTGTGTTTTGACTCCTTGGAGACAGGCTCTGAGTTCTGTTATCATAGTTTTTAGAAATCTGTAGCATTATTTCTCTTACATAGTCTAGGATAACTTAACAACATATTCTCCATTGTTTTGTTTGATGACTAATTAAAGGTCTCCTTGAACAATTATCTTCTTGGATCCTAGTTCTTCCAGTAGACGCAATCCTAGAGACAGGAAACCTCATACTTTCATGATGTTGTTAATTACATTGAAATCTAGCAGAAAGCATGGCTCTCGGAGTAATTGTTTTTAGTGTGAGCCACCAATGCTCTTTTAGTGCAAGACCCGTCGAAGTTCATGCACCATAGGGATTGTTGTACATCGTTTTCATGGTGTTGCCTTGTTCAATAATTGTAGGCCATATTTACCGAGATACGCAACATGTCGTGATGGGTCCCGTTCCTCAAGATTTTCAACGAGTTCAGCGTGACGGGTGATGCATTTGTTTGCCATCTTGACTTTGTTCCTCTTTGGTTTGTTCTTCTGATGCATTGTTCAAAAGTTTCTCTCTTGTTTTCTTCCATATCTCGGCTTCTGCCATTATTTCTAGATTTGGGGCCTCTAGCCTTCAGTTGTTGGTCGTTGTCTTCTAGCTAAGCTTGTTGTGGATTCATCATTGTGAGATAAATGAATCCGGTCTATATAGACAGAGTAAATGGGGAATTTTCGAACTTTTACGGAGCTCTTGACCATGAATTTCTGCCAACTCTCTGTATAGTCTTCTAAGTGGCTAAAGACGGGGATAGTGGGATATGTCCCATCCATCTGCGTGTACTTTCTGACTTAGCACCCCATGATATCAACAACAACATGCCATACCTAGAGCACATCAGCCACCACAACATCCATAACCATGCACAAATTTGAAGGTTTGAGTCAAACTCACAAAGGTCTTTGATTAGGCCAAGGCACTTCACTCTGCTAGAGTCAAAAGAATATAAATCCTTGTAAGGTCTAGTTATTTCTAATCTATCCTTTCCATTATCACCTTTGGCATAAGGTTGTGTGAGGCTCCGAAGTCATGCATTGCATTATGTGAGATTTTGTCATGGATATTGGCTGGCCATTATGAAAGGTACTACCCTTCTTGAAATTTCCTTCAATTTTGGAGCTGAACAGAAATTTGGTTGCTCATCATTCAAATTGAGGTGTCCTTTATTTTCTCCTAAGTTTAAACTTTCAAAATTTGACTCCTTTATAAATCTTGGGTAACTCAATGAGAGGGACATAAATTTTAATTTGTAATCTCACTTTCCAAATTAAAGGAAGTGACTCTTTAGGAAAGATTCAATTAATGTTGTTGGGCATTGTTTTTATAGTAATCTCAGCTTGCTGATTTTCGATATGTACAATGTTTGAAGATGTTTTATCAGAACGTGCATTGCCAATGCTAGTCTTTGCTAAAATCTAAACTTGAGTTTCATTGGTTTGGATGTCCTTATCTTTGTTTTACCCGAATTCTCGGTACAGTTCTTGCTTTCAGCAATGCTTTGGGAGTCTTTCCGGGCTTTTTCTTAATGGTGATTTGAGCCTTTGGTTTGGCATCGCTATGTTCTTTTTCTGCTCTGAGGTCATATTGTTCTCGGACTGCCTTGATGGCATACTGAATCATAACTTATAGTCCTGGAGTTTCCAATCGCCCGTTCCAATGTAGTCACGAGCTGGTTTTATATTACGTAGGAAAGGTATGGTCTATTTCATCCACATATCCATCATATTCCTTGTGGGTTTCTGCAGCTCACTCTGTTATTCCTTCATCCTCATCAAGGAAGTTCTCTTGGAATGAAGCGATGACCTTTTGATCGAAGTCTCTTTTTTTATTTGAGGGTTATTTCTCCCTAAGGATTACGGTTTTGATTTTTGGTTCTTTATTCGTTTGCTAACTTGGATAGTCAAATTTTCTACCATTTTTCCTAGTCTCTCCATGGTTTTGGCAAAAATATCATGTTTGGGATTAGATGCGAGAAGTTGTGCTATCATGCTATGAGTTTACCTTTTCTCGACCCTCATCTAGCTCTTTTCTCAATCAAGTTTGCCTCAACACTCACTTGCTCACTGCACGTGTCTTCTAATGTATTATAATCTCTGCAATTTTGACCCAGGTCATATCTGACATCAAAGCCTTCGAGGTGTTCCTGCGGCCATTCCTTGGGGAGGTTTCATGTGTGGTGGAAGAGCATTGTAGACATTGTTAAATCTTGTAGAATAGTCCTGGACATTCTCTCCTGAGATTTCTTTAAAGATTTTTTATATTCGGCTAGGATTTGGAGAGGGTTACTTCCACAGCACCAGCATTTGTTTATGAAAGTTTGATGTAAGGTGGGAAGAATCATTAATGCTTGTGGGAGGCAAATCTTTAAACCACTTCTTCATACTCTCCTAAACTACGGCGAGAATCCTCGTCTTAATTGTTCCATCCCTTTATTTCCATGTAGTCAAAGAGCATCTCCCATCCTATCTACATGGTGGGCGAGGCGATGGTCGGTTCTTTACCCGAGTGAAATAGGAATTTCGGGAGCGTGTTCATTGGGTAAAGGAGCTAAAGGTTGGGGAAGTGCCAAGGGGCATACCATGCTGCCATGATTGGAGGTGGAGGTGGATTCATAAGAGATGGATTAACAAAAGGGATGCAGGTGGCGGGTGAGTGGTTTGGACGGTGGATGTTGGAGAAACGAGATGTGGAAGGACCGAGGGATAGATTGCTAGGCCGAGTCTTGGATGAGAGGCACCTAAATTGAGGAAGAAGTAAAATCGAGGTGGTGTGGTTTCTCTGCTACCCGGGATGTTCATTTCCGGATGAAAGTGAAGACTGCGAATCTGGGCGGTCTAAATTGTCGAGTGACCGTCGTTAAATGGTTCTTGAATACACTTACATGACTATTGTAGAGCTACAAGTTTTGGAAATGAATTGGCTCTCAAGGGTGATTTGAAAATAGTTGAAAATTTAGAAGACTTCTAAGTAATCTTTCGGGGTTATCAATGTCTGGGATGGGTTTAGGTGAGTGAGCTCTGGTATGGATAGGAGCCTCTGTTGTGTTTTCAGGACCCAACTAAACAAGAAAGGTGTTAACCGGATATGACAATCTTTGAGAGGTTAAGCAGTCTTTTGCTAAGAAAATTTAATCCTAAACCTCTTACGGACTTTGAATGATTTTATAATGATTACGGGTCCTCCCGGTGGAGTCTTAGATGCAGCGGATTATGTGGAGTCACCAAGTGAGTTTTTAGCTCTTTTGGAGGTAAAGGTTTATGGTCCACTACCATGTTTGTTGACTACCAATTTGAAATATTTTTTGGTTTACGAGTTTATGTGGTTCTATGGAAAAATAAGGAGTTTATAAAAGCTGGCGAAGCAATAACGAACTCAAACATTCCCTAGTGGAGTCGCCATTATGTTGGGGTTCTATGTTTGTGAGATTGGCAAGACCAAAGATGAAGACAGCATCAAACGGCACCGGGATTCCGGAAGGATCTGGCCTCTTTGAATCGAGAGGAGGGTTCTCTCTATGATTGAGTTTAAGGGTGTGATCTTTAAAACCTGAAATGTGATGTTAGACTAGTTATGAAGAGCATGGTTTTGTTTGTTTTTTGTTTTGGTGGCTTGAAAGACATGATGAAGGTGAAGCGAGTTCAAAATAAAGGGTGAAATATGTATACAAATGGAGGAAGAATGATTTAGAGTGACGAAGAAAAACGATTTTAACCCATTGGGCTATGGATTCATGGGAGGGTTTTAATTGAGGCAGCAAGGTTCAAGAAGGATCCATGGGGCAAGTCACTTATGTGGAGGATCTCTCAAGTTGATTTTATGGAATGAAACGAGATAGAAATGGAGAACAAAACAAATGAAGAAAACGATAGAAAAACCTAAGATCAAATAAGTGCTTTCGAACTATTTTCTTCGGCATGTACTTGGAAAAAACATAAAAATATTCTAAGATCAGGTAAGTGCTTTGAAACTAGCCTGCATTAAAGTACTTTCGGTTAGAAAACATTTTAAAAACGGAGTTCAGAATAGCTTAAGGTCAAGTGAGTGCTTTGAAACTACTGCTTTCGGCATATTATAAAGGAAAACACGGATAATAATTACAAGGAAACGGAAGTCTAGATCGGACAGAAGTGCTTTGAAACCAACCTGCTTTAATATACTCTTTAAAGAGAACTTTCAAATGAAGAAAACATAGAAATAAAGCTTTCGGTAGAGTAGGGTGCTGTTGAGAGTAAATCTAGCTCCCTGTTGCGTTCTTTATTGGAGAAAGTGGAAGAAAAGAGTGAAAACATTAAAGAAAATAACAATTGACGATGAGGAACACATCACCATTGACAAAAATCGAGGATCCCATAAATCAACAACTTGTATTTCGTGTTCAAACCAATTATAATCGGCAAACTGGTGGAATTACTCCTGAAGCACAAACCTCTCATATCAGCTTATGTATCTTCAAGTTGCAAATAGACACCGGTGACGGAAAACTATTACATGCATTCAAATGTCCGGAGACCAACCATTACAATGTAGTCCTCCAGGAGAAATTTATAAGAAAATATGGAAACGGTGGAATTTCTAGGGTCGAAGTATCATTGATTCGTAATCAATCGACTCCTGGCCTTTGGGAACAAATGAGCATAAAGCGAGAATGTAATCATCTATGACTCTACTTCATAACTACGTCTCTTCTCTGTAGAAGCTTTAATGATCGAAAAGATTTGCCTTGTTGTTCTTAATCTTTTTTAAAAATAGTTTCTGAGCAATTTAGAATAAGATATTGATTTGTATTAATTGTTCAGTTGTCTTTTAGGCAGCTTCTCTTGGTTAGTAATTACTAGGCCTTCTTTGATTTCGCGCTGGTTACGGTGTCATTGGCATGCAGAAGGTTAGCTTTGTGGCAGCGAGGTTCAATTGGCCTCTGTTGTAGTAGTGGAGGCTTCTCAATTTTGATAGATTTCTTTGTTTTATCCTAAAACACCTTCTAGAATTTACTTTAGTTCAGTATTTTAGGACAAATTACGCTCGATACGCTAATGTCTTAGGTCTTCATTTTATCTTTAATTGAATTGGATTAGGCGTACGATTGTTGATTAAGGCCATAATCCCTCAAAGCCCATTTCAATCTTCTCTTCTGCTGTGTTTTGTCTTCGACAACGATACTCTTTTTAAATATTTACCTTTGCTGGGTGTCTTGTTGATGTGCGGGGCCGCACGAGAATAGCGCTATGGCATCAATGCCCATGGCTTGATGATGAACGTAAGGTAGGAACTGCTTTGGTTCCCTTTGATGAATCAAGGCGTGGGAATCGTCATTACCGACCTTCGCTTTCTCTTTAATATGATAGAAAACTCATTCAACATACGCAAAATACAAAAACTATATTATAAAATCCTGCGTTCTTTTGGCAAACTACTTCGAGAGGCGTGGGAAGGCATGGCCATTGGATGGCATCATCAACGGTTGGGATTCATTAGAGGTAAGTAAAGAAGCGGAGGAGGAGAAAATAAAATGAAATAAGTGATGGCGTGAGAATCGCGGTGGGGATACAGCCGTTAAATCCTCTTTGTGCAAGGCAGAGGGTGAAGAATAATGTGGGAACGATGCGGGATGTCCAGTCCGGACAACAACAGACGGCCCGTTCCAATCGGAGGATCGCATGACCGGAGGGTCGAGGGTGTTACGAAAATCGATGATAGGATAAACGGGCCCGTTGATGCAGGCAGGATAAATGGCGGGGGATGAATCGGGGAGGCCAATGTGATTGCGTGATCGGGGAATGGCCGATGCGGTGTGGGACGGACATACTTATTCGAAAGATTTCAATGTTTACACACAAAAGACTTGCATTTGTTCGGAAGTTCCGATGCGATATTGGCGCTGGTAGGATCTAGTGCAGTTCGGCACCGAGGGCATGCGGTGGGGGAGTGGTTTGGATTTAACCCAAAGGGGCTTAAACCTGTTAAAATACTTTCTCCTTTTATGATATTTTTCAGATTTTTTAAATGGATTTGGAGGTTTCGGCGAGTTTAAAGAGTTTTAAACTACTGTGAGATTATATGAAGGAGAGAAATGGAACAAAGGAAAATGCGCAAAAATAGAGAATTTGATGGGGGAAAATATGAAGGGTTATTTTGAAGTGAAGGAAGGAAAAAATGGTGATATTGCAGCGATGTTCTGCGTGAAATCAGCTTTCATTTCAAAGTATAAAAATGGGAACGATGGTAGAAAGATTTGAGCAAGGGCATGATGGCTTCAAGGGGATTTAAGAGATAAAATTTTGTAAATAAAATTGTCTCTTCGAGGGCTCCAAAAAATGTTTTGGCCACCTTTTGATAAACAAAATTTTATAGGTGGCCAACGGTGGCTCCCACTTGGGGGTGGTGCCTTCTTGAAGAGCATCGAGAACTTCAGCTTTGCATTTCTCTGGGAGGCCATTCAGGTGCCTCATCCATTTGGGATACCTTTCATGTAAGTGATCTTCTTTAGCTGAAATGTGTTGTAACTGTGAAAAACAATGAATCTTCATCAACAAGCTTTCTACCTACCTCCTACGGTCTAACATTTTTCTTCATTTAAGTGCATGGATTAGAAAACTCTTATACAACATTTGTTCTTTTTAACAGAAATCTAATCTATTTCTGCTCCTTATTTCTCCATGAACCTAGGATTAATGAGTTTGATTTCATATGTTTCTCTACCTAATCCTGTATCATTAAGTTAAACGGTCTAACGATTTTATTCTCTAAAATTTATAAAACGAAATTTAAAAACGATAAAAAAGTCAAGGTTAGCGGCTGCTGTGCTCTATAGCATAAAAACATGCGCACATAGACATTAATTTTGCAGAAAATTTTAAAACAAATGGAAATAAAATCTGAAAGTTTCTCATGATGGCCTTCTCTTTTCTTCTGAAGCTATTTTACTTGTTTAGGCTTGTTCCTTCGTTGTCTGGTAGGTTCATATTTTTTAGTGATTAAGAACTAGATTTTATACGTTTTGGCTAGAAATTAAAAATAGTTGATTCAATTCTTGGAAACTTAGGTTGAGTTTGAGCTTGTTTGAACCTTTAATTTCTAGCCTAATCTACCTCTTTGATAAATAGTTAAAAGTTTGGCAAATCGAATTACACTATCTATCGGCAGGTGAATTTAAAACAAATTAGTCAAGGTCATTTGTTTGACTAACTAGAATGTGTTTTTTAGGAGTGGCATTTAAACTTGCACTTCAATTTTGTTTCTCTTTTTTGGTATGGCGTTGTACCTTTATTGTGTTTTGCAAATGCCCTCTTTCTTTTATTTTTTTTTATACTTTTCTTCTTCGTAGTAGGCAACAATGGTATTTACAATGGAAAGGAAAGATTTTCCAATTGAACTTCAATGGAGTAATGCTTGAGAACCTGCCATTAGCCAGGACCCCAAAACGGAATGTCTTGCCATTTAACTCTTGTAGGAAAAGACGTTTGAGGACCAGTAATTAATTTGTGAATAATGTAAGGACCTTGCCACAAAGCCATCAAATTTTCCATGTTTAACCTTATCTTCTCTTAAGGTCTAAGTCACCTTGTCTCCAATGTTGAAGTCACAAAAAATTTGTTCTCTTGTCAAACAACTGCTTTGTCTTCTCTTACTGTAAAACCTTTGTTGTAAGACCTCTTCCCTTGTCTGTTGGAGATGTATTGTACGATTGATCCTCCTTACTAAGTTTTCCTCTTACGACTATATTTCTTGGATTAATTTGTCAACATTTTACACCTAAGTTTTGGTAGGAAACACTACATTTGCTCCATAAACAAGGCTGGTAAGGGACATTCAATGGACTTCTTTGTGGTCAATGCATGCATACAAAGCATCCACCAAATTGTTATACCATGATTTTTTATTCTCTTCAAGCGGCTTCTTGATGATGGTCACCAAACTTTTATTTGATGATTAACTGGCCCATTGCAGCAGGGTAATGGCAGGTAGAGATGAGCAATTAATAATAACAATGTTGTGACAAAAATCAATCATATTTTTGGAACCAAGCTTGACATTGTAGAGTAATAATCTTCCCAGAAGCGTACAGATCTAGGCAAGAGATATGGTCTTGAGAAATTTTATAATGACGAGAATTTGTGGCATTCCTAAGAGGAGACCTTTATCCACTTTGCAAAATGTGTGTTGTGAGAATCCATTTGTGTTGAGCAAATAGTAGGATAGATTTCTCCTATGAAATCTAGGCCACTATTGAAAAGAAGCTTCAAATGATAGGTTATGACAGTAAGAAGGATTTTCTTTTGCCCTAAGAATTTACATTGTGACGAAACTATCATTTTGTGGACATCTTTGGAAGAGGGTGAGCCGATAATAGCCAGCTCTAAGGATTTTGTTGGTGTGGTTTTCCGATCAGAGATGACCTCCACACTCTCTTTCATGGAATTCGTACTTGATCTTCTGCGTGTCAACTTCGGAAAACATTTAAGCAATAAACCATTAGCATTTTTCCAATATAAACATTCATTTAAAATACAGCTAGTTCTAACTTTCAACTTTAAAAACCTTGCCTTTGTTTTTGATAAATTAGGAGGAGCATTAGGAATTTGGCTTTTGTACAAGAGATGTGGGCGTACCAAGGTGAGTTTTGGGCTGCATAGCACGGTGGGAGTAGGTAATTCTTCCTGTTCATCAGGGCATCTATGTTAATGTCAAGGGCTTGAAGATTAGATTCGGCCATTAATTGAGCTAAGCCACGACCTTTAATGAGTTTGTGGGTTTGATTTCAGGATGCTTCTCCCCAATATTACAACAATCCATTTGCCCCTCTTTCCATCAGGGTCTTGTGACAAGATGTCTTTTACCACTGTATTAGGCACATAAGCAATGATGTGGGAATGCGATCCTGCATGAAGTCTTTTAAGGCCTTTACTAAATCATAGGCACATTTTTCCATTATGTTATATTTCAAGGGTGCATCCCTTAAAGCCTTGATGAAAAAAGCAATAGGTTGCTCTGTCCCTCTGGGTTTTACGCAGGACTACAACCACGAGCTGCTCTGAGAAAAAGGAAAATAAGGAAATCTTTTGAAAAGTCGGTGATTGGGAGTGGTGCCGGGTAGTGCATGTTTTACCGATTAAGAGGATATTTGGCTTCCTACAGTCCCTTCACTCCTACTTCTTTTTTGAGAATATTAGTCACGTTTCTAGGTTACCTTGAGTTGGGAATACCTCCTTAAGTTAATCTTTCCAATAAAGGACTACAATTATTTTATGTTCCTTGGGTGGCTAATCTATAGTATTCTCAACTCTTTTTGGATCTATTTTAATCCCCTTTCACAGTATAATATGGACAAAGAGTTTGCTCTCTTGTAGGCCAAATATTGTCTTTTTGGGATTTAAAGATAGCCCAAAATCTTGCATTTTTCAAAAGACCTTTCTTAGATGTTTAAGGTGTTCTTCATCGGTTGGAATAAAGCTGTTTGTCATCAAAGTAAATTACAATGAAGTGCTCTATTTCCTCTGAAAATGTAATGTCCATGGCCCTTTGAAAAGTGGCTTCAACATTCAAGTAATCAGGCATTTTCACATACATGAAAGTGCCCAAGGAGTGGTGAAAATTTGTCTTTAGAGTTGGTCTTGGAATACTTTTAAACTTGGTTGCCATCTTTGAAAAACCATCTATGAGAGAAATCCTCTTGTGAACCAACGCTACCCTTTATGAGATGTGTTCCATTTTGGGTAAAGAATAATTGTCTTTTAGGAAGCTGCAGTGAGTTTCTAAAAGCAATACCTGGTCTTGATTTCTCTGTCTTTCCTCACGGCTACAAGGTTAGAAACCCAATGCGAAAACCTCACGAACACAATGATTCCTGCCTCATACATTTTCTTAAGTTTCATACTACTAGGCGATTTGTATTGGATTAATTCGACGAGTTTGCCTAAGGGTTTTTTGGTTTTCAATGGGATCTTGTCTTGGATGATTTTTGTATCATAGGCTTTTAAATTATATAGCTCCAGAAAAACACATCAACTCTTTCGTAAGTCAATGTGTTCTTTTTCATGTCTGCTTTGACGAGGACCTGGCTATTTTAACCATTTTATGTATCCTCGGTGCTATGTTGCATTCCTCGACATCGGACTATTGTCTTGTTCTACGATCGGTTCTTTGCTATGTCGTTAAAATAAAAAAAGGTCTCTAATAATTTGTTTAACCTAGTATATTCTTGTCCTTTTGACAACGGTACCTCAATATCTTGAATTTCACCGTCCTCATGCTCTTAGTGTGATTCCAAATTTTAGTTAACATGTTGATTTTTACGAACTGAGTAGTTTTATTCTTCAAGAGCTCTCGGTTAAACAGAATTTTCATCGGATTTAAAATACGGATGCGGAATCAATTCAAAGTACGTTCTGTGACAATCACTCTATCTGTATCGCCTCAAGAACCTGCCAATATTTCTCATTATACGGCATTGCGGTCTATATTTTGTACGAATGATGATCTATTTGTCACTGAGTGATTCCTCGAACTAACGGTGGAGCCAATCGTTTTGCGGTGTGTTTTGACCTCATGAGGCTTGAGTTCATGTTGTAAACGTTTTGAAATCTATGGCATTATTTTGTGTACCATAAGTCTGGATGCTTAACGAGCATATTCAGTGGCTATTTGGTGACTAATTTTGAGTCTCCCTAAAAAATTATCTTCTTGGCTCTGGTTCTTTTCAATAGGCCGTCTAGGATGAGAGCCTCACCACTGCAGATGTTGTTAGTGCATTTAAATACTTTGAAAAGCAGCAGCTCTGGAGTAATTGTTCAGTGTACGATATCCCTTACTGACTCCAAGCTCTTTTAGTGCAAGACAATGCAATTCTTCCTTGAGGTTGTTAACATCGTTTCATCCCATGTTTCTTGCTCATCGTGTATTCATTACGAGATCCATAACATGTGTCATGATGGTCCATTCCTAAGGATTTTCATAGAGTTGGAGTGACGGAGTGGTCTGTTGTTTGCCATCTTGGCTTTGTTCTCTGGTTTGTTGTTTCTTATTGTTCAAATTTTCTCTCTGGAGATTTTCTTCCATGTCTGTTGCCATTATTTCTAGATTTAGGGCCTCCCTAACTGATTGTCATTAGATTTTGTCTTCTGTCTGGCTTATTTGTGGATTCATCATTGTAAAGGATGTGTAGAATCTAGGTATGTATGAATGATCGTGATAGAGGTACAGAGCTTTACGGGCTACGACCATGAATTTCATGTGCGCCTCTCTCGCAGTGTCTCGTGGCTAAGAACGGGGGATAGTGGCATATGTCCCATCCATCTGCATTGTACTTTGCAGCTTGGCACCTAATGATATCAACAACAACATGCCATACCCTGGGAGGCACATCAGCCCCACCACAACATCCCTGTATGCTGCACTTGGCTGAGGTTTGAGTCAAACTCACAAGGTCTTTGATTAGGCCAAGGCACTTCACTCGCAGAGTCGAAAAGAATATAAATCGTTGTGAGGTCTAGTTATTTCTAATCTGTCCTTCCATTATCACCTTTGGCATAAGGTTGTGTGAGGGCTCCCGAGTCATGCATTGCATTATGCGGGGGATTTGTCATGGATATTGTTGACATAGAAAAGGAGGAGCCTGCCCCTTCTTGAAATTTCCCTTCAATTTTTTGGTCGACAGTACAGTTGCTCATCATTCAAGTCGAGGGTGTCACGGTTTTCATACCTAAGTTTAAACTTTCTAAAATTTGACTCTTATGTATCTTGGGTGGCCAACTCAATAGGAGGGACAAAAATTTTTAATCTTGGCAATCTCACTTTCCAAATTAAACGGTGACTCTTTGAAATATTCAATTACGTAACTTGTTGAGCCTTTGTTTTATTAGTAATGCGAAGCTTGCTGATTTAGTCTGTACAATGTTTTGAAGGTGTTTTATCGAGGAGAAATTACATTTTTAAATGCTGGTCTTGCTAGGTTGCAAACTTAGTTTTATACGCTGGTTTGAGTGTTCTTATCTTTGTTTCTGAGTCTCAATTTCTTTGATTCCTTTATTAGGTCTAAAGTCTTTCAGGCTTTTATTGGTGATTTGGGGAGGCCTTTGGGGTTTGGGATCTGTCTATGTTCTTTCTCTGAAGGTCCTTGTTTTTCTCGGACCTGCTGATGGCACTTTCGAATCTAACTTATAGTCCTCGGTTTCCAATCCTTCCTTTGTTCTGTTATTGAGTACGAGGGCTTTAGTTTTCTTGCATGGGAAAGGTATGGTCTAGTTCATCCACATCCATCATATTCATTTTAGTTTCTCATTTCTCTATTATTCTTCATCCTCATCAAGGAAGTTCTCTTGGAATGAAGGGATGACCTTTTTGATCGAGTCTCTTTGTCTGTTGAGGGGTTATTTCTCCTCGGAATTCTGGTTTTATTTTGGTTCTGGTCGATTACGGCTTGGATAGTCAAATTTTCTACCATTTTTCCTAGTCTCTCAAGTGGTTTGGCTGGTATCATGTTGGGATCGAGATGTGGCTTCCTGTTGTCATCTCTATAGGTTACGTTTTTTTCTAGAAGCCCTCATCTGGCTCTTTTCTCCAATCAAGTTTGCCTCAACACTCACTGCTCCTTTTCTGCATGTCTTCCAATATTATAATCTCTCTCCCTAATTTGGTGAGCCATACGGCATAAACCTTCGGGGTATTTCACTGGGGCCATTCCTTGGGGAGGTTTCATGTGTGGTGGAAGAGCATTGTAGACAACTGTTAAATCTTGTAGAATGATGGACACTCCTCCTCGATTTCTTATGATTCTCATATTCGGCTAGGATTAGAGGGTTACTTCTAAGTTTCCATTTGTTTGAAAGTTTGATGTAAGGTGGGAGAGAATCATTAATGCTATTAGGAGGCAAAGGGTACAACCACTTCTTCACTTCTCCTCCTAAACTTTCTGGCGAGTCCTTGTCCTTGGTGTTTCATCATCTATTTCCATGTATTCAAGAGCATCTCCCATCTCTACATGGTGTTGAGCGGTGGTGGGCTCTTTACGTGAAATGAGGAATTTTAGATTGATATTTATTGGGTAAAAGGAGCTAAGAAATTTGGGCGGCACCCACAAGGGGGCATACCATGCTACACTACCATGGGTGGAGGTGAAGTGGATTCCTAAAGATGGATTAACAAAAAGGGCAGTGGGTACAGAGTGGAGTGGTTTTGAAAGTGGATGTTGGAGGAAATGAGATGTGGGTGGACTAGGGATAGATTGCGGGTAGGTCTTGGATGGGGAGAGCACCTAAGTGGGAAAGTGCAAATGGGGGGTGGTGTGGTTTCTCTACTACCAGGATGTTCACTTTGTTCCGAGGATGAAAGTGAAGACTTTGAAATCTCGCTGAATCCTAAATTGTCGAGTGACCGTGTTCTAAATGGATTTCTTAAATCTACTTGTGATTATTTTGTAGAGCTACGAGATTTCGGGGAATAAAAATTGGCTCTCAAGGGTGATTTGAAAAACGGGTTGAAAGTTTAAGAAGACTTCCTAAGTAATCTTTCAAGTTTATGTTGTCTCGAGTGGAGTTTTGTTCAGTGAGCTCTAGTATGAATCTCTAGGAGCCTCTTTGTTGTGTTTTTCAGACCCAACTAATAAAGAAGGTGTTAACAGGATACTTAATGATCTTGGAGAGGTTAACTAATCTTTTGCTAGAAAACTTTAATCCTAAAGCCTCTTCACTGACTTTGAATGATTTTATAATGATTACGGGTCTCCCGATCAGGTCTTAAGTTAAGCAGGGATTGTTAAGGTGGCAAGTGGAAGTTTTTAGCTCTTTTTGGAGGTAAAAGGTTTATAGTCCTACCATGTTTATTGACTACCAATACGAAATATTTTTGGGTTTTACGAGTTTGTGGTTGTATGGAAAACTAAGGAGTTTATAAAAAGCTGGCCAGAAACTGAACTCAAAAATTTCAGTCAAGTCACCATTATGTTGGGGTTCCTATGTTTTGGCCGGATTAGCAAGACCAAAAGATAAGACAACTTGTCAGGCAACTTTGGGGTTCCCAAGGATTAGCCCTCACGAATCTAGAGAAGGATCTCTCTATGATTGAGGTTTAAGACAACAGATATTTAAAACCTGAAATGTGATGTTGAATTAGTTATGAAGAGCAAGTTTTTGTTTGTTTATTTTTGGTTGGGCAAAGACATGATGAAGGTGAGCGGGTTCAAAATAAGGGTGAAAGATGTATACAAATGAAAGAATGATTCGGCGAACGGAAAAGGCAAAAACGCGGTTTTAACCATTGGGATATGCTGGAGTCATAGGAGGATTTTAATTGAATGACAAGGTTCAAGAAGGATCCATGGGGCAAGTCACTTATGTCAAAGGATCTCTCAGTTGATTTTTATGGAATGAAGCAGATAGGGAAATAGGAGAACAAAACAAATGAAGAATAGTGAACAACCTAAGATCAAATAAGTGCTTTCGAACTCTTTTCTTCGCTTGTACTTAGGGAAAAACATAAAAATGCAAGAGATCGGGTAAGTGTGAAACTATCTGCATTAAAGTACTTTCAGTTAGAAAACACTTTAAAAACGATTGGAGGCAACTTAAGGTCAAGGTAGGTGCTTAAAACTACCACCTTTCGACGTATTTATAAAGGAAAACAGAATAATAATTACAAAGAGCAATCTAGATCGAGACAAATTCTTTGAAACCAACTTTGCTTTAATATGCTCTTTAAAGATAACTTTCAAATGAAAACATAGAAATAAGCTTTTGGGTAAGAGTAGATCTTGTTGAGAATAAATCCTAGCTCTATGTTCTTTGTTCTTTATCGGAGAAAGTGGACGAGTGAAAAAATTAAAGAAAATAACAATTGACGATCGAACACATCACCATTGACATAAATCAGGATCCCATAAATCAATGAGTTTGTAAGCTGATGTTCAAACCGATTACAATCGGCAAGCCCGGTGGGTCTCTACAACTTCAAACCTCTCATATCGGCTTATGTATCTTCAGTTGCAAACGAGGCACGATGGCTTGAGGAAAACTATTACATGCATTCGGATGTCCAGAGACCAACCATTACAATGTAGTCCTCGAGGAGAATTTATAAGAAAGTGTCTGGAAGCGGTGGAATTTCTAGGGGTCAAGTATCATTGGGAGGTTACCTTAATCAATGTAACTCACAGCCTTTAGGAACCGAGGCAAGGCATAAAACGAGAATGTAATCATCTATGACTCTGCTTCATAACTCTGTTGTTCTTGAGGCTAATGATCGTATTTTCTTGGGTTTGTTCTTAAATACTTAAAAAATAGTTTTGTCGACAATTAGGAATAAAGACAATGATTTGTATTAATTGTTCAGTTGTCTTTAGGCAAACACCTCTTGTTCGGGTAATTACTAGGCCTTCTTTGATTTTGTGTGGTGAGGTGGCCATTGGCATCTAGGGTTGGCTTTTGGCGCTGGCGAGGGTTGTTTGGCCTCTGTTTGTGGTGGTGGAGAGCTTCTCGGAGTGATAGATTTCTTTGTTTTATCTTTCAAAGAGCTTACCTTTAATTCACTTTAGTTCGGTGTTTTAGGACAAAATTACGCTCGATGTTTGTGTCTTCGATTTCATGTTGTCTTTAAAATTTGATCGATTAAGCCATAGGATTTTATCATTAAAATTATAGTCTCCCTCATTGTCTTTAATCTTCACATTTTGTACGCATTTTGTCTTCATCTGGATACTATTTTTAAATATTTTACATAACTGCCCAGGTGTCTTGTTGATGTGCGGGGAGCCGCACGGGCTCGTGTAAGCATCAATGCCCGCAAACATTGACGAGGGCATGAGTAGAACCACGGCATGAATGGTTCCCTTTGATGAATCAAAGGCGTAGAATCGTCATTACCAGCCTTCGGCTTTCTCTTTAATATGATAGAAAACTCATTCAGCATACGCAAAAATACAAAAACTATATTATAAAATCATAACGTTATTTTGTGGTAGCCGGAGGGCGTGGGGAGAGAGCATGGCCGTTGAGGATGGCATCATCCATCCAACGGTTGGGATTAAGTAGAGGTAGTCAAAAGAGAGCGGAGGAGGAAAATAAGACGATGCCGCTGATCGACGCGAAATCAACGGTGAGATTACGCGTTTAAAATCACTCTTTGGTGCAGGCAGGGAGAGAGCGAAGGAATAATGTGAGAATGATAAAGGACCATGAGTGGGACATGTGGACAGCCTGATTCAATTGGAGGGATCTTGCTTGGCCGGAGGAGCAAAGATTGAGGGTGTTACGAAAATCTTTGATGCGATTAGATGTGGACCGTTGATGCGAGGAGCAGGACGTCGATGGCGGGGGATGAGTCGGGAATCGACGATCGGAGGTGGTGTGGCAGTGCGATCGGGAGACGTCTGATTGCATGATCGAGATGGCCGTGCGGTGTGCGAATCGGGCCATCGCAATCGAAGGTTTCAATGTTTACCCCAAAAGACTTGCATTTGTTCGGAAGTTTCGATCGATAAAGGCGCTCTAATGAGATCTAGCGCCTGGTTCTAGCACCATGGCATGCGGTGGGGGAGTGGTTTGGATTTAACTTGAAAGGGGCTTAAACCCATATTCAAAATAATTCTCTTTTTATGATATTTCGAGTTTTTGACTGGTTTGGAGGTTTCGTGAGTTTAAAAAGGAGTTTTAAACTCTGTGGGGTTATATGAAGGGAGGAAATGGAACAAATGGAAAACATGAAAAATAGAGAGAATTTGATAGAATAAGCAGGGTTTATTTTGAAGTGAAAGAAGGGAAAAAATGGTGATATTGCGGCGGGGATTTTCTCGTGAAATCAATGAAATTTCAAGTCATAAAAGTCGGAACAACGGTGAAGATTTAGACAAGGGCATGATGGCTTCAGGGAGACTTTAAGAGATGCTGCAATTTTGTATTCGATTGTCTCTTGAAGAGGCAAATATTTTGGCCACCTTTTGATAGGCAAATTTGTAGGTGTGTATTGGCTTTCCACTTGGGGGTGGTGCCTTCTTGAAAGGCATCAAGAACTTAGAACTGCATTTCTCTGGGAGGTTGATCGATTGCCTCATCCATTGGTGTCTTTCTTTCTTTAAATGATCTTCTTTCGCTGCGAAATGTGTTAGCGGCTATGAAAAAATGGATCTTCATCAGCTTGTTTCTACCTACCCAATCCTATTTTGATCTAACATTTCTTCATTGGGTACTTGGATTAGCAAACTCTTTTACAATATTTTATTCTTTTCGCTTAATCTAATCTATTTCTACTCTTATTTCTTCATGAATACAGAGTAAACGGTTGAGTTCATATGTTTCTCTACCTAATCTACTAATGCATTTGGGATTAAACGATTGAACAAATTTTTATTCTCTAAATTCTAAAAAAAATTTAAAAACGGTGAAGTCAAGATTAAGTTGTTTGACTTCTTGTGCTCTATGGCATAAAACATCTTGCACATAGACATTAATTTTTGTGAAAGAATTTTAAAAACAAAATGGAAGCTTAAGATACGAAAGTTTCTCCATAATGGCCTTCTCTTTTCTTTACAACTCATTTGTACTTTGTTTAAGTGTTCCTTTTGTGGCTAGTTCATATTTTAGTGAGATTAGAACTAAAATTTACCTGTTTTGACTCGAGAATTAAAAATAGATTGGAGTCCAATTCTTGCTTGGAAACTTAGGTTCGAGTTTTGAGCTTGTTGAGGAACCTTTAATTTATAATACAAATACACCTCTTGATAGCGAAGATTGAAGTTTGGAAAATCGAGGTCACTATCCTATTAGCAATAGAAGTTTAAGAGCAATTAGTCCAAGATTAGGTTGTTTGACTAGCACAAAGTGTTTTTTAGGAGTGGCATAAGCTTGCACACTTTTAGAATTTTTGTTTCTCTTTTTTGGTATGGGGATGTACCTTTATTGTTTTTTACAATACGCCTCTTTTCTTTTTCTATTGTTTTTTATACTTTTTCTTTGTGGCTTGAACAAAGCAATGGTATTTGCAATGGAAATGAAAGCTTTTCAATTGAACCAAATTGGTAGTAATGGCAGAGGTACCTGCAGATTGTGGACCCAAACAGGTTGTGCCATTTAACTCTTGTAGAAAGAGCATTTGGACCAATAGGTGAGTGAATAATGTAAGGACCTTGCTACAAAGCTGTCAAATTTTTACCCAGTATTTACCCTTATCTTCTCTTCTTTGAGTCCCTGAGTACCTTGTCTCCAATGTTGAAGTCACAAGCCTTTGTTCTCTTGTCAAGAACAACTCCTTTATGTTCTCTTGCACCCTTTGAGCTCTGTTGTAGACCTCTTCCTTATCCATTGGAGATGTATTATGCAGTTGATCCTCCTTACTCACATTTGACCTCTTAAGTGTATTTCTTGGATTAACACATTTAATGCCATAAAATTCAATTCTTTTGCATTTCATTTAAAATAATAAAATATATTTTTTTCTTTTATATATGATCATTTCTTTTTATATATTTTTATAAAATTAAAAAAAATTAAAAAAAATTGTTTTAATTAATGATGATAGTGTAGTTAGTGTTAACATTGGAAGTAATTTGATTTTATTGGATTTTAAGAAAAATAATGAATTAGTCGTTAAAAATTTAATTTAATTTATTAAACTTTAAAACATAAAAATGTATGATTTGTTTTAAAATTTCTATTTTTATATTTAAAAAATCAAGAAAAACATTCTCAAATAGTCACCATAGTTGTCTGGAAAGGCTCTCAATATGATGTAAAAGCAATATTATAATGTCAAGATAAACATTTTGACTGATCAAAAATAAAATAAAATTTTAAAAATAATACTAATTAAGGTTCAAATGTTTAAATAATTAAAATTAAAAAAATTAAAAAATATAATTAATGATAATTTGGAGTAAAAATTTTAAATTTAGCTGAACTGTAAAATTACCATGTTTTACTATATTTTTTGTTATTATATTGGTTAAGATAAAATTTATTTAAAAGATTATTTGTTAGGATAAAGTACATGTTTTACTATATTGTATTGTCATTTTACTATATTGTATTGTTATTATATTTGTTAAAATAAAATTTATTTAAAAGAATATTTGTTAAGATAAAACCTATTTAAAGAATCTTTTAATAAAAACTATTTAAAAAAAATAATATTATAACAAATATTTTAAAATTAATAATTATTTATGATATACGTGTATTAATTTTCAACTTTCTATTACAAAAATCCAATATTTTTAACTTACAATGTTATGGTTTTATCCCATACCCTTTTTAAGCTGTATAAAACTAATTAAATTATATTTTATTTTTTTTTACATTTTTAAAATAATTCATATTTTCTTATTTTAAAAATAATTGATTATTAAATAATAGTTGAATTAAATATAAATGGAACTCCAAAACTAAACAGTCGATCAACACATCAAAATCAAAATTAACTGTTTTGACAATTTCAACTCCATTTTAACGGTTTTAATAAAACATTATCCATTTTAACAATTTTAAATAAGACTAAGAACATTTCATGTAAAATTCCATTTCCCATCATCATGATATAAATATACGAGTTACGTACTTGGGTGTTAGTCATATTTGAATTATGAAATATGTATTAATCAGTTCCTCCTTTACGGGTCAAGACGTTGCTAAAATGTCTTGGACCCTGTTCTCTTTAAAAAAAAAAAAATACACTTTCTGTGTATTTTTACAAAATTAAAATATACCAAGAAATTCACTTGCAAAAGCAGTGCTCTATAGAAAACTCTGTTTTGTTGTTTTATCAGGCTTCACACTTACCTACCCACCACGGCGACAAAATACACTGTATTTTTTCGTACATATATCTTTCGATAGCCTTGAGCTCTTCTACTTTCGCGAAACTATATTAAAATAAAATAAAATATATATTATATAGTATGAAAGATTTTAAAAAGAACAAAAGTCAAAAAGACTTTGATTCAACGATAACAAAACAAATAAATAAAAAAATTAATGGTTTTGTTACCATATGCCGCATAAACAAAAACAAACTAAAACCATCAAAACCCGGATTTCAAAATGGGTAAATGGGTTAAAGTAAAAATCGCGTAACAAATATTCATTACGTTACGAAGCGAGGTTAGTGATCGTGCTCCCAATTGGATGTTCTTTGGGCCCTCGGATTTCAAATGGTTTTATGAGCCGGTGTTTATAAAATTATCGCATTACAAAATTTGATGATGACGTGGGCAAAATGTGATGCGATAATTTTATGCATTTCAGGCACTAAGCTAGCCAGGGTTCGGATTTGAGGATTGTGAACCTAACTCCAAAGCTATGTGATCCGATCGCCACACTTACGCGTGTCCTTTTAAATTTCAAAGCTGGCGGTAAAAACTCACATTTCAAACACGGGACGTAAACTCTTTTTTTTTAAATTTGAATTTGACTCCTCAACTAAAATGGCGAGCTGCGCAAAAAATATGAAATCAAAAAAATGGAAAGCGAGCTGGCAGGAGGCAAATCTCATACGCACGACCTTTTTACTGAGGTGTACAAATGCAGTTTAAATTAACATTTCAACACTCCTCATAGTTCAAGCTAGCAGGTTCTCTGTCCTTTTACATGTTTTCACCAGATGTGCTAAACTCTTTTGCCCCAATGGCTTTGTAATAGGTATATAGCAAATTTCTCCTGAGTTGCAATGTTTTAAAAATAATTTCTCCATTGTTCACTAGTTCCACGATGTAGTGAAACTTAGCATCTAGGTGTTTTGTCTTTTTGTGAAATACATAATTTTTAGACAATGCTATGGGTGAGCTATTGTCATGATAAATTACTATGTTTTTCTGTTTTGACATAAACTCCTCAACATTCTTTATCCACCTTTGCTTAGGCATGCTGTGCTGTGTGCCACATGCTACTATTTCTCTTGTAGATAAACGCTACAATAGGTTGTTCTTGGAAGCCCATGAGTGGCTCTGAACCCATGTGAAAAACATAGCCATCAAAAATAATTTTCCGGTGATCTACACTTCCGGCCCAATCCTTGTTAAGTGTATCTAATTAATTCTGAATTTTCTGAAGTAGTATATAAAATTTTCATACCTTTTAGTTCTTTAACATACATAGAAATTCTTTCCCCGTTGTTTGTAGTAGCTGCTTTTGGCCTCTCCACAAATGCGGAAATTAAACTAACAACAAGCATAATATCCGGCAATTTATGAGTCAAATGCATGTTGCCAACTATGCTCTTGTACAAACTAGGATCAAAATCCTTGCTGCTGTCTCTTTGCTAAGAGTTTTAATCCCATCCTTTGTGGGAGGTAATCATTTTCTTACCAATCACCTGTTAAATCTCTCCAAAACTTCATTTAACATACTTTGTTTGAGAAATAAAATCTTATTTTCATTTTCTCTACTTCTATTCCTAATAGTATTTCAAGCAAAGCCCATATCGATTAATTTCAAATTCATCTTTCATGACCTTTAAAATTTTCAACAAGATGAGTATCATTTTGTAAAGATCACATCATGACCATATAAAACAACAATCAACATCTTACCATCTTTCTCCTTGATGTATAAGGTGAGTTCTCCCTCACATTTTCCAAGCCCATTCTCTAGTAGATAGGAATCTATCCTATTCATACCATGCTCTTGATGCTTTTATTCATAAAGAGCTTTCTTCAATGCACAAACTTTGTACTCTTGGCCTTTCTTCTCATAGCCTAGGGTTGTTCAACATAAACCTCTTCCATTAACACTCCGTTTAGGAATGTTGATTTCACATCCATTTGGTAAACTTTCCACTTGTTTTTGTTGCAATAGACAACATTGCTCTCCACCGGTTTCCATTCTTACTGTTGATGCGAAAGTTTTCCTCATAGTCTCTCCCATGTTACGCATGTATCCTTTAACAACAAGTCGGCCTTGTGTCTTTCAATCTTACCTTTAACTTATTCTTTTTTTTTTTTTTAATTCTTGTAGACCCATTTAACTCAATGACTTCCTTACCTTTCGGAGTTGAACCAAATCTCATGTTTTATTTCTTTCTATGGCATTAATTTCTTCATTGATAGCTTCTATTCATTTCCTATCCTTTATAGCTTCTTCAAAATGAATAGGATCATCAACATGACAATATAAACAAATATAAAGAAGTTCATACCCTTCATTTCTTTGCCTCTTGCTCATAAATGTCATTTAAATTTCTGATTATTGTTCCTTTTCATTTTGGTGCTTGTGTATGAAGTAGCATTCAAATAAAGCTTCTTGTGGTGTGCTTAGAGAAAACACTCTCATTACTTCTCAGGTGTTCTTACTTGACTTGTGGTGTTCCTGCATTGCCATTGTGTTGGTGGAGGTGGTGGTACCTTTAATGATGGATGTATTTCGGCGATATCATAACATGTGGGGGACTCCTTGTTTTATCTCACTCCATGCTTCTTTAAAATTTATTCATTACTTCTTTTGTTGGGCATCTGTTGTTGTATGTTTTCAATGTACGGTTCATGTAATAATCATTTGAAAAATGTTTTGCCTTTAGCACTCACCACTCCATGATTGTCCTATTTTCTTTCGGCAACTCCATTTTACAACTGCGAGTGTACTTTGTAAATTGCTTGTGTATGCCATTTTATCTGCAAAAACGCATAAATTCTTTGAGATGTACTCCTCTTCTATAGGTTGCTAGGACTTTGATATGTTACCCATTTTGGTTTTCCATAAGTGCTTTGAAATTTGCATAATTTTCAAACACTTCACTTTATTTTTCAAAATAAACCCAAGTTTTTCTTGTAAAATCATCAATAAAGTTAACATATAGTGACTATTTGGAAGGTAATTTGTTTGCATTGGTCACATAAATATGAGTGGACAATTTTTAAGGTACTTTTGCCCTTATGCTTTTGAATGGAAAACTTTCTTTGTGTTGTTTACTGAATACAACCTTCATAGGCTATCATGTTTCTCAATCAATGGTAATCCTCTTACCATTCCTTTCCTATGTAACAAAATAAGACCTCCAAAGTTGAGATGTCCAAATCTCCAAGTGCCATAACCAATTCTCGTCATTTGCTTCTCTTTGGAAACCTCTTATGTCTTGCTGCCATTTCTTCTCCATTTTTAAATACATACCACGAGAGGGAACATTGTTTGTTCCTTGTCATCCTTATTTCAGCGATACATTGTTTGCTTGGAGGTATATCCATGATGGTGCATATATCATCTTCAAAGAAAAAATTGTATCTCTTTTTTGAACAAATTTGCCCAATGCTTAACAAATTACATTGCATACGTGGTACATAATATACATGAGATATGCTCTTCTTTTCTCCCTTCTTTGTCAAGACATTTACTATGCCTTTCTGTGTGAGAAATCTTACTATTAGTTCCCAATGTGACAGAGACTTCATTTTCATCTAACATAGAAAACATGTGTGTTTCTTGTCATATAGTTTACTACATCTGAATCACAAAACATAAATGTTCCTCCTTTTCTCATTACATATTACATGCTAAAACAATTTATCTTGGCTAATATTTTCTCTAGTGAAATTTGCAGCACGGGTCTATTACCCATATCATTACTGCTTCTTTCTACATTCATTTGCATAATGCCCATATTTTTACAATAATGACATTGGACATTGGATTTGTCATACCTTTGTGTGAGCATGTTGTTTACATCATGATATTTAACACTTTGGCCGCAGTTTCTGATTTTGATCGCTGCACTTTCCTTGTGACATTCACTAGGGCTGTTTCTTCTCCCTCTGTTTGCCTTGCCTCTTCCTCTCTTGTTTCCTCTTGCCTTGACCTCTTCCTCTTTCAAGGGAAATTTGGGTCTTGAAGGCATGCTCAAAGATGAGTTTTCATTTCTACCCAATCTCTTTGTTCATGTGTCATGGGTGATGCATGAAGCTCATCCGTAGAAAGTTTGAGAGATCACTTTGTCTCTTCTATGGTGGTGACTATAACATCAAACCTTGAGGTAAGCTCCTCAAAAATTTCTCCACTGATCACTTCTTTCTTCAAGTGTCTCTCGCGGAACCTTATACGTATGACAAGCACCAATCACATGTCGCTGAAGAATGAGTCTATGTTATCAGACTCCTTCATCAGAGTCACCTTAAGAAATCTCTCATAGGCTTAATTGTAATTTTATTTGTCTTCACTTTCTCCATGTCTTGATAGTATTTGTCTTGAAGTTTCCCATGCTTCTTTGGATTTCTTAGTACAACTTTATCCTTGACTCTACTCTCATGTATTATGATAGAGATAGAAGAGGGCTTTGAAGTCCTTCTTCTTGTGCTCATCCAACAAGTCCTTCTACTTTGTGTTAAGGCATTAAACTCATTTTCATCTCTTGGTTCTTCCAAACCATCATGTCAACAAGTTAAAGTGAGTCTTATGAGAGGAAAACGGGGCTCTCATAGTGATTGTACAATCATCATAGTTCTTCCATTGCTTGTGGGAGCTGAGAATTTTAATATTATATTTAGCATGCGCTCTGCCATGCCTAACACTCTAAACTATGCTTTAAATCTTGACTATGAATTTTTAAAATAAGTGACTATCTTCAAACGGTAACACAAATTAATTTGAAAATACTTGAATTTTGGTACAGACTTATTCACATTCTTTAAATGCTGCAGCTTGAAAATCGCTTCGCCAGTTCTTTCACCTTCAAAGAGCTTGAACTAGCTGCGATACCATGTTGATATTTTGAGAATTCCAGAACAAATTGAGAGAATAATATACTCCTTCAAACACGGAAATTAAAAATAATAATTACTTGGCGGATAGAGATGGCATGAAAATGCTTTCTTCTATTTCATAAACATAAACGTACAAAAAAAAATCAAAAGCTGCCACTTCTGTGATCTTTGGAGAATACTCATTCTCTTACAAAAAAAATACACACTCGTGTATTTTTCAAACTACTATATAAATTGCTTTATGATGCTCTACAAAAAGCTACGGTACCATTTTGTTTTTCCTTGAGCTTCTACACTTACCCTAGGTAGCAAAATACTGTGCTTTTTCATACATATATCTTTCAATAGCCTTGAGCTCTTTACTTTTACATGACAGAGTATTAAAAAATAAACAAACTATAATAAACTATATATTATATAGTATGAAATATTTTAAAAGGAATAAAAGGTAAAGGATTTGAGTCCACGTGATAACAAAACAAATAAAAAAAAAACTAATGGTTTTGTTACCATATGCCGCATAAACAAACACAAACTAAAACCATCGAACAGGATTTCAAAATCGGTAAATCAATTTGCAATAAAAAATCACGTAACAAATCTTCATTACGTCACAAAGAAATTTGAGGTCAACGATCATGCTCCGATTGTTTAATTATTTGGGCCCTCAAATTTCAAATGGTTTTATCGCATTTACATTAACATAAAAATTATCGTGTTACAAAATTTGATGATGACGTAGAGAAAAATGTGATCTCGATAATTTTACCATGCATTTGAATTTATAATCTTATCGAATTAAAGTTTGAGGATTGCGAACCCAACTCCAATGTATGGAATCCGATAAAGCTGCTCCATGTGTCCTCCTTTTAAATTTCAAAATGACGGTAGAAACTTTTGTTTCCCAAACACGAGGCTGACAAACTCTTTTTTTTTTTTAAATTTGAATTTGACTCCTCAGCTGGTAGCAAGCGAACAACTGCAAAAAATATGAAATCAAAAAAAAATGAACGGTACATAACGATTCACAAATCTCTTCTGCATGGCCTCTTTTGCGAGGTGTACAAATCTGCGGTTGAAATTAACATCTCAGCGGACACTTGAAAAAACCTTAAATTCTTCGTTTGAAATGAAGGCAAGGAGGAGTGAGTATGGACCGCCATCCCGGCGGAGCCATAAGATATTTGGTAACTTCACCCTCTTTAAAAATGTGTTCCAAAAGAAAACCTTCGATGTCAAGGATTTTCAACTGCTAGTAAGAATGGCGCCCAATACATCATCATCCTCATTGTATTCTACGGATCCATCTTAAGTCCCGCACGGGCCATATCTGACCACTCGGCTTGTAAAATGATTGTTACCGAGTTTATTTTTGAAATATGATCATGAATTAAAAATTGAATGAGATAGACATTTATGAAATAAAATAAAGGAGTTGAATGAGTAAACACTTACACATGATTCTTGCTTAAATAAATCATGATAGCATTCTACGACCAACGCACGGCTTCTGGGGGACAATTTCTCAGAGCATCTATTCCCAAATTTCTTAGGTGGTCATGCATACGAAGCGAATTCAGTACATCTGGCTTTACAAGTTTGTCCATTGAGGTTTTTAAAGGAACCTGGCCTTCACTCAGGCTACAGGCACGTTCCATATGCTTATGGATGTATCCCTGTTGTCCTTTTGAAAAAGCAAGCCATGTCTAAGAATATCTGTCGTTCCCCTTCATTTAGTGAGCCTGTACTCTAAAGTATGGGAGATATAATGAGAGCATTTTGTTGAAGACTCATCGATTCTTCCCCGCTGCGATATTTCTTTATCATAAGTGCCCCAAATACCTTCAAACTGATAAGGTAATCCTTTACAAAGATTCTAAGAACTTATCTGCAAAGGTTGAAAATATGGAAGCGGGGAGAGAGGCTTGGTAAAACATGGAAATGAAAGGCTCTTTGGAAACTATATGTTAAGACCGATTAGAGTATAAATTGTTGAATTTTCAACTCATATGATAAAACATCTTATCTTTAGATGTAATCAATATTAAGCTCTTTGAATGTAGATCATCAATATAAGCAAGCAAAAGTGCATTAACCTGATTCACATCGTCTACATCATCCAAGATTACTAATGCGTTAGAAGATTTGAGATGTTCTATGAGCATCTCTTTACCTTCATCAACATTGTATCGACTTATCTAATCTAGTCAAGTTCTTAAGAAGTATTCTACTAACGAATTTAAAGAGTTTTTAAGCACTCTAATTTCAAATAAAAAGCGAGGATCTACATGACCATCAAGTTTTCTTCATATTGAAGAAATGTTTTGCAAAGTTGTCTTTCCTATTCCACCTAACCCCACGATCCCCAATGCTCTGAGATTTCGTCTTTGTTGTTGCGAAACCGTGTCTCGGCAACTTCAAATCTTGAGCTTAAAAATTCAAACTGTTGGATAGTCGGCTACATAGACAACCTCTGGCTTCTTCACTATTTCCAACGGACGATTATCATGTCTGGCCTCCATCTCGACTCGCTAATTATTCAAAAGACAATACATACGAGTGAGAAACGAACGTCTATATCTATTTATCAAACATAAAATACTATCATTGATAAGGTTGGTTGGAGTTTTCTTTTTATGGACCGGGCATTTTTTTGATATGTATGAGGGGTGGGAAGTCGATACATTTACTATTTATTACCATTGTCATGTGAGGAAGCGGTTTGGAAAGGTCTGAGGACTTCTTAGCTAAATCCAGTGGGGAAGCACATTTCTCTAGTTTCTTGCATTAAGGCTTGGTACTTGGTACTATAACAATAGAAGAGTTGGATATCACTATTATATTATGTGTAATATATGGACTATTTCGGAAAATTAATATTACATTATGCGGATTATTTTAGGAGAAGTAGATATGCCCTTTCTTTGAACGAGAAAACGGTGAAAGTTAGGGAAGACATCATCGAGAAATTAATCTTTTTAACGAAATGGGATCGATTGTAAGAGAAAATCGAAATCTTGACTTGCAAATTTAAAGATATGTGGCAATCATATCCGTTTAAGATTTATTTGATGGAACCGGTAAAGGAGACTATGTGGTTGCGGGGCAATAATAGTCTTAGAACTGGAGGGATACCACCACTTTTGTTGGGAGGAGGATGGGATTGAATAATAAGGCAGAGATTTTAGCATTATGGAGAGTTTTAATTGCAACAAGTAACAGGACTTGAAAAGAGATTGAGTGTTTGGAGATGCGAAAGGAATTATGAATAGGGTGAAAGACTACTGTTAAATGCTCCAATATTAAACAAGTAGATGAAGGAGCCCATAACTCACAGTAGCACCTTCGAGCATTCAATTTCAACATATTTATCTAGAACAAAAAATTTGGATAGGTGATATATTGTTCAGCGAGAGAGATAACTAAGGATTTAGTAAGTTCTTTTTCAATGAATTTGTAGAGGAAAGATTGATTAATGATGGAAGCATCCATTACTCTTAGGTGTCAAATCACATGAAATTCAAGATAGAAATATATGTAAGGGGATATTGTTGTTTGATGAACTAAGAAGTAAACATCTAAGTGAGCTTTGCTTGAGCAGTTGTTTCTTGGTGACAATTTTTAAACGGATATACACAAAGTATGTGGGAGTAGGATAAATTTTGGTTGATGATAGAAAAGCATGATCGATTGCAGGACATAAATGTAAAAATGGAATATGTACTATCTTTTTAATGAAAAGAATGAGTACTTTTTTCTCAGCAAAAAAAGGAAGGTTGAGTTTTCACCTAATATTGCACACCTCCGGCTAAAACCACTAATGTACGCAACACGAAAAAGTGCATTTCTCCAATCTTGAATAGTCTTGGAGTCAAATGCGGTAGGAATTTACGAGGAATTTCCGAACGAATAGAGAGAATAATGCTCTCTAAACACGAGAGAAATATAAAATTTTCTTAGGATAGACATAGTTTGCACATAACAAAATCTATTTCATTAACTTGTAAAACTATTACAAAATATTCCTCTAGCTGAGGATTACAAACATAGGCTATTGTAAAACGCGATTACTGAAATAACTATCTGTTAAAAAATAAAAAACATTTGTTTTTCAAAACAACTGCTTGTGTAATGATAAAACAATACACTCATTCTTCTCTTTAGAAAAATACAACTTGGTGTGTGTGTAAAAACATTACAAAGGCTCTCGAGCCTTTTATGTGTACCAACACATATACTAACGAAAAAACAACTATATAACAATAAAAACTAAAACTTAAACTCTATGGCCACGGGCATACCAACTTAATGCGCATATAATATATATGTTAAAACATATATATGTTATAACATAAAACTCAAAAGGTTTAAAACCTTTACATTCGCGCGATAAAACAAATAACAAAGCAAAACATTAACTAAAAACGAATCCTTTACTTCGCGCGATATAAAACCAGAAATCTAACCGCCGGACTTCAAACTGTTTAAACAGGTGCAATGATAATATCGCGTTATAAAACTTGAGCCATGACGTCATGAATTGGACATCGATGAGATATTAAATCCGGTTGATAAACACTCATCGCATCCATGAAATGTTTTGGTGTACGGGAGCTTTTTGAACGCGTGATGAAAAGTTCAATCGCGCTTATAAAACATTTCAGGTACGAAACTTTGTTTGCAAACTTGCCTCCAAAATAACGCGATCAAATCGCATTTCTCACGATAATGTCCTCTTCGGTAAATTTCTTGTCATGTTATCGTGTGGTGCAGCTTAGGACCACCATTCTTTAAACAAGCCACTCCCGCGCTCAAACAAATATACTTTGTTTATAATATAAAAGGGCCTTTCCCAATTCTTCTTTGTAAAAATTGTAAGGTTTTTATCGGTCCGAACTGCGGTACAAACACGAACTTGAAATTTCTCAGCAGTTTTAGCAAACGACTGCGTGACGAGCCCTTCCAAACAAAATTGGAAAGCGGCTATTGTACGAGGGCGGTTAGAAGTAACATTTCAACATCGCGGCTTCTCTTCATTAGTTTGAGGGGAAAATTTCTCTTCTCTACGAGGTTTTGTAGGGCTTGAGCATATCTTCCTTTTACTCCCCGACCATCGAACCTCCATGAGCATGACTTAACATATAAAGCGGAGTGACAGACACCAGGTCCAACATCAGCCACAAGCTCATCCTAGGCACAGTTTGATTTCGTATAACAAAAGAAAGGTGCCACATGAGGTAGCCTTAGGTCTCAATAGCGCTTTTGTTTGAGGAAAAATCGTATCCTCGCGCAACTCGTCCTCATCCGAAAGGCCTTCAATTCAATTACAGACGAAAGCGATTGTAGAGCGACTTGGCGAAGGTTTTCTTCACATCAACTCATGATGATTTATGAATATCTCTTGTAGTGATGGAATCGTAGGTAGACGAGGAAGCGTAGGCATTGCAAATTAGCAAACATAAATAAAAATAGCGATGTACGTTTGATGCTATGGAGATAATTCGCGAGGTTTTGAGAAACGCAGAGACATTTTATGGGAAGAACGGTGTTTATGTATGCCACACCATCCATGATGTCTTCAAAATGTTCTTTATTTTACTTTTATCATCTTGGGACGTTATTTATTTCGTCTTTTTTCAATCTGGCTGTAATCTTCCATGTCAGTACCTTTTCAACCCCTTTATTCAAAAGAAAGATAAGCATATATGAACGCACAACCATGTCTTTGTGAAGTTGTCCTGCGAGCTCGTGAAATAGCCGGACGATAGAGAGTGCTGAGAGTGGTTAACTAAAACTCGAAAAATCGAGGCTTGGAGTGTTTAGAATCTGTTTTTATCAAAATGGATTCAACTAACATAAAAAACCCTTAGAGCACTTAAAATATTAAAGTTTAACAAGCGTAATAGATTTACAAGCAGAATTTTTGCTGAATTTTGAAAAATCATTCTTTAGGAATTCTAAGTATGTGACCTTTTAGACTATGCGTATCTTTGTTAAAAAAATAAAGATAATAAAGATAACAGGCACGCACAACCTTAACCCACTGCATTTGTTAAAAGAACAACATGGTGGCTATCAACCACTCAAACCATCATTCAACCACTCCATTGCATTTATTCAAGAAAAGATGAACGACAAGGTAAAATTCGGTCACTCCATTTAAAGGCGCCATTTGACTACTAACCACTTCGAACGTCTTCTTAGGTGTTAGAAATGATAAACTATTAATCACTCAAATCATTTATTGATTTATTAAATAAGTTTAAACTATTTATAAGCTGACTGATTTATTTATTGAAATAGATTTTAAGTAATTTAAGTGAAATTGTAAATTCCTGAATTTATTAAAATTGATTTTGAAATTATTCATTAGGTTATTAAAATAGATTTTAAGTAATTTAAAGTGAAATTCTAAATTTTGGTTATTAAAGAAAATGCAGATATCATTTGAAAAACGTATTAATATTTTTAAGTATAATCTAATTAATTTTATCAAACTAATTCTTTTTAATAAAAAATAAATTAATTATTTAATTAATAAATTATATCAATTTTTTTTAATTAATTAGATTAAATATGATATAATAAAGTTTAAAATTAATTTATAATTTTAATGATAGCTAAAATAAATTGTCGTTGAAAGTGACACTGTAATATGGTTGATTGACTTATTTTAACAGGGTATTTTATTGTAACAAGCTCGATCATTTATCTTTAGCATTGCAGAAACATTAAATAGCAGATTTCTTATTATGAAAAATACACGTTTACTAATTCCAATTTAAGCTTTTCACAAGCAACTTTTCAATGCAAATTTTAGTTCATTTTTTATTATTAATCTTCATGTGGTTGACTAACTTATTAACGATAAGTTCTAATTAATAGTTATCAACAAGTAGAATATTAAATTTTAATTATATCTAATGAATTTTATATCTTTTAAAAAGTTATTATTAAAAATTCTGTTAGAAAATATTAAAACATCTTTTAATGATATTGAAATTTGATTGAAAATTTTTGTTATGTGACATTTTTAATAATAAAAAAGCATAATAATAATAAAAGTTGCGTGTGCATCTTTTTTAAAAATCATTTTTTCACCAATAATTAATAATATTAACCATTTATAAAATCATATTCACAATTTCATATATTTGTTAAATGGATCAATTATAAAATTACACCACAAATTTATATACTTTATTAAATGGATGGTGTTTTATTATAAATATAAATTTCTACATTACATGTATTGATATGGTAAACATATTGTATTAACATTTTAAGATCTGTTGAATTTTGCATCATTAAACAGCAAATATAATCAATCATATCAAAATTTATGTAAATTAAGAAATTTAAAGTGAATCTTATTATTTTTGTTAATATAGATAACGCAATTATTGGTGATGAAATACAATTACGCTAACATATAATATTATAATAAATTTTTGATGTACAATAATCATTACAATTATAAACTATGTAAGAATATAAAGATAATAAACGAACAAATTCATAATCAAAATTTTGAATAAATTATTTTAAATTTTCTATTAATTTTAATAAATATTTTACTTAGGTATATGACATGAAGATATTTTGGTTATGTTATAAAGAAACATACATATTGAATTCATATATATATTTATAATAAAACAATGATATCGTTTAGTTTCACATACATATACGTAAAATAATTTTTTGTAATGATTTTTCACTTGTACATGTATAAACCCATTAAAACTTTTGAATAGAGACATTTGTCAAAACCTTTTAAATATTTCAATAGTGAAATTCTAAATTCCTAGTGATTAAAGAAAATGGAATATCATTTAAAATGTTATGTTATAACTATTTATTAATTACATAAATTACATAATTTTTTTATTAATTAGTTCAAATATGATATAATAAAGTTTAAATTAGTTTATTATTTTAATGATAACTAAAACAAGTTGTGGTTAGTCAACCAATGTAATGTGGTGGATGCCGCTTATTTTAAGTGGTAACCTTATTGTAATTGGCTCTATCATTTTATTTTCTAGCCATTAAACATGAATTCCTTGAAAAATGACACACATTTCCTAATTTAATGTATGCTTTTGAGGAAGAAAATTTTGAAAATTTTCAATGCCACCAACTAATGACATGGTAATTTTAATTATTGGTTGATTTATCTACTGGCGGTATAGTAAATTTTAATTAATGGTTATCAACAAGTCATAGTGAATTTTAATTATAATTTTAACAATTTTTTAAGGATTAGCTATTGACAAAACATGGATTTAGGGTATAGTTAAATGCATTAAAATCCATTTAGTGTTTAGATTTAGGAGAATATAAATATATCTTTAATAATTTAAATGTCTCCAACAATAATATTTAAATTTGTAATTATAAAAATAAATTAATTAATGTGGCATTTTCCAATAAAGAAACATATATTCATAATAATAATAAAGGTTGTATACATCCTTAAAAAAATCACATCATTTTTCACCAAGAATTAGTAATATCAAACAATTTATAAAATTATACAATTTTATATGCTTTATTGTAGGTATTATTTTTATTCTTAAAGAAGTTAACTTTTTTATACATGTATTGATATGGTATTAAAATACATATTATATTAACATTTCAGGCTAAGGGTAAATTTTTATTATCATTTTAATGAGTCATCAAGTATAATCAAAAAATTATATCTCAATTAACATAATTTAGAAATTTAAAGTAATCTTATGATTTTCATTCATATGAATAACAATTATTACATTAAATCTCGTGTATAACATATCATATTATAATAAAAAATAGATAACCATAATAGTCATTATAATAAATAAACTATGTAAAAATATAAGAATGTTATAAACAAACTCTTATTAATCAAATTTTATTCTTAATTTTTTAAAATTTTAAATAATTTTTAAATAAATATTTTATAAGTATTTGATATGGATTCTCACTTTTCAATGCTTGTAAATGTGGCAATTTGCATTAAAGACCTTCAGATTGTAACTAGTTAAAAGACAATTTTAATTATTGTTTTAAGCAGATTGGAATTATTATTGTTATTTGAAAAGTTATTTTTCATGATGATTAATTAGATAATAAATTAGTTATGGTAATTAACTTCATAAAAAAGTAAAAGCTGATGGTAAATGTTTTCCAAGAAGTAGGAAAGTGGTTGAAACATTTGGAAAATAGTCCCTGCTCTTTTAAGGATAGAGACTCATCGGTGGATGAGGTTCTATTCATGGAGAAAAGGAAGTGAAGTATAATTTTCTAGAAACTAGATTGCTGACCGGTGGAAACATTAGGGAAAAAGCTTAGAATTATTTAAGTACTTTGGACTAGGTGTCTAGGAATTCTTTAATAGAAACATCATTATTAACAAGGTACATTCTGGTTGAACACGAGGGCAAGAGGGAGGATCATACTTGCCTCTCTTGATGGTTGGGGAGGATACAACTATAGCTGTTAATCGAGATAAGTAAATGTTGTGTTTTACGAGTGATTAAATAATGTAACCACCAAGCTTTTACCTTATTGTATACGTTGTATTTGTTATATTTCTATTAAGAATGCTAGTGACAATATGTATTTGTTATATCTCTTTTAAGAATGCTAGTGATAGAAATATGTAATTGTTATATTTTTGTTAAGAATACTGTGGCAGAATGTAGGCTGTTCTACCTGACAATTATTAGGATGAAGGAAGGTATTATGTTTCAGATTTATTATAAATTTACTTCTCGACACATAGGGTACTAGACTGATAGCTAAAGTAGGAAATAGATCTGAAATATTTTAAGCATAGTTAAGATGTTTTAAGTAAATCAAGAAAGTAATACAATCTTTTATAACAATTTCATAGACAATGAATAATTAAGTGAATGATCTAAAGATGATAAAAAGGGAAAAGAAAAATGTATCTTCATATCATATCCCACTAGATAATCTTGAAAAAACTGAAAATAGAAATAAGAAGCTGATCACAAGGGGTTCTAGGTAAAAACCCTACCCAAGACATGTGTAGCACCTAGTAAATATATATCCTATGCAGAACTCTATGAATGGTGGTAGGTCAACAGGCATTCAATAATATTGTTACAAGTTCCCATTTAATATCTAAATTCTAGTAAGAGATTGAAAAAAATAGAAAACATAAGGACAATAGTTAGAATGTTTTTAATATCATTATTCAACTTTATTTTAACATAGGAGTAATATTTGAACCATAATTTCTAACTTTGACAGTAGTAATTGAAAAGAAAACACTTGATCAAACAAAGAATAATAGTGGGCCGAGAACACGAAATACATTAAGGCGGAAAAGGACAATTTCTTTATAAGTCACGGATTAAAATAAAAAGTCGAGCTTAGTAAACAATATGCTTTTGAAAAAATGTGGGGTGGAAAACCACATGATAGTACATGATCAACACAATGGTAGAATGCTGTTCGCAAACAATAGTCATTAGCATAGAGCTAGACAACCCATAAAAATATGGCGATTTAACATAACAAAATTCACATCATGGTTAAACAAAATCTTGCGATAATCCAAAATGAAAACGGTGAAATGAATAATACGTTAAAAATTATGGAGTTATTTCCATTCTTTTAAAAAAAAGCGAGTTCTGAAAGGAACTACATTCTAATAATGAAACCTTACATCATGTTTATACAAATGGCGGACTGAGTTGTGGAATGATAATCTATCAAGATTCAAACTCATATTTTCCCATGAGGAAGGGAAGACGCTGGAAGGACATACAAGATCAAATTTGTTATAAGTGTAAAATGAAGAAAACCATTGTTAGCATTATTAGGACAGAAGTGACCAAATGCAAGAAAATTGGAGTTAAGAATTCCGTTCTAATAAGGAGGTGAAATGAGCCAATGAGTGCAGAACTGTGTCATAACTGACAATGAAATTAAAAAAAAAAAAAAAAAAGCAGTGAGAAGTGACAAAATGATAAAAAGCGAAACTCCAAATTCGAAAGGAGAAGAAATTGCACATTAATGAAAGATAACAAGTAAGTTACATTAGGAATACAGTGCACTGCGAGACATTACTCTGCTGCTTTGCAGTTATATACAGCAGGAAAATGTAAGTTGAATCCTTGCGATGAAAACCATTGTGTTGGCAATAAAGAATCTCTTGAGGTGTGACAAAAGATTGGTTACACCTTCAGCAATAAATTCATCTTAGTTATTGGAGTCGAATTTTCTTCGACGAGCAGAGTCTCTTGTTAAATCTTTAAGTCGATGACGGAACCTCGCGCAAGGGTATAACACGTGAGACGACCGAATAACCCTCGAAGTTCTATAGAGGGGGATTTCATAGTGGCGAGGCCATAGCCCAAAGGGTGTCGAGGGAGTGTGCAGAAGTGAAAATAAGCTTCGCCGGACACAGTCCGGAGACAAATGCTGGGAGAAACTAGGGATGGCGGGTAATCTGAACGACTCCCGCCCAAAATTATCAACGTGGATTTGGCTACAATCCACGGTGGAGATTACGACCAGTGCATGGAAAGTGCAAATATCATGTTGATACACCGGTTGTACATTGGAGTTAATGACGTTGCCTCAAACCTTTGTAGACTGAACTTTCCAACACATTTTGTGGTAGTAGCGAAGCTATGGTTATAATATCACGATGTGAATATTTAGAATTGCATGAACATCGAATTTGACGGTGGCTTCCTTGGCATTTAACTTTCAGGTTAATCTTATAATATAATAAAGTTATATGGTATTATGGCTCGCATTGAACTCTTAAAAAATGTGTTTAGTTAGAACATTTCTTTTAAAGTTGGTAAGGGTAATGTAAATATTTATAGTGTGAATTAGATAATAGGATTGAACTTAGGCAGTGGGTTTTATCTCAAGGTGTAAAAAAGTTTTTTTTTTTAAATATTATATCATTGATGTTACGAGTGGTATCGAGCATTGTTCATACGCTGGGACCTAAGGGTAAACTAACGATTAATTTCGTGTGCCAGCGATGCAGTTTAAACATAATGAGAAGAGAACAATGCAGCCACCACCCCAAGACAGGGCTGAAGCTCAACGGAGTTGTGAACCTTGAGATGTGGGTTCGGTTAAGTGTCAAATTCGACACCAACAAACGGTAAATGCTGGAAGAACAACAACACCAAACCAGCTTACTGCTGAACACGATAACAATTACGGGAGGAAATGGTGTGTGTTCGAAGAAATATGAGAACGGTTAATGCAAAACACGAAAGATATTAAAGACTTTGTGGATAAAACCAAGGAATGGAACACCCAAGTGCGATGGGGACATGCAAAGATGCGAATGAACAACGAACAAAGGGCATACTGTGACGGAAGGAGAGGAAAAGAAGCCATTCTCAACGAAGTAATAAAAACAAAAATTATAATGAGGCGGTACATCAACGTGTCGGATCGGCAAGAGGTTAAGAAGCAAAAGGTAGAGCTTCGGGGGGGATTTAAAAAATAAAACCACAGTATTTTTATGGTGGGCGAGGAAGTGGCGAAGCATGGTTGATAGGCATGAATAAATATTTTCAAGTGTGAATACGGCGGCAACACAGGCCCAGTTGGCCATATACCCAGTTAAAGGAGAAAGCCACTCTTTTGTGGTGGGGAAGAAGTGAAGAATGTTATGACATTGAGGAATAAGATGTTGCGGGAATCATTCCAGCAATACTTTAAAGACAAGTATTTGATAGAACGATTCTATAGGCCAGAAAAAGAAACTAAGGAATTTCATGATTTAAGGCTAGGACATGTGGTATGGATGAATATATGCCAGTTCACCTCCCTATTACGATATGTTCCATATCTTCGAGAGGAAAAGAGCTAAGGTGCGAGAGATTTGTAAGCGACATGCCTTTTATGAAAGAGCGTATTGAGTTTGTTAATCCCGAACCATGGATGAAGCCATTCTAAGGAAGAACGAATGCCGCTATCATGATCCAAGGCTAAGGGAGAGGTTGGGAAAAAGTTGGCGACTAAGGAAGAACAGAAAAAGAAGCTCCAAATTCAAGAGGAAAAAAAACGTTAGTTTTAAAAAAATTTTGCCGAAATTCTTTCGATGCAAAATTTGGAAAAATCACGAGAGAACCCGATGGGCGGCGAAGAAAACTACAGAGCGTATTCAAGCCTAAGCAAGGACGAACGACCAAAACCTCTCCGAGTATTGAGGGTGTGGTGAGGGCACTAACAAACTTCCCACAACGAATAAAAATGACACGGTTGCAAATGCAGGAGGCTTCACGATGGCGATGTGGCGTCTGAAAATATTCATCATATCAACCCCTTTGACATTGGAGGATTAGCCAGACGGTTATCAGCCAACAATGATTGAGTTAGAAGAGTAAATTATTGTCTCAATACGTTTCTATTTTAAAGTAGTTGGTATTGAGTCTAAGTTATGTCGGTCAAAACAATGAAATGTAGCAAAAAATTGAAGAACATAAATTTAAAAACTGGGTAAATTTGTACAACTAGCCAACTGAGCAAAACGAAGGTAAGCGCAAAATTTAATTTACTTTGGAAATTTCATAACGTGATTAAAAGTATGTTTGAGCATCTTGCCATTAGGGTCCTACGATGTTTTCTTTGAACATGGGTGACTAGAAAAACATTAGGACACCAGATGATTACAAATATTATTTAATTGCAGGTCAGGATGAACATGTAGAAATTGGGAGTTAAGAAGCCATTACAACTATACCCAATTATCGCATCCCAAATGAATAAATTTATAAGGAAGGGATGTGGATATGTTACTATTTAGAGTGGGTTTTGCCGATTCCAAGGAAAAGTCACCTATGATGGAAAATATACCGATTTGTGTTTCATGGATGTTTTTCTAGAAAATATTCCTGGATTTGCAGGCAATATATTGATTTTTGCTATAGGTGATGCAAGGAAAACATCATCACTCAGGGCTCCTTACGAATGAGCATTCCAAAATTAAGCTAAGATTAAAAATGCGTTCATAGAATTCTTTGAACCAAAGGTTAAAATTGAAATTAAGTGTATGCTGGGGCTGCAATTGCTAATCATTGAAGAAGGATGGAACCATGCGAATGTGCAGGATTATGAGCAGCTTAACAAATTGATAAAACAGAATAAATATCCATTACCAAGGGATTGATGATGTTTGTTTGATCAAGTGAAGGAGCCACAGTGTTTTCCAGGGTGTGTTTAGGATGCGGATGTCACTACATTAGAATGGGATGAAGACATTTGCAAGACAACGATACATACTAGGTACGGGCATTATGAATTTGTGGTGTTACCTTTGGGTTAAAAAATACTAACAGCCTTTATGAAGTTAATGCATAGATCTTCATCTAACCTTTCAGACAATTTTGTACTTATATTGTGATGATATTTCATCTATTCTAGACAGAAGAACGCAGGAGCATTTGAGGATTGTGTTGGAAATGCTAAGGAAACACCCGGTTATGCATTAATTTCAGCAAGTGTGTTTTCTTTGAAATGAAACTCTGGTATTTAAAATAATAGCGATTTCCATGAAGAATTGTTTTTGGTCAGAAAATCAAAACAATCATGGAATGGTAAGAGTACCGAATGTGGCATACATTAGTCCACTATAGGATTATCTGGTACTATTAATTTATTGAAGATTTTCCAGGATTTCTTTTCCCATTACCTCATTGGAGAAAGGAAAAGTCTTCCAAATGGACATTGAATAAAAAAGTTTTGGTGAAAACAACTTTTGACCACGCTTTTGTGTTAAAAGGTAGGCGATCCCAACAAAAAATTTGAGTATGTGGGATGAAACAAGAAGGTGTTTGGGCAGGTGTTTGTCCTAAGAAGGAAAAATGGTGGCATATAGGTTAGAAAATTAAAAAACATGAAAAAGGTACTCTACTGACACCAGACTAACGAGCGGTAGTACATGCACTGGGTTTGGAACACTACATAATTGGTAGGTTTGTGCTAAAAACATATCTTGTGGGTTTGACTAGTTACTTGAAAGAAATTTGATTTAAAGAAAACTCAAGGCAGGCAAGATAGAATGCCTTCCTAAACAAGTTTGATATGGATATTCGACACGTGAAAGGTAAGGAAAACTGGTGCAACATGCTTCTGAAATAAAGGCTAAAGGTATATATAAGCTTTATTATAATCGAGTGGAAGAGTAAAAATTTTTTGAACAGTGGGGAAAAGGCACAAAAAGGATCAAAAATATCATTCATATGGCCCAACAAATGGAAGAAACAGAAAGCAAGGAGAGATACATCTGATTAGCAAATTAATGATGGAATGTTAACTTTTAGAAGGTAAAGTGTGTGTTAACATGTGTGGACCTAAAGGGCTGATATAATGGACAGATAAACCAGCAGAAGTGGTGGTCACCCACAGGATACCCTAAGAAAATTTTGGTGATAAGGAAAGGTGTATTTAAGAAGCACGGCGTAAGTAAAAATATTGTTGAGTGTTTAAATAAATGTTTGGGTGTGGGCGGTGGAAAATTGAGTACATTGGGAAAAATATTTGAGAGGAAATTGAATCGGTGTTCTGCACCATAATCAAAATCTTTTACTTTCATTTTAATAAAAACACCTCCGCTACTTTCCTTGATGAACTACGGCCCGTATATACGCGGATCTTGTATGAAACACAAGCGTGCTTGCAGGTCTAGATCGGTCATTAAGCCTTTATTAGTATTCCATCATTCATTCATCCAGGTGCTCAATAAACGATTGAACGTTGAGTAGAAACGAATAAACCATCACACAAAGCATCACACACATTGAACACAGGATTTTGGATGAAGCCAGTAGGAGAAAATGCATTGTGGTTTAGCAACCCAATATTTGCTGCCAGAAAACATGTACAACATATGTGCTAAAGCATGGACTTGACAACTGTGAGCACCTCCCTGCGTGGTTTATAACCTCTCTCTTGGAAGAACTATGACCCCAAACTGGGTGCCCACCCGACTCTCTGGAAGAAACTCGACCCCCGAATCCTAGTTTACAACCTCACGGAAGGAAGCTGGCCACAATGAAGGCTATAGCCTTGGCCACCACCTTGGACAGACTGTCAATTTCACCTTGGATGAACAGCGCCTGACAGAACAACACTGCAGACCATTTAATGTATTTTTCACGTGGACCCTTTCCATACTTTTAAATTTGTTGGCTTTTAATCTTATGGATAGGTGTGGACATGCATATATTGTTGTTAGGAAATAGAAGGCCAGGAAGTCATTGGGAGCGAATCCCCCAATAGCCTCCACCTCCCACTCTGTAGGCATGTGGTCACTTGACTAATATACATTGCGGGTTTTGAGGTTACCTCAGGTTGTGACACTGGTATCGAGAGCCGGCTCCACATTGGCATTTACGCTGCTATTGGTGTAACTTTCTATACACTAGTTAATATTTTTCAATATTTTTGTATCATCCTTCCTTTATTTGGTAATGCACGCATTTTTTTCCTAAATAACACATTTAAAAATGGCTCTGCAGGCACGAGCTCACATCTTGATGCTGAAATTATAGGGCTCTCTGCCGTCCGGCAGTCTGTGTCTTCCTGCCCCGATTCAAATTCAATTTTTTTTGTATGACCATACACGGGCCTCACTCATTCTCTCTCCGCCCTCCCCTCACTCATTCTCCCTACGCCCCTCTCCCCTCACTCCCTCTCTCCTGCTGCGTTCCCCATTCCCCTCCCTCACTCTCCTGCCTGCATTCCATTGTTCCCTCCCTGCGTGCGTTGTATATCCAAACGATTATTTATCTCTTGTTAGCCTCATCATATCTTACATACTTTCTCATTACAATACTACTATCATTTTCAAGTTTAAGTGAACAATACCTCTCGGTCATATATAGTAGTTTTTTATAACCGATAATACAACCACGTTATATAGTCTACGTTACATTGTGAAACGCATATATAGCTTTGTGGATAACCTTGTATTTAAACGTTGTGATTGTTGGTTGTGAAATTGTAGTATCACCATTTTAATAAACGCCCATATAGTCGATTCCTCTCATATCGTTGTCTTTGTCCATTAATACTTTGTCTATTACACTTGCTTCGCCCTTTCAATTGTAATACCATTTTGTCTATTTGTAATACCGCACTTTCAATTGTAAATAACGTTGTCAAATTGTAATACGCCCTTTCAATTGTTTAAATGCCGCTCTCAGCATTGTAAATGCGTTGTCATACGTTGAAATGGCCCAGTAGTAGTTTGACATGTAATGGTATGCGCCCCTTTGCATGTGCAATCCATTCACCTTTTGTGTTTTTGTTATACGGTATTTAAACATGTGCATCTTATACATATATGTTGAACGTATACATATATAGTGAAACGTATTCCCATTTATAATTCACCATTGTTCAATAATTTCATTGTACTTCACCCACTGTAATTGCGCCCCTCATTTTGTCCCACGTAGTCTGTATTCTATCATTTTCTCACTACTTCCTTTTCAATACCATTCATATCATTCCTTGTTTAAACATACCTTTTTTTATTAAAAAAAATACCATTTTTTATGCGAGAATCGATCTATAGCATAGAGTGTTTTTAAAATTCAGTCTCAGCCAAAGTTTACCGGCAGATATAGTTTCCAGAAGGAGTTTTTAAACTCGAAATTTTCCGGCAAGGTTACTTTGTATTTGAAATATTTCAAGAGTTTGAAGTTTTTATGGCGAATTTGTTTCTCTTCGAGAAGATTTTTTCCAGCGGTCTAATGCATTCTCTCATCTCTATTGTTGGGAGTAGTTCTCTGCTGCAGGAGAAACTATCTGAGTGGTCTCCGGAAAGATCAAGCACACTCTCATTTTTAATGAGTTGTGGAGCGAATCTGTGAAGGAGACGGAGACAATGCACCGCGGACGCCCACCTCGTACTAGGCGATCGCCATCGGGAAAACAAGAGTCGCAAGGCCTATGCTGCTTCGTGCAGCTCCGATGAGTGAAGAGGTGAGTCGCCATATTTCACCATTTCTCTAAATGCCTATGAAGCCTTGAGGAAACTAGAACCCTGTGAGTCACACTCGCGAGACTAGAAAATTGTTCAATTGATGGGTGTGCTGGTCAGCCTTGATATGAAAGAAAGCCGATGATCGCCTTTGCTTTAGCTTCGAAAGTAAGATCTATCATGCATGACATTACAGCTACTTGGTGTAGAAAAGTGGACATACCTCTCATAGCTTATGTTAAGGCATTTTATCCCGACTTACTCTACACTACTCTTGAGTCTTTGCAAGCAAGTGGAAAAGCCTTGAGGAGATCACCTTTGACTCACTTTGAGCGAGAAAGTTTGCGTAGAGAGAGAGAAGACTTTTGGAAAGATAGGCCACCCCTCTCATCTTTCCGAAGAGGTACAGTGTTTGGCACATAGAGAGAAGAATCATGCTCAAGATTCGTCCGAGAGGAAGAGGTGAGTCAAGAGGATGAGGAAGGAGAGACTTTCCCCGTAGGAAGACGGAGACAAGCTCAAAGCGAAAAATCCGATCTTCATTGCATACACGCTGCAATAGAGATTGGACATGATGCATGCCACATGTACGCACGCTTCATGGGACAAAATTGAGCAGCAAATGAAATCAAGAACAAAGGTAAAACACAATGACAGAGACGAAAGGTAAAGCACCCGAATCCGCTCACTGTGTTGTAGCACATTGCTTAACATTTGATGAATGCTGAAAGGCCTGTGATGCTTCATTTGTATGCATGAGATGATTGGTTGCTAGATTTCGAGCAACATGTCACATGACATTTTAGAAAAGTATGAAGAATTTCATTGACAAAGGTTGATGGAGCAAAGATAATTTGCATGGACAAATCCAAACTCTAGCCATCGCTTGGCACGATCGTGCTTGGCTGCTCGGCCTTGCACGACCATCTTTCCTACATGAGGTTCTATACACTCCGCGGCTGAGGAGAAACTGTCAGTTTTTGGTCCACGACCGAAATCGCGACAAGGACACTCGATTTCACTTGCTTCTGATGGGCAAGGCGGTGGATCGAAAAGCGTCAGATCGCTCACTTGTCATGAGAGGAATAGAAGAAGGAAGAGACTCCTAGAAAGTCGGCAAGGTTCCTCTCGCTCACGCTCAAAAACTTTGCATCGAGTTCATCATCATGATGAAGGTACATTTCCCATCAAGTCTTTTATGGCATGCTAGATTTGAGACACTTAAACTATGACGACCTTCGACTTTGTTGAAGTAATGGTGTCGACCTGGACTCGCCTACCATTCCTAGGAAAACCTAAGCAATGTGATGCTTGTGTTCTAGGAAAAGCATAGCAGCGATCATTTCATGATTCACATACACGAGCATAGGAAAACTTGAGCTTATTTCATTCGCGCTTATGTGGCCCCATGCTATGTAGCTTCGCAAATGGAAACAAATACATGACGACATTTCATTGATGACTACACCGGAATGTGTTGGGTGCTTACCCGAAGTACAAAGTCGGGATGCTTTTCAAACTTTCAAGAATTTTCATGTATGGATCGATGAATGGCGACTGAGCTCATATTGGCTCTCTCACAAGTCACTGACAATGGAAAAGAAATACACCTCAAACGAAATTTGAAAACTATCTTCGCCAACATGGGATCAAACATCAAACTTCCGTCAGTGCCATATAATCCATGCAGACCGGCGGTAGGCCGAAAAGAATGAACGAGAACCATTTCTTTAAATATGGAGTTCGCTCCATGTTATTTTTCAAGAATGTCAAAATTGATGTTTTTGGGCCGATGCTGCTTCTATGTCTTTGTGTACATGAAAGAATAGCGTCCTTCTAGTCCAGTCAGAAACAGTCCTTTTGAAATGTGGCATGGCCACATTTCCTCTGATGAAAGCATTTCCCTTGTGGTGGTCTTTGGGTCCACTTGTTAGCCTTTGATACCCATAGGGTCAAAGGAACAAACTTGGTGCCAGCAGCGAGAAAATGTATCTTCTTGGGGTACTCCAATACCTCCAAAGGATATCGCTAGTCTCTATGATGAAGTCAAATAAGAAGTTTGTGGTGAGCTAGAGATGTCATATTTCCTTGAATCTTCCAAGAGTGACAAGGTTGTTGAGCGGCAAATTTCCTTTGATCTCTTGATAGGTTCACACATGCAAAGTCATGAAGAATTTGATAATCGTGATTCCACACCTTTGAAGGGGGATTCCGTGTACCGAATCAAGAAGCGTGGAATCGTCTTCCGAAGCACGCTCTCCCCACATGAAGAAACCAACCACGCGATGACACCTTGGATGATGTGATTGACGGAGGTGGGAGATTGAATCTTGATTCAATCCCATGCTCGGTCAAAGTGAGCAGCTCGAGCCATCTCGGAGAAAGGTCAAAAATGGGCGACAAAGACAACTGGAGGATGTTCGTCCCGATGAGGTTGGAAAAGATACGGGAACAAGAAGTTCCACTCAAGAAAAATCGGAGGTGATGTAGATGATTAGGATTCCACCTATTGTTATGGATGTTGCTTATAAGTTTGTGAAATTGAGTTTGTCTACGGATCTTGAACCAACTTCCTTTCAAAGCCGCTTCGTCTCGTGATGAATGGAAAGAAGCGTTACGAGAAGGAGTAGATGCCTTGATAAAGAATGACGCAGGCTGGTTGATCCATGCTACAGGACGAAACCAATTGGCTGCAAGTGGGTCTACAAGAACAAGTACAAAGCGAGAGACGACTCACTTGACAAGCACGAGCCGAGGCTTGTGGCAAAGGATTCGCCTGAAGGAAGAATTGATTATGAAGAAACGTTTGCTCCAGCCAAATGGACCACCATCCGGACTCTCTTTGCCCTTGGGCTCGGTGGATGGAAAGTTCATCAGATGGATGTAAAAGCAGGCGTTCTTGAATGGAGATCTGAAGGAGAAAGTTTATATGTCCCGACTGGAAAGGTTTGTGATAAAGGGTCAGGCACAGTTTTGCTTCCAATAAAATCCTTGTATGGCCTCAAGCAAGCACCACGAGCACAGTATGAAAGTTGACCAAACATCTTCCCAAAACGATTTCAAACACTTTGAGTCTTGATGATGCAACTTGTTTGTTAAGAAAGTTGGGAAAAACGGTTGTATATCTTGTGGTATATGTAGATGATCTTTTGATAACGGAAAAAATGAGAGCTATATTGCATCCATGAAGAAAGAAGTTTGAAGAAAGGTTTTGAAATAGTGATTGAGGTCATGTTCATTACTATTTGGTGTTGAGTAATTCAACATCTAAATTCATCTTTCTTTCTAGGAAGAAGTGGTATTGGAGATCTCTTGAACAAATTTGGCATGGATGATTGTAAACCCTTAGGCACTCCAATGGAGACAAAACTTGAAGCTCACATCGGTTGAAGGGAAGGAATTTGAGGATGCAACTAGTATAGACGACACTTGTGGGAAGTCTTGTCTATCGACCACCACCGGACACGACACGTCTCATTTCATGTGCTGAATATACTCAAGGTTCATGCAAAAACCTTGTGAAGGACATTAGTCTGTTTGCAAAAGAGTACTAAGGTACTTGAAGGGACTCAAGACTTTACGGACAAATATACCACGGGTAGGCGACTTCATCTTGACCGGATACTTTGATTAGGACTTTGATGGCATTGAAAACGGGGGTGTCTACTACGAGTTACACCACATGAGTCTTGAATAGAGGCATCTCTGTGGGAATCACGTAGCGATTGATTCAATGATTCACGACGGGGAGAAGAATATGTGGCGACGGTGAAGCAACAAGGAAATTGTGTGGCTCCGGAAAATCTGGAAGATTTGCGGATGAAAGGATGTATTCCACTCCACTCATGATCGACAACACTTTTGCCAATAAAGTTGGCCAAGAACCCAAAGTTCCATGATGGAATAAGCACATCAATGCAAAGTACCATCTCATTGAACATCATGTTAGAATTTGAAAACCATCCATCTACATCATTGTTCTAAAATACGTTAAGTAGCGACATCTTCACCAAAGCACTTGGAAGAAAAGTTTGAAAAGTTCGGATACGATGCTTGGACTCACCAACATCCTTCGGATTAAAGGGGGAATGTTGACACCTAATCTTATGGATGAGTGCACATTGTTTTATATTATTGTTATTAGGAAATAAGGGCCAAAGTCATTGAGTGAATCCCAATAGCCTCGCCTCCCATCTATATAAGCATGTACATTCTTGACTAATATACATTAAGTTTGAGGAGTTACCTCACGGTTTTGACAAAATTCAATCATCAATCAGTGATACAAACAACTCATCTGTATAGAATACGGATAAACGTGCTACAATGAGAATAGATCGAGACTTTTCTTACCTGGGTCTTGACAAACTATGGTTTGCCTTCTACTTCCTTCCTTTGATGTCGCGTATCGCGCTCCCGTCCTGAAACCAGCGTATGCCTCGGTGTATGTTTTATTGCGCCTCGTGCTTTCTCTTGTTGAAGCCGCGTATGTTACGCGCTTCCTATGTGACTAAGTAGCATATAGATCTTCAATCATTATAAAGCAGCATACTTCTTCAGATCAGCAATTCTGTTCAGATTTACCCTTTTACTTCAGACAGATGTTCGCCTCAATTCAGATCTAAGCCTTCCATAAGCAAATCTAGTAGATACAAGTACATTTCAAATCTAGATCCCCTTCTTCATCATTGGTGCATCATACATTTAGATTTATCATTCAAGTGTAACCCTTTCCATTCAGATCTACTTCAGAGAGAAGTATTCATTCAAGCTCAGACATCTTGCACCCACACCCATGATTTGCACAATGAATTTCATCTCTTTATATAAGTTTATCCTTTTTCAATACCATGAGCCCCTTTCAATACCATGAGCCCAAAACTACATTACTTCTGATGGTATTCCTGGACGTGGTCAATTAGGCGGATCATTACCCAATACAATGGGTCAATACCATGGTGGTTACCCCTGGTTTTGCACTTTTTGAGCGCTTTTTGCCCATACGAAACTTTTCACGTTCTTTTCCGCGTGCATACGCGACTTCCCTTAGACAGATCCGCGTATGCCTTGAGACATACTCTTTCACCATAGATTTAGCACAATCTGAATTCCTTTCTTCACTGCCTTCTGTACTCACTGTAGATACATCATATTTAGCTTATCAAGAACATATTCTAACAAGCACAACTTCAAAAAGTAAGTTGTCATCATCTTCATTAAGTGGGTTGCCTTTCAAGGACAACACTCAGCATCATATCACATCAGATTTACATCATTTACCAAGTCCATCAAGTCAAGAATAACTTCATCAGGTGGATTTCCATCAAGGACAACACATGTCAACAATCACATGTCTTCATCTTCATTCAGTGGGTTGCCATCAAGGACAACACTCTGCATCATATTTCCAACAATCTCCCCCTTTGGACTTGATGGCAACCACGATGGTGTTTGGTTACCACAACAGATAGGTACATTAAGAATACAATGACACCATGTCACTCTCTCCTTTTTTTTTTTTGACACCATTCAAACACCATGTCACTCACCATGTCACTCTCCCCCTTTGACATCAAGGGCAAAGGGCGGATCAAAACCAACATACTCTCCCCCTTTTCTCCACATGCAGATTTGATATATACTGAAGTGACCAAGCTCCCCCTGAGTTCATGCTGAATCTTCAAACAAATTTTTCAATGAAGTACATGACTCTATGACCTAAGACTCATACTTACATAAATTATCCATCCAAGTGGATTTACATAGGAGACTCAACTACCCAACCAAGTGGGTTTACACATTTGACTCAGCTACTCACCCAAGTGAGTTTACAACATTTGACTCAGCTACCCAACCAAGTGGGTTTACAATATTTGACAAGTCCTTACATGACTGAATATTACAAGATTTACATCATGGGTCTCAACATGACCTTTTCATCAAATTACATATATGACATTAAGACCAACACCAGAAAATCCTCAAGAATGAGAACATATTTCAGAACCATCATAATGCCAACAATGCATTATACTCAGCAACGCTAATTCTCCCCCTGAATCTGTGCATCCAAGCATTCTTTTCGTATGACTAAGGCTCCCCCTTAGTTTGTGCATCTTGAACACTTTCATCAACAAATCATCAAGGCATCTTCATTAAATCATTAGAAAAAGAATTATGAGAACTGGAACACCACCAGAGTTACCAAACAGTATCAGAGATACCAAACAGCACTGCAGCTGTGCTGAAGAGCGCTGACTTCCAACCAAAAATTGTCAGTAATCAGACATACGCGGTTTTATTTGCAGGAACTAGCATATATACGCGACTGTGTTTCAGGAAACTCGCGTATCCCAAGCCATCTTCTAAATTTATGCAGATTTGTTCTTTTGACTGGCAGAGAATACTCCCAGCTTCTGTCTTAGATACTCGAACGCTTCCCTGGGCAGAGGTTTGGTAAAAATATCAGCAACTTGTTCTTTGGAGGGAACATACTCCAACTTCACTTTTTGCTCAAGCACTTGTTCACGTAGGAAATGATATTTGATGGGAATGTGCTTGGTCTTTGAATGCATAATAGGATTATTTGAGATACTGATGGCACTTGTATTATCACACATAATGGGGACAGGAGGTGTACACTTGATTTGAAAATCTTGTAAGGTTTGCATCATCCAAAGGAGTTGAGTGCAACAAGATGCGGCAGCCACATATTCTGCTTCTGCTGTAGATAAGGCAATAGAATTTTGCTTCTTGATGAACCAAGATACTAACCGGGGTCCCATATAGAATGCACCACCACTAGTGCTTTTCCAATCATCAACACTTCCAGCCCAATCTGCATCAGTGTAAGCATGAAGAGTAAGATCAGCATTCTTTGGATACCATAGACCAAGGTCTTGAGTTCCTTGAAGATATTTGAAAATTCTTTTAACAGCCTGAAGGTGAGACTCTTTTGGATTAGCTTGGAATCGTCCAACAATCCCAACTACATGCATAATGTTTGGTCTAGTCCCAGTGAGATAAAGTAGACTTCCTATCATTGATCTGTATTCTGGTTGATTCACCGTGGGAGAATCATCATGAGAACTGAGATTGCATCCGGTTATCATTGGAGTACTTACAGGTTTGCATTCTTCCATGCCATACTTCTTCAGAATTTGCTTAAGATATTTTGCTTGTGATAGAAATATACCATCTGTAGATTGATGCACTTGCAAGCCAAGAAAAAATGTTAGTTCCCCAAGTAAAGACATTTCAAATTCTTGCTGCATGACAGAAGAAAATTTTTGACTCATAGATTCTTCGTTACTCCCAAAAATGATATCATCAACATATACAACTACAATCAATAGTTTATCATTTTCAACTTTTGTGTATAAGTTGCTATCAGCAAACCCCTTTGAAAATCCTTGTTGATGAAGATATTTGTCAAGACGATAATACCAAGCCCTTGGAGCTTGTTTGAGACCATATAGAGCCTTTTTAAGTCTACAAACAAGATTTGCATCATTCCCCAAAATGAATCCTTCCGGTTGTTCTATATATACTTCTTCTTCTAGATCACCGTTAAGAAAAGCAGATTTAACATCCATTTGATAAACTTTGATTTGTTGATAACTTGAAAAGGCAAGAAACATTCTGATGGCTTCAAGTCTAGCTACGGGAGCAAAAGTTTCTTCAAAGTCTATACCTTCTTGTTGAGTATACCCTTTGCAAACCAGTCTAGCTTTGTTTCTTACAACATCCCCATTCTCATTTAGCTTGTTCTTGAAAATCCATTTAGTTCCAATGACATTTTTATCATGAGGTCTTGGAACCAAATCCCAAGTGTCATTCTTTTCAATTTGAACAAGTTCTTCATCCATGGCTTGCCTCCAACATTCATATTTGCTAGCTTCATTGACATTGTGTGGTTCAATTGTGGATATGAGTGCCAAATGATTAGAAGATCCGACAAGAGTTCTCCTTGTTCGTACACCAGATTCCTTGTCACCCAAAATTTGAGATTCAGGATGATTCTTTTGAACATATCTGGATGGAGCTTTTTCAGATAGATCATCTTCAGGTTCTTCATTGGATCCTTTGTCTATATCATTGCTATCTGATGTAGAAGGCCATATGTCGCTATCATCTTCTTTTGTTGTTTGTTTTTCTTCTTTAGGAGCTGCAGGAGACTCATCAATAACAACATCAATACATTCAACAACCTTTCGAAGCCTTTTATTGTAACATGTGAATGCTTTTCTTGACGATGAGTAACCAAGAAATATCCCTTCATCTGATCTAGGTTCAAATTTGCCAAGCTTTTCATCATTATTTTTGATAAAACATTTACTTCCAAAAACCTTAAAATGCCTCACAGTGGGAGAATTGCCATACCAGAGTTCATATGGAGTTTTGTCACTATTTACCCGAACATGAGCCTTATTGAGAATGTTAACTGTTGTATGTGCTGCTTCACTCCAGAACATGTCAGGAACATCAGAGTTAGCAAGCATAGCTCTAGCCATTTGAACAATTGTTCTATTCATTCTTTTTGCTACACCATTTTGTTGTGGAGTGCCTTCTACAGAGAACTGTCTTTTAATGCCATGTTGTTCACAAAATTCAAAGAATTCATTTGATGAATATTATCCTCCTCGATCAGATCCAAGACACTTGATTTTTAGATCTAATTCATTTTCTGCCAATGCTTTGAAGCTCTGAAATTTTTCAAGTGCTTGATCTTTGTGTTTAATGAACCCGATCCAACACATTCTAGAGTAGTCATCAATAAATAAGATATAGTATTCTTCCCCACGTAATGAATTTTTCCTCATGGGTCCACAGATATCAGTATGAATGAGTTCAAGAGGCTTACTTGATGATCCTTCTTTGGCATTAAATCGTACTCTGGTCTGCTTACCAAATTGACAAGATTTGCATATGGTACTTTCTGGAAGATTGACCTTGGGAAGATCACGAACAGCTTGAAGTCTACTTGCTTTGTTGATTTGAGAGAAACTCAGATGCCCCAGCCTTCTATGCCATAGCCAATTTTCTGAAGACTTGCTTAAGTAACATTGATCTATGCCGTTTAGTACATACAGGTTGCTTGGATTTCTTTTTCCTTTTATAATGATTTTACCTGTATCAAGATCACGAACCACACATTCTTTGGAACTAAAGACCACTTCTGCTCCTTGATCACACATTTGACTAACACTTAACAGGTTATGCCTTAATCCATCCACATACATGACATCTTTAGCCTTCACCTTTTCTTTTAGAAATACAGACCCTTTTCCTTTAATTACAGCAGGAGTATCATTTCCAAATGTAACTTTCTTTTCTTTTTCTAGAGCATTATAAGTATGAAGTTTGCTTTTGTCACCTGTCATGTGTCTTGAGCACCCACTATCGATGTACCATTTATTTTCTTCACCTTCTGCAAATAATGCTATCCCACAATTTTCAACTGGCGGTTCTTTCTTTTTCCACACTTTAGAGCTTGAGGGAACATGTTCTTTTTGCTGGATCTTGTTCCTGCATTCAGATTCTTCATGGCCAAAGTTATTACAATAAGTACATTCAACTTCACTTTGAAGAGGAGAAAAATTGTTATAGGTATTCTTCTTTGGTTCGGTATCCAACCTTTTCTTTCTTGCTTCTCTTGTCATGATGGTTTTATATGCAACACATTGAATAGCTTTATGACCAAAATTGTGACAAGTGAAACATTGCCCATTGAAGTAGAAATTTTTGCGATCATGGAATCTTCTATTTGAATTTACCTATTGGTTGTAGTGTCTTTGAAAGCTATCCCTGTTAGTGTTCCTTGAATTGAGATGGTCCTGCTTTCCCTGTAGAGATCCTTTATTCCCTTGCTGAGTGGCTGAATGACGTAAACCACCTGTAACTGCTTTTAGATAGTTTGGTGCTGAAGTTTGAGAAGATTCTCCGGTATATCCAAGACCTGTCTTTATAAGAGGAGAACGTTGTACCTTGATGATCTCATCTAAGGTTTCAGAGCCTTTAGCAAATCTAAGATTCAAGGTTTTTTCTTTCTCAACTTCTTTTCTTTGACTTACCACTTCACATTCTAGTTTTTCAATATGTTTCTTTGCTTCTTCAAGCTGCTTTTCAATGGTCTCTCTGATTATCTTTTGTTCTTCTAAGAGAATTTTGTAATCTTCTAAGCGTAGTTTGAGTTGATTATTTTCTTCAAGAAAGTCGTTTTCCTCTAGAGCATCCATAAAAGTATCCTTTTCTTCTTTTTGTTCAAATGCCATGAGAAGTCTAAGATCTTCTTCACATTCTTCCTCACTATTAGATGACCCATCACTATCTTCATTAGTATAGTAACTTTTCTTAGAGCTAGATCGGTTATTATTCCTTCTTACTACTTCTTTTCATTTATAAGGACATTTTGCAGCATAATGACCAACTTTTCCACACTCAAAACATTTGAAGGGAAGCTTACCTTTGAATCTTCCAGTACCTAGTTGGAGCTTTCTCACGAAATTTGCTTCTTCTTCATCGGATATATAGTTGGATTCTTTGACAACTTCCTTTTCCTTTCCTTTTGTAGATGCCTTAAAAGCAGCTTCTCTTATTTGAGAAGGACCTCCTTGTCTCATTTCAAAAGCAGTCAGAGTACCATGTAATTGAACAATAGTAAGCGTTTGCGGATCTTGCCTTTCTTCAATAGCTGAAACTTTAGAGTCAAATTTTGAAGTCAAGGATCTTAAGACCTTTTCCACCGGAGTAGTATCAGTTATGGTTTCACCCAAATTTCTCATCCGATTTACAATATCATCCAGACGAAGAAAGAAACTGGCAACACTCTCATCACTATGCATCTTCAAATTTTCATATTCAATTCTAAGAGTTTGGGTTTTGCCCAACGCCTTTGTGTCCTTCACTTAGCTGAGAATGAATTTTGTCTATATTTCTTTTTCTTGAGATAGTAAATTTGCATCACTTTAGCAAATTCGATTGAGACATGCTTCTAACGAGACTTGTTCTACAGCGGCATTGATTTCATACTTCTTCCTTCTGTTGCATAAGTGGGAATATAGGAGTATTGATAACCTTATTCCACGATTGTATACATAACACCAAGACTTTGCGGATATGCTTTTGTCTTGTCACCTTCCCGAATATCAGTTGCTTCCATTGAATAGAGGTGGCTTTATAGACATTACCTCTTTCTTCTTCCCATTACGGATCTCCTTCAACGATCGAAGCACGCCACGAGGACCTCCTCTCGATACCAATTGTTGGGAAAAATGCGAGGAGGGGGGGGGGTGAATCGATGCTGACATATTCAAACTTTTTACTTTTTCACTCTCTAAAACCCATACGCTACTTTGATGAAGCCAACTAGCGTATATACGCGGAAATCCTTCATGCAACTCGCGTATACCCAGAGATCTTAATTATACCATTAGTTCTTCACTTATATCATTCCATCATTCATTTATTAGATGTTCTATAAATAGTAAACATGTGCAGTAAGAACAGAATAAACCATCACACAAAGCATCACACATGAACACCAGGATTTTTAGGTGGAAACCCAAGTCGGGAGAAAACCACCGCTGCAGTTGCTTAGCCTTCAATATTTTATTATAGAGAAAACATCTTACAACATGTGTGCTGGTGCAGACTCTACCAGCACGCAGGCACCCACCTGCACTCGTTTACTAGCCTCTCCTGGAAGGGAGCTCCAACCCCCTGACTCGTTTACCAGCCTCTCCTGGAAGGGAGCTACGACCCCCTGCTCTCGTTTACCAGCCTCACCTGGAAGGGAGCTACGACCCCCTGATTGAAGGCTACAACCCTCAGCACCACCTTGGACCACGTTTCATCAATTTTCACACTGGATCCAACAACTTCAATAGAACACAACTTGCAGGCCACGTTTCATCATATTTTCAGACTAGACCCTTTTCATCCTTTCAAGCTCAACCATACAACCAAACTGATACATGCAACTCAGAACAGTAGAATACAGATAGCAGCAACACAGCAGATTAGATCAGAAATTTCTTACCGTAGAATTCAGCAAACCCTAGTTTGCATACGCGATTTCCTTTCACTTATGTCGCGTATATACGCGCTTCCGTCCACATAAACTCGCGTATACCTCTGTACAAATTACATAGCCAATTTCATTGCGCATACGGACTTTTTCTTTAGCGAAGCCGCGTATATACGCGCTTCCTCTGCGGCTAAGTAGCGTATAGATCTTCAATCATTATAAAGCATCATACTTCTTCAGATCAGCAATTCTGTTCAGATTTAACATACTTCTTCAGATCTGCAATTCTGTTCAGATTTACCCTTTTACTTCAGACAGATATTCTCCTCAATTCAGATCTAAGCCTTCCATAAGCAGATCTAGTAGATACAAGTACATTTCAGATCTAGATCCCCTTCTTCATCATTGGTGCATCATACATTCAGATTTATCATTCAAGTGTAACCCTTCATATCGTATCTACTTATATATCTATTCAAGTCAGACATCTGTACCCACACCCATGATTTGCACAATGAATTTCCATGCTCTTTATATGTTTGTCCTTCTGTCCTTTTCAATACCATGAGCCCCTTTCAATACCATGAGCCCAAAACTACATTACTTCCGATGGTATTCCTGGACGGGGTCAATTAGGCGGATCATTACCCAATACAATGGGTCAATACCATGGTGGTTACCCTTGGTTTTGCACTTTTTGAGCGCTTTTGCCCATACGCAACTTGGCACGTTATTTTCCGCGTGCATACGCGACTTCCCCTAGGCCAATCCGCGTATACAAAGAGACATACTCTTTTCATCATATTTTGAGCACATTCTGAATTCCTTTCTTCATTGCCTTTTGTACACACTATAGATACATCATATTTTCTTCATCAGGAACATATTCTCTCAAGCACAACTTCATCAAGTAAGTTGTCATCATCTTCATCAAGTGGGTTGCCTTTCAAAGACAACACTTAGCATCATATTGTCAACAAACATCATATCACATCAGATTTACATCATTTACTAAGTCCATCAAGTCAAGCATAACTTTATCAGGTGGATTGCCATCAAGGAAAACACATGTCAACAGTCACATGTCTTCATCTTCATTCAGTGGGTTGCCATCAAGGACAACACTCTGCATCATATTTCCAACAGACATAACGAACAACCATAAAGTATTTTTCTATCACATTGTAATTTAAATCAATTGGTGTGAGGTTTTTTTTGATGTAATAAGTTTCATGGGGCTTCTTATCCTCTTATTGTTTGAGGACTGCTCCTATCTCTGTATCTAATGCATCTGAGGATAGATGTAATGGTAGATTCCAATTTGGTCCTTATAACACAGGATTGTTAAGACCAAATTTTTCAGATCTGCAAAAGCAATGTCACATTTATGAGTCCACTCAAATTCCACATGTCTCATTAATGCATACAGTGGTGCTACAATTTTTGAAAAAAAATCTATAAAATGATGATAATAACTAGCATAACCAAGGAAACTACATACCTTTGTCTGTATACGATGGGTAGGAATTTTAATAATTACCTTGATCTTAGATAGGTCTACCTCAATACCTGTACTAGAAATAAAAAGTCCCAGAATGATGCCCTTTGTCATCATCATGTGGCATTTTTCAGGACTAAGGCACAACCTGGTAGCTATACATCGTTCAAGAACTTTCTCAAGATTGTCTAAGGCTCGGTCGAAATTATTACCATAAGGGATAATATCATCCATATATAGTTCAAGTCCTTTATTAATTAAATTAGAGAAAATACTGAGAATTTCCCTTTGAAAATTTGTTGGTGCATTTCACAGCCGAAATGATAAGACTCTATATGAAAACGTTCCCCACTAACAAGTGAACATAGTTTTATCTTGGTATTTAGGGGAAATTTGAATTTTATTATACCTTCTAATCCATCCAGGAAAGAAAAACATTTCTTTACTTGGCCCACAAATGGAAGAGGAAAATGATCCTTCTGCGTGGATTTATTTATTTATCTAGTATCGAAAAAAATTCTCCATTTGCCATTTTTTTTAGGGACTACCACCAGTGGTGAACCTGCCGACTATTAGAAATAGGATATATAAAATTAACATCAATAAGTTTTTGAAGTCCTTGTTTCACTATGCCCCTAAGGTGTGGGTTTAATATTTTATTGGATGTAATAATTTCATTTAGGAAAATTCCAATGGGATACGTTACTATAGCTCCATATTATTCCTATTAGATCCATCAATAAAACTTTGACATATGCCAAAAATCATGTACAAAAACTTAATAGAACATCTCTATATGGAATGATTGTGACCATTATGGCTTGTTAGCCTAAAACTACTGCAATATGTAACATATCGCTACTTCTTTACTATCATTTCCTAATCCTATCCTATTCTTAACTATTGCAATCATTACATTAGTATGACATGGATCATACTCTTTACCATACATGATCTAACACCGCACTATGTGATTTGATGTTAGAACACTCACACTTATGTCTCTGGTGTTAGATCATATATATCCCTCATATATATATTTAAATTTTCCCACTAAATTTTTTAAATATATATCCCTCATCATTCTTCCAAGCTCATATATGATGTTGGTTTGTCACCCATTACTACAATATGACTTAGTCACCTCCATATTCCCTTCTTATCTAGCTAGAGGTTGTTCGAGGCTATAGGAAAAGGTGGCTCATGTTTTGCAACTAGATTTCAAGAATAGATATTAACGTAGATACATGAATAATTATCTACATCTAAATGGGAGGATTCATTCCAAAGAACCTCCTTAACTAGACTAGATGTAGTGGTAGCATGGTTAGAGTCCTTCTTGGACATGAAAAACATGAGTGGTCAAGTTGATAAAAGTTTTCAGGTAGTAGATATTTAGTGGCAGGTAAAATTCCTCCTATTATGCACATAAATAGATAAATAAGACTCGTGGGGTGCACATTAATGCATAATCAAGACTCCTTAAAGGATTTGACGCGAACTTTGGATTATATGCATGATTATATGAAACATTAGAAATCACACTAGAATACATAAGCTGCATATTGACAAGGATTTAACAACACCTTTGAATCCCTCCAAGGGCTATTGAGTCCTTGAATAACTTGGGTGACCCTAATCCAGTAGTATATTCAAACTCTGAATTACTTCCTTAACTAAGACATGCAAAAGACTTTTGATTGTTTATGGTAGTAGTTTATGTTTTTTACTAGTTAGACCAACTTATTAGCATAGTCATGTTCTTTGCTAGTTTTGTTATCTTTCAACTATGTATTTGTTCCCTCCGAATGATTCAATTTTTCTTATGGTATTGGGAGACAAAAAAAAGTTTTAAAAATGATGGTGTAGTATTTTGACCTTTTGTTAATATATTTTACATTTAAAATTTTTGAAAAAATATGAATATCAATTAAGAAATTAAGAAATAGTAGATTAGTGGATTATATATATATATATAACTATAATAATTATTAGTGATGAATTTATCATTGAAAATTATGTTATAAATTATGCAATTGGAAAAATTCACTTCAAATTTCAAAAATTATGTAATTGCCAAAATTCACTTTAAGCAACCTGCAAGCTAGATAATATCAGTGATCTGATTCAGAACTTCTAATTTAGATGTGATAGTCTACCATATTCATGAGAAGACTTTTTTATAGTAGACCTATGAGATAAGCAACAAAATTAGGGTTTAGGATTTTCTCAAGCATTCCTTTGGATCATTAGTGTTATAAATCCTTCCCTCCAAGTTAGATCTTTCAATATGGAATGTCATGGGACTGTTATAAATACTTCCCTCCATCTTAGGTATTTCAATATGCAATGGCATGGGCCTATGAATATATTACTTATGATCACCCTTCCCGCAAATATCATCGGTATCGTCGGTGTGCCCAACCAAAATCCATTACATTGCAATTAGTCGGCATACATATTTTTGGTTAAGATATAAATTGTTGTCTTCGCTTGTCTCGATAAAAATATCATTAATATGTTTCCCCACTACAACGTAAATGTCACAACCATACGAAAAAAAAAATACTTTCTACATTACGTTCTACCTTACAACTAATCTTATGTTATCACACCTAATCGAATTATTTGAATCCTATCCAATTTAACTTAGCATATAACACACTGACCTAACTAAAGATATCGTAAAGGTTATACATCTTATCATTGAATATAATTGCATATATCTCACGGAAAAAACTGCATATAAAACTTTGGTAGATTATATTATCACAAAATTTTATTGTATATGTAATTCACATTGCAAAACCCATTATAATAATTCACAATGGTTGTCGTTTCATACCTTATAAGCTTTGAAATTTAGTATTATCATATCGATTATCTCCTACCCTAACTCCTCATTTATACAATGAATCCATGTTTTGGAAATATGGAGAGTTAACTGGCACATCAGAGCAATTGAATGTTGTATCGTCCTCGTAATTAAATTTCTTGATAGAGGTAGGATTTTCTGTGATGCGTTGTGGTTTTCGATGGCCACCTGCCATAGATCCCACCGTTTCTTTTCCTGGAGATCTACGGGCAACATTTCTCCTAGAAAATGACATGATATTCATGAAAAACCTAGGTGGCTCTGTCATTTGGTCTCTATATTTGTGCGAAGGATGGCTCTGCAATAGAAGAGGCTTGAGAACTCGTTAGATCGATTCTCCATAGAGATAGTCTTTTAGCTCGGTCGGCTCTATAATTTGCAAAATTTACGCCACTTTAGCCTTGGATACAACCATGGCATTTCTCGAGCTCATTCGGCGAAGTCTGGTATACTTCCCTTCAAAGTATTTTCAACCCTTCAGCTCCTTGGCTCCTCGGCCATGATGCAGGTTAGACATTCCTCTCCAGGGTTTGGTGTGTTTTACATTCTCTGTGTAATATTTCAACTTCTGTTTTTTTAACCATTAACATTTTATAATTCTCGTTATTCTTTGATTTCATTATTCCAAAAAGGAAAACACCATGGAGACACCTGGCTACAATGAATAGAGGTTCACCTATATGCAAGTGACTATGGTAATGCATCTTTTCCGTTTTTAGTCTGAGATATGGCTTAAGGTTTATTCCTATTTTCTTATTTGTAATCCTCTTTTCGTTATATCGTTAATTTGCAGGTAATCCCTTTTTTCCAAGTGTAGTCATCTAATACAAATTTGAAGATCTTGGCTAATAGAGTTACTTTGACCTTCCAGGTATTCTTTTGTCCACAACTTCGCAACACGTCTAGCACTTTATTGTTAAAGTAGAGGGTTTCATAATTTTTTTTCTTGTTTTCGTCCATCTGTATGAGGGTTTTTCCAAATTTCTTTCTGGAGCTGGAATTCATGTAATTTATTTTGGATTCTAAAATACTCATAGATGGGTTAAATGTAATCTCATTTTATGTTCTAAATTGGGTTTTTCTTCAAGTCAATAATTTCCTATTTTTCGATGGATTTTTCCTCAGACATATAGTGCAACGCCAATTTGTATGCTTGGTTATATATTTGAATGATTATGGTTTTCATGTTGTCTATAATGTTTAAGTATGTCGCAGACATTTACCTTCGATAATGAATATTATGATGATTTTAGTTTTGACATACTCTGGTTATCTCCTTTTCATAAAAATACTACTTTGACTTGGTTGATAATATACCTGTCGATCCTCCAATGATGCATTGATACGAGGTATGTTTTGCGCCACATCACCTACTGTAGAAGCCTCCTGTAAATTTGCAACTGTCTCACTTCTCACTCGTTATGGGAAATTTTTGTAATAATGTGCTTCACCACACCTCCAACACTGTATGGGTGGTTTAGTTACTTTCCCTTGCTCACTCTTGCTAGATGCCTCTCTAGGTCTCTCTGCAACTTGCCATTGGGTTCTTTGATGATTTCTACCAAAATTTTTACTGACAGAACTTCGTGCATAATTCTTAAAGTTATTTTTTTTTGCGCCTTTGAAGTTTGAGCTTCTTTTCTGTCCTTTCCTTGGCTGCCAACTTTTTCCAACTTCCCCTTTTGCCTTGGACTACTGATAGCACATTTGCGCCTTAGAAATGGCTTCATCCATGGTTCTGGGATTTAAAAATTCAATTCTATCTTTCATACGAGTTGGAAAACTATTCATAAATCTTTGAGCCTTAACCTTTTCATCTCTAAGGTATGAAACATATCTTAACAAAGAGGTGAACTTGGTAATATACTCATCCATGGTCATTTGTCCCAGCTTCAAGTCATGAAATTCTTTAGATTTCTCATCGTAAAAATGATCTGTTAATTACTTGTCGTCAAAGTATTGCTGGAACGATTCCCAGGTAACATCTTGGTCATCAATGCTGCTTACATTCTTTACTTCTTCCCACCATAGAGTGGCTTTCTCCCTTAACTGATATATGGAAATTTTGGCCTTTAGGTTTCTACTGTATTCATACACTTGAAAATATTTTTTCATATTTAGCAACCAAGCCTCTACTACTTCCTTAGCTTCACCATCAAATGTTGGTGGTTTTACTTTTCGAAACTCACACTAAAGCTCCACTTTTTGCTTCTTAACTTCTTGCTGATCCGAAAAAATTCCAGATTCTAATTCATTATAGCTTTTGTTCTTATTGTTTCACTGGGATGGGCATCTTTCCACTCTATCAGTGGTGTGGTCCCTTCTTTTTCGCTCATTACATTCTTGCATGTCCCTATCAGCACTGGGTTGTTCCATTTCCTGATTTTTCTTGTCTGACATATTCTTGAGTATCTTTTCTTGTTCTTGCATCAAGCACTCATTATCACTTCGAACCTGAACCATTTCTTCCTGTAGCTTCTGTACTGTATTCAACAGTATGCTAGTTTGGTGATGTTGTTCCTCTAGCAGTCTACTTGTTTATTGGTGTTGATCCACACTCAGCTGAACCCACATCTTAGGGCTCACTTTTGGTCATGTTTGGGGTTCCTCGGTGTTCTGGGATGGTTGTTGCATTGACCCCCTCCTCAAGACGTTTCCTATTATGCTACTCTTTTGTGCATTAGTATACACAAAGCTTAATCGTTAGTTGACCCTTAGGGTCCCAACATATGAACGCTTCTTTGATACCACTTTTCACAACCATACAAAAAAAAAAAAATTACTTTCTACATTACGTTCTACCTTACAGATAATCTTACATTATCACACCTAATCGAATTATTTGAATCCTATCCAATTGAACTTAGCATATAACACACTGACCTAGCTAAAGATATCGTAAAGGTTATACATCTTATCATTGAATATAATTTCATATATCTCACAGGAAAAACCGCGTATAAAACTTTGGTAGATTATCTTATCACAAAATTTGATTGTATATGTAATTCACATTGCAAAACCCTTTGTAATAATTCACAACGGCTGTCATTTCATACCTTAAAAGATTTGAAATTTAGTATTATCATATCGATTATTGCCTACCCTAACTCCTCATTTATACAATGAATCCATGTTTTGGTATTATCTAGAGTTAGCTGACACGTAAGAGCAATTGAATGTTGTATAGTCCTGAAAATTAAATTTCTTGACAGAGGTAGGATTTTCCGTGATACGTTGTGGTTTTCGATGGAAACCTGCCATAGATCCCAGCGTTTCTTTTCCTGGAGATCTATGGATAAAATTTCTAGCAGGAAATGACTTGATATTCATGCCAACCCTAGGTGGCTCTGTCATTTGGTCTCCGTATTTGCGCGAAGGATGGATCTACAATAGAAGAGGCTTGAGACCTCGTTTGATTGATTCTCCAAAGAGATAGTCTTTTAGCTCAGTCGAATCTGTCATTTGAAAACTTTACGCTTATTTAGCCTTGGATACAACCATGTCATATATCGAGCTCACTCGGCCAAGTCTGGTATACTTCCCTTCAGAGTATCGTCAACCCTTCAGCTCCTCGGCTCCTCGGCCATGAAGTAGGATAGAAATTCCTCTCCAAGGTTTGGTGTGTTTTACATTCTCTGTGTAATCTTTCAACTTCTGTTCCTTTAACCATTGATGTTTTCTAAATCTCGTTATTATTTGATTGCATTATTCGCATAAGGAAAACCCCACGACGACGCCTAGCTACAATGAAGAGAGGTTCACCTACATGCAAGTGAATATGTTAATACATATTTTCTGTTTTAGTCTGAGATATGGCTTAAGGTTTACTTCTGTTTTCTTATTTGTAACCCTCTTTTCGTTATATACTTTATTTGCAGGTAATATCTTTTTGCCAAGCGTAGATGTGTAATACAGAGTTGAATATCTTGGCTAACAGAGTTACTTTGATCTTCCAGGTATTCTAGTTTCCACAACTCCACAAGACATCTTGCACTTTACTGTTAAAGTAGAGGGTTTCAGAATTTCTTTTCTTGTTTTCATCCATGTGTATGAGGGTTTTTATGGATTGCTCTCCGGAGCCAGAATTTGTGTAATTTATTTTGGATTTTAAAATACTCACAGATGGGTTAAATGCAATCTCGTTTTCTGTTCTAAATTGGGTTTTTATTCAAGTCAATACTTTCCTATTTTTCGATGGAATTTTCCTCAGACTTATATAGTGCAACGTCAGTTTATATGCTGGGTTATATATTTGAATGATTATGGTTTTCATGTTGTCTATAATGTTTAAGTATGTCGCGTACATTTACCTTCAGAAATGAATATTCTGATGATTTTAGTTTCAACATACTCTAGTTATCTCCTTTTCATAAAAATAGTACTTTCACTTAGATAGTAATATTATTTCTTTATTTTCATGCATCAAATGCTATAGTTTAATTAGTATTTCCATTGTAATTTATATTTCAATGGAAACCCGCTTGTTTAATATGATTTTATACTTTTTGGCCTATAATTCAAAGAGATATTCTTTAACATTGTACAATATTCTATTGTTCTCTCTGGAACTTTTGTCTTAGCTAATTTTCGGTGACTAGACCACCATCTCCTTTTCTGGGTATAAATATGGCTGGAAACATGACGTGCCTTGGAGGTGGAGGTTCTACCTCAGGTCCTAAGGTCGAGAGTGTTGCTCCATAGTTTTTATAAAATAAAATACAGTTGAAAATTTTCTTAATTCTAACTGCTAAAACCATTTTTAATAGTAACTGGATATTTCATTTAATGGTTTCTACTCTTAGCAGTAGTTTCTTTCACTGTTCTTGTATTTCTTACCGAATCTACCGTCTTCTTCCATAGTCGTCATAATACTACCTAAATTTATAAAATATTTTGTAAAGAAAAACATTAACAACAGATTTTAATAGTAGTCTTTAATAGGAGTCTATTCCTACTATCCTCACAATTTATCTTCACAATATACGTACTCCTTTACACAGTAAGAATTTTTCCACAATAAATTCTGAACTTATAAATATCATGACATAATCACAAGATACACAGATTCAATTCCATTCAACAAATATTTTCATAACATTTGTTTACAGTCTTTGCTTCTAACGAAGCACATTACTTGTGGAACCTTATTTATATTTAACATTTTTCTCAAGTTACTCAGAAACGTATCTGAATTTGTAGTTTACTGCTGATATTCCACCTAACCTTCAAGAGAGGCAATCATTAGGGGAATCTTGAGGTCTAAAATTAGCCTCCTAATTAAATAATAAAATAATAACTAAACCAATAAATAATATTTATGAATTTGCAATAACTTTTTGCACCAAAATCCATGTAACCATAGTTAAATTTAATTCAAAAGTTGTACCAAAATAAAATTAATAAAAAATTGTATTGATATGACTATAAATAAGAATGAGATTTTGAAAAAAGGGTCATGATCATTGTACAACTAATGCATTTGTCCTTTGTACTTAAATAACTTAAAATAATCCCGGATGCGGGTGTTCAACCAGGAGATTAACTCGATGGGACAGGGGTGCGGTGAGGTAGGACGACACCTGCCCACCCAGTAAATGGAGGATATTTGGCTTTGGTTCGGCGGATCTTGGCATTTACGTCTCACAGATCTCCTCGGCATTGTTTCAAGCGGTTCTAGTTTTCATTTCACGACCACTGCACTGATTGCTATCTTCGCATGCCTCTGTAGGCTGGAGACTTTGGCTCTCATTAACGCCTCTGTTATGATGGGGGACTCTCGATGTGAGAGAGGGAAGGGTAAATGGCAAGGAAGCGATGGGCCTTCTGTGGAGATGCCTCAGTCGCATTGCGCCCGTTACTATCTGGTCTCTGGTATCAATTATGCTCTCAATCTGTTTTGTGTTGGATCTATTAGTATCGGTGTCTCTCGCTGCCTGGAGAGGGATGTTCGCTTGGAGAAGTGCTTTGGTCAAATAGCAATGCCACCTCCTTTGGACCCTGGGCACCTTGCTCGGGCCTTTGGCTCCTTTCCAAATTGTTTTCTCCCTGCCATTGCTGTTGTTTGGTCCCTTTTTGGCTCCCCTATGCCTCGTCTATGCCACAGAATGCGCAGTCACAAAGGTGGCATGAGGGGACGTCCTTCAAGTGCATAGTCTACCCCTTCTTCTATCTCACCTTCTCTCTCCAGCGGATTGTGGGCGGGCCACTACCCTCGCACCCGCAGTGGGAGAGGGCATCTCCTAGATTCTCGCTATAGCTCGGGCTCCCCTGCTCCCCGTCCTCCAGCCTCCTCGCCTCCCCCCAGCACTGGTTCTGCACGCTTCACCTTCAATAACGCTCTGCTTCGTCCAAGAATCACTTCTCTCTTCATGGTAGTATTCCATGAGGAAGCCCAATTGGGGGAGGCTAGCGCTCCTACGACGGGTCTTGGTGCGGACTTTGCCCAGACTTCGAATATCCAAATGATTGCAGGCGGCACGATGATGCAGGCTTCGGATGATCATGCTCGTGGCGTTCCTAATGTTGTGATGGCTCCAACTGATCCAGGTCCCTCTATTTCTGAGGAAGCTCTCACCAGGGATTTTCTTGCTTCAGGTTCGTGTCGTATTGTGGAAGAACCTCCAGATGACTAGTCTGTTTATTGTGATGCTTTTTCATTTCCCTGCGACCCATACAATTGGGCTTGTCACTGTGCAAAATGCTATGCGGACTTTTGGCTTATTTTTGTACTCTTGGGATCCATGCAAACTCTGCATTTTCAGGACGCTCACATCTTGCTCCCCTGCGTGGGTTTTAGCAATTTTCTTCAGACTAGTTTCCCTGTCAATGGGCAGTCTCCTTATGTGTTTTTAAAACTAATTCTACCTTCCTCTAGGGCAGTTGTTTTGACTACAGTCACGATGTAATTTTACTCCCTTGTTAATAGATTAATCTTATTTAGAAAAAAAAAAAAACTTAAAATAAAATATAAATATAAATTTATAAATTCTTAATTATATTAAATGCTATTAATTAAAATTTATATTATTTAAATTGTATAATAACATGTAATTAATATATCATATAAAAATAATATAATATAATATAATACATGTATAGGGATATGCATTGTTTCTTTCAAGAAATATGAAATGACAATAATATATTTTTATTCAAAAAGTGTGAAATGACATTTATTATGAGTACTTTACTTTGACTTTAAAAGTGCTTAGAGCACTACCATGGTTAACCATGATTTTTTATCCACCATTGAGAATGTGGCAAGTAAATACCTTTAACTCAAGCAATGCCGCCTCAGCCATTAGGGATTATGTCATCCCCTAAAATGTGATTGGTTCTTATCAAGTGAATTTTGATTGTACATTTTTCTTAGGAGGCCCATTTTAGACCTCAAAATTCCCCTAATGGACATCATTCTCTTCCCTCGTGCTTCCACTGAAAGGTACAGGTTGAAAGTATATCTCTGTTGTGACCTCAGGACTCCAAGTCCAGTCAAAACTAGAATATTTTTAGAAATTCTGAGAGATTTTCCACTGGTCTCTACCAACTTAGGAAGAATTTTCACTCCCTTCCTTTGTCTCTGAACATAAACCCCATTCCTCACTAGGATGAGTTTCTTATCCCCAGAGGAATAGGTAAATGTTCAAACTGTCCAACCACCTTTCAGTTCTTGGAAAACATTGACCATCAGCCTTTTTACTTTTTTTATGGACTCAATTTCCATAATTAATTTTATTATTCACAATTAACAATAAATAAAATAATTTTTCCAGCAAGACATTAATTGTCTCAGTATTTTCCTTAAACAAATAATAAAATGTCATTTAACTAGTTAACATTAAATGAAGCTATCACAACTTCCCCCCTTAGAAGTAACACCATCCTCAGTGTTTTACTCCAGCTCAGAAAATAGCTCTGGGTAAGGCTTGTGCACAAACCCTTCGTCCTCCCAAGTCGCCTCATCCGGGTCGAAGTTCTTCCACTACACTTTAACCTGGGTGATGATTCGCTTACAGAGCATAATTTTTCTCCTGTCAAGTATGTGTTGCAGCTCAACTAGAAACATGTCGTCTGCCTCTACCTGCAACAACAACGTTCCTTGTCAAATTTTCATAAAGAAATCATATTTCAAGTTAGGATTTTTAATTCTATCCTACCTATATATTCTGCCAATGAATTACATGCTTCGAATCATACACATATCGCTTTAATAGGGACACATGAAACACATTGTGTACTCAGACGTCACTGGGTAAAGTTAGTTGATAAGCCACAGGTCCTACCCTTTCTAAGATTTGGAAGGGTCCACAGAACCTGGGATCCAATTTGGAATAAGAGGCCCACTGTAAGGTACTCTTATTGGGTTTGATTCTCACATACACATGATCACCCACCTCAAATTCTCGATACGACCTCTTCTTATCTGCATAGATCTTCTGGCGATCTTATGCAACTTTCAAGTTTTGTCTTATTTTCTTTACTTCTGACTCCATTTCAGCCAACATTTCGAGTCCCAGCATTAGTTTCGTTTCGGGGCTGCTCCAATTTATGGGTGTGCGACATTGCATACCATACAAAGCTTCGAAAGGAGTCATCTTAAGGGACTCCTGATAACCATTTTTATAAGAAAATTCAACCACATGGAGGTAGTCTTCCCATTTGGTTGGCTGCTGCATCACGTACATGCGGAGCATGTCCTCCAACACTTTGTTTTCTCACTCTGTTTGACCATCTGCCTGGGATGATAAGCTATACTAAAGTTTATTTGGGTCCCCAAACCTGTAAATAGAGTCTTCCAAAATGTTGAAGTAAAATTAGCATCTCTATATGAGATAAAATTTTTTGAATGCCGTGTAGTCTGAATATTTCTCTCATGAAAATATCTGCTATCTGTACAGATATATAAGTAGATTGTACAAGCATAAAATGTGCAGATTTACTCAATCTGTCAATTACCACCATGATGGAGTCATTATTTCTCTTTGACCTTGGTAAACCCATAATGAAGTCTAGGGATATGACCTCCCACTTCCATTCTAGTACTGGTATAAGCTGCAACAATCTTGCAGGATGTCGATGTTTCACCTTTACCTGTTAACACTCCAAACATCTATTTAAATATTCAACAATATTTTTCCATATACCATGCCAGAAATATACTTTTCTAATAGTTGTTAAGATTTTTTGGTATCCTGGGTGTCCCGCATATTTACTTCGATGATATTCGTTTATGATTAGCTCCTTTAGGTCCACATGGTTTGGTACATACAACTGTCCTCTAAATGTTAGCATTTGTTCTTAGTTAACTCCATATTCAGAAGTGTTTCCTTGCTTTTTGGTCTCTTCCATTTTATGCCATAAAAATTGATATTCAGGATCCTTCTGTGCTTCTTCTTTCACTTGATCCAAACATTTACATTCAAGCTGATTGTAGTAAAGCTCATAAACACAATGCATATTTTTACTTAAAGCATCAGCCACCTGATTTTCCTTACCCTTCATGTGATGGATGTCCATATCAAGCTCACTTAAGAAAGCATTCCATCTTGCCTGTGGGGAGTTTAAATCAAATTGATTGAAATAACTCGTTAGGCTACCATGATTTGTCTTTAGTACAAATTTCTTACCCAGCAAGTAATGTCTCCATACTCGGAGTGCATGTACAATTGTTGTTAATTCTAGATCATAGGCGAAATATATATGTTCATGTTCCTTCAGCTTTCTTGACTCATAAGCCACTACCTTCTCTTCCTGAGATAAAAATACCCCAAATCCCTCTTTACAAGCGTCTGTACAAACTTCAAATTCTTTATTGGGGTCAACTAACCTCAACATTGGTGTAGTGGTCAGTAGCTGATTTAACCTCTCAAAAATGTTTTGGCACTCAACAGTCCACTTAAATACTTTTCCTTTTCTCTGTGAGGAGGTAATTGGAAAAAAAATTATGGAGAATCCTTCAATAAATCCTCGATAGTACCCAGCCAATCCCATAAAGGATCAAATATCCACCACATTTTAGGGTACCCGCCATTCCATGATTGTCTTTATTTTCTCTGGATCAATAGCAATCCCTTCTGCTGAAATGACATGGCCTAAGTACTGGATTTGTTTTTTGAAGAAATCGCATTTGCTGAACTTAGCGTATAACTGGTGTTTTCTTAACATTTCCAGCACAATCCTTAGATGTTCTTTATGCTCCTCCTAGTTCTTAGAATAAATTAAGATGTCATCAATGAATATGAGTACAAAGTTATCTAGGAAAGGATGGAATATACCATGCATTAATCGCATAAAGGTTGTTGGTGCATTTGTTAGCCCAAAGTCCAACACCACAAATTCGTAATGCTCGTACCTGGTACAGAAAGCAATCTTGTAAATGTCTTCATCCTTGATTTGGATCTGGTGATACCCAGATCTTAAACCTATTTTTGAGAATACTGTAGCCCCCTTAACCTGATCAAACGGATCATCAATCCTTGGTAAAGGATTTTATTTATTTATTGTTAACTTGTTGAGTTGTCTATAGGCCATGCATATTCGCATGGTTCTGTCCTTCTTCTTAACGAACAACATTGGTGCTCCCCAAGGGGACACACTTGGAAGAATATATCCTTTGCCCAGTAGTTCTTGTAACTGCATTTTTAAATCAGTTAATTATGGAACTCTCATTCTGTAAGGAGCCCTTGACACCGGTGATGCTTCTGGCATTAATTCAATGGTAAAATCAATATCCCTTCTTGGTGGTAATCCAGGTATGTCTTCCAGGAAGACATCCATGTAATCTTGTACCATTGGTATGTTCTCCATCATAGGAGACTTATCCTTGGAATTAGCATATCCTACCTGGATAGCATAAATATGACATCCCTTTCTCATACATTAGTTCATTTGGGATGCTGTAATAGGATGTAGCTATAGGGGTTTCTTGATTCCATGAATTTCTTAGCGTGTTCCATCTTGCATTCTGTAATAAATGATATTTTATTTGCAGTCCAATAAGGTACAATGTTTTTCTAGCCAATCCATGCCCACCAAAACATCATAGGAACCTAATGGCAGTATGTTCAGTTCCACGTTTAGCTGCTATTTTTAAAATTTCTAATGTGCAGTTTGGAATTTTGGTAGTTACCTTTCTTTTTGCTCCTATGGCTAGTTGTACTAGCCAAGGTTTTTTGAATTTCTGCCCTTTTAATTTAAAAATTTCCACTATTTTGGGATTAACATAACTTAGACTAGCACTTCGGTCTACCAAAATATAAACTGATTGAGACAATAATTTACCTTCCAACTCGATCATTGTTTGTTGATAATCTGCCTGTCAATTCTCCAACGCTGCGTTGATATGTGATACGTTTCGAGCCACATCGCCTACTGTAGAAGCCTCCTGTAAATTTTCAACTATCTCACTTCTCTCTTGCTGTGGGTAATTTTTGTAATAATGTGCTTCACCACACCCCCAACACTATAGGGGTGGTTTAATTACTTTCCCTTGCTTAGGCTTGCTAGTTTCCTCTGTAGGCCTCTCTTCAAATGGCCATCGAGTTCTTTGATTATTTATACCAAAATGTTTACTAACAGGACATCATGCATAATTATTAAAGTTATTATGTTTGGCACCTTTGAAGTTTGAGCTGCTTTTCTATCCTTTCCTCGCCTGCCAACTCTTGCCAACTTCTCCTTTTGCCTTCGATTGCTGATAGCACATTCGCGCCTTACAAATGACTTCGTCCATGGTTCTGGGATTTACAAATTCAATTCGCTCCTTCATATGAGTTGGTAAACTGCATAAAAATATTTGAACCTTAACCTTTTCATCTCTAAGGTATGGAACATATCTTAACAGAGAGGTTAACTTGGTAATATAATTGTCCATGGTCATTTGTCCTAGCTTCAAGTCATGAAATTATTTAGATTTCTCATCGTAAAAATGTTATGTTAAATACTTGTCTTTAGAGTATTGCTGGAACGATTCCCAGGTAACATCTTAGTCGTCAATGTTGTTTACATCCTTTACTTCTTCCCACCACAAAGTGGCTTTCTCCCTTAGCTGATATATGGCCAATCTAGCCTTTAGGTTGCTACTATAATCATACAACCACTTTCTCAGCTTTACCATCAAATGTTGGTGGTTTTATTTTTTCGAAACTCACCCTGAAGCTCAAATTTTTTCTTCTTAACTTCTTGTTGATCTGAAAAATTTCCAGATTCTGCTTCATTATAGTTTTTGTTCTTATTTATTCGCTGGGATAGGCTTCTTTCCACTCTGTCAGTGGTGTGGTCCCTTGTTTTTCACTCATTATCTTCTTGCATGTCCCTATCAGCACTAGGATGTTCCATTCCCTGATTTTTCTTGTCCGACATGCTCTTGAGTATCTTTTCTTGTTCATGCATCAATATATCATTATCACTTCGAGCCCACACCATTTCTTCCTGTAGCTTATGTACTGTATTCAACAGTATGCTGGTTTGGTGCTGTTTTTCCTCCAACAGTCTACTTGTTTGCTGGTGCTGATCCACACTCAGCTGAACCCACATCTCAGGTCTCACTTATGGTCATGTTTAGGGCTCCCCGATGTTCTTGGATGGTTGTTGTGTTGACCCCCTCCTCATGAAGTTTCCTGTTATGCTACTCTTCTATGCATCAGTATACACAAAACTTAATTATTAGTTGACCCTTAGGGTCTTAGCGTATGAATGCTGCTCTGATACCACTTGTCACAACCATACAAAAAAAATTACTTTCTACATTATGTTCTACCTTATAGCTAATCTTACATTATCACACCTAATCGAATTATTTGAATTCTATTAAATTGAACTTAGCATATAACACACTGACCTAACTAAATGTATCGTAAAGGTTATACATCTTATCATTGAATATAATTGCATATATATCACATACAAAACCACGTATAAAACTTTGGTAGATTATATTATCACAAACTTTGATTGTATATATAATTTAGTTTACAAAACCCATTGTAATAATTCACAACGATTGTTGTTTCATACCTTATAAGCTTTGAGCTTTAGTATTATCATATCGATTATCGCCTACCCTAACTCCTCATTTATATAATGAATCCGTGTTTTGGTATTATCGAGAGTTAGCTAGCACGTCACAACAATTGAATGTTGTATAGTCTTGGAAGTTAAATTTCTTGACAGAGGTATGATTTTCCGGGATACGTTGCAGTTTTCGATGGCCACCTGCCATAGATCCCACCGTTGCTTTTCCTGGAGATCTACGGACAACATTTCCGGTGGGAAATGACATGATATTCATGCCAACCCTAGGTGGCTCTGTCATTTTTTCTTTGTATTTGTGAAGGATGGTTCTGCAATAGAAGAGGCTTGAGACCTCATTCGATCGATTCTCCACAGAGATAGTCTTTTAGCTCGGTCGGCTCTGTCATTTGCAAAATTTACACTGCTTTAGGCTTGGATACAACCATGGCATATCTGGAGCTCAATCGGCCAAGTCTGGTATACTTCCCTTCAGAGTATCATCAACCCTTCAGCTCCTCGGCTCCTCGGCCATGATGCAGGTTAGACATTTCTCTCTAGGGTTTGGTGTGTTTTACATTCTCTGTGTAATCTTTCAACTTCTATTTTTTTAACCCTTAAATTTTCCTAAATCTTGTTATTCCTTGATTGCATTATTCCCAAAAGGAAAACCCCACGGCGACGCATGGCTACAATGAAGAGAGCTTCACCTACATGCAAGTGACTATGTTAATGCATCTTTTCCATTTTTAATTTGAGATATGAGTTAAGGTTTACTCCTGTTTTCTTATTTGTAAGCCTCTTTTTGTTATATCCTTAATTTTCAGGTAATCACTTTTTTCCAAGCATAGATGTCTAATACAGAGTTAAAGATCTTGGCTAACAGAGTTACTTTGACCTTCCAGGTATTCTTTTGTCCACAACTCCACAACACGTCTCGTACTTTACAGTTAAAGTAGAGGGTTTTAGAATTTCTTTTCTTGTTTCTGTCCATGTGTATGAGGATTTTTCTGGGTTGCTCTCTGGAGTATGAATTCGTGTAATTTATTTTGGATTCTAAAATACTCATAGATGGGTTCAATGTAATCTCGTTTAGTGTTCTAAATTCGGTTTTTCTTCAACTCAATACTTTCCTATTTTTCGATAGAATTTTCCTGAGACTTATATAGTGCAGCGCTAGTTTATATGCTAGGTTATATATTTGAATGATTATGGTTTTCATGTTGTCTATAATGTTTAACTATGCCGCGAACATTTACCTTCGGTATTGAATATTCCGATGATTTTAGTTTCGACATACTCTGGTTATCTCCTTTTCATAAAAATAGTACTTTGTCTTGGATAGTAATACTCTGTATTTATTTGCATGCATCAAATGCTATAGTTTAATTAGTCTTTCCATTGTACTTTATATTTCAATGGAAATCTGTTTGTTTAATATGATTTTGATACCGTTTGGCCTATAATTCAAAGAGACATTCTTTAACATTGTATAGTATTCTATTTTTCTCTCAAGAACTTTTGTCTTAGCTAATTTTCGGTCACTGAACCACCTATGGCCAGAGACATGATGTGCCTTGGAGCTAGAGGTTCTACCTTAGGTCTTAAGGTCGAGAGTGTTGCTCCACAGTTTTTATAAAATAAAATATAGTTGAAAATTTTCCGAATTCTAACTGCTAAAACCGTTTTTAATAGTAACTAGCTTTTATTTAATGGTTTCTACTCTTAACAATAGTTTCTTTCACTATTCTTGTATTTCCTATCGAACTTACTGTCTTCTTCCATAGTCATCATAATATTGCTTAAATTTATAAAATATTGTGTAAAACAAAACATTAATAGTAGCCTTTAATAGTTGTCTTTAATAGAAGTCTTTTCCTACAATAAAAATATAAATATGTCATTTTATAATATAAAGTGAAATTATGTAATCTAATAATTTGTTTAAATTCATTACTAAAGCATAAATTTTGGCTTCTAAATAATTGATTTATTTAAAAATGTACATTTTGGTTTCTAATGTAATTAATTTATTTAAAAATATTAACAAACACATATGTAAATAAATCAATGTGAAATGAATTATTATGTTTAGTTTTAAGAAAGTTCTTATTACTTAATGTTTTAAAGTAATTAATTCATTTAAAAATATACATTTTGATTTATAATTTAATTGAATTCATTTAAAAATACTAACAAACACATTTTGCAAAAAGTAAATCAATGTGAAATGAATTCTTATGTTTAGGAGTTCCATGAAAACCTAATGGTACGCAAGGTAATAGTATGCGCCTTGATTTTTTTGGTTGACCCAAGAATTGCATGGGAATATGAGGAAAGCCATCGGGGTGTGCATTTAGAGAATTAGTTTAGAGAAAAGGTGTTTAACGAAAGATATAGAAGAAATTTTACATGTTAAAATGTCAATGCCATGTTAATGTAAGAGGAGAATTATTTCTTAAGTAATTACAATATATGTTATACTCGATTATTTTCCTTGAAACTTATTAGGGAAAATTTAAGATATTTAATAGTTACTGTGATTTGTTGAGTATGAGAAAAGCATGAGGAAACTATTTAAGGACTATGGAGCAATGAAGGTTTTTGTATTATCAAATGTAGAATAACTCGCATGCATTTTGAAATTATGGAGAACTTAGGCTCACTAGGAAGGAGCAGTTTCCTTTTTATTTTATGGTAGTGAGAGAGATTCTCTCTCTCACCCAATTAATATCATCAGTGTTTGGAGAAATTCTCCTTTTGATATCATGGCCTAGCTAGAGGTGCTAACTATAAAATGACATATGTGTAGCTACGCCTATAGCTGGGTGGAAAATACATTCCCCTTTTGATATCATGACCTAGCTTGGAGTGTTAACTATAAAATGACATGTGTAGCTACACCTATGGATGGGTGGAAAAAATATCATTCTCAGTCAATTGATATGCTATGTTTAGTTAAACTTTTTATTGTTTTCTTGGAATTTCATGTAATTGGTTTTACTTGTTCCAGTAGGTAAATTTTTTGAAAAAGGTCCTTGTTGTGATGAATTTCAGAATAGAAGTGATTTTTGACTATAAATAAGTAGGATTGCATGCTAAGTTATAACTAACATGAGCACGGAAGCCTTTTTTTTATGTTTTTATGAGAATATTTAAGGCAAGTGTATATAATTGCATAGTTAGTTAAATTATTAAGATAACTCCATTTTCATTGCATTTATCTCAACTCACATGCTAATTTGTTGGCTCTTAGAAAGGAAAAATTATTAAATATGATGATAGGTACATATTTTACTAGCAAATACACTATTACAGTGTTCTTTTTCTTTTAATTTATTTATATGTGTAAAAAAAGCGTAGAATCATTGTGTAATAAAATTTCATGTAAGAAGATACATTATGCACTTGGAATGGTGGATGATATGGTCCAGCTATGGAATAATTGTAAGCATGAGGTTGTTTGCATTAAGTCTCGTAGGAATGATCTTCCTCCCTACAACATCCTTTAGTGGATGATGCTTATTATTGATTAAATTTTTCTTAAAAGAAAATTGAGTAATGTATGTGTTGATATGCATGCTCCTATATGTGTATGTTTGTATGAATGCACATATGCATGCTCCAATATGTGTATGTTTCTATTGGTGTACGTCTAAATGAAAATTATGCTTTTCATTTTATAATTCTTTTGTATATTTGTATTAGTGCATGTATAAGTTGAAAATTATGTAATTTTTGAATTTACTTTAAATAGAAGAATTATTGTATATCTTGTTATGACATTTGGTATATGAAATTATGGTAAGATTTAGCAATATTTTGAAGAATTATTGTATATCTTGTTATGATATTTGGTATATGAAATTATGGTAAGATTTAACAATATCTTACATATATTTCACACTAGTTGAAACTTCTTGTTCTGTTTGAAGGTGTGACCATGTAGTGTAAATCATTCTTCAGAATGTAGTTGGTCTAGTATTTAAATTTATGTTGAATAATGTTTTGGGCTTTTTAAAAAAAAAATACTTTATTTGGTTTATGGAAACCCTACTAAACTTGGTCCAATGTTGAAAGGGCATGTTGAAAGGGCAGGGCATATTTAGAGAGTTGAAACTGTAAATCGTAGATGCATATCAACCTATTACAAACCTAAGAGATGGAGTTTGTCCTCCTACCTTGTATTTGAACAAGGTACCTTAAAATTTATATAAATATGTTTTAATGTTTAATCTAATTAATAATGAGGTCCTATAATAGGTTATTCCTTTCGTATATCTAAGAAAAAATTGATATCAATTTCAGTTAGTTTTGAAGACGTATAAAATTATGGCAGTTTCATGTGTCGTCTTGGAAAAATCTTATTGTCTCACACATAACACCCAAAGAAAATGTTTAATGCTAAAAAAAACGGTCGAGGAAAAATCTTATTGGCTCACACATACCACCCAAAGAAAATGTTTAATGCTAATTATGATAATATATCACCAACTAAAAAATGAATCGCGGTAAAGGAGATATTATATAGCGGTGAGAGAGAAGTAATTTATCCATGAAAGAGAAATTATGTATCGGTGAGAAGGGAGGATTATGGTGATACATCACCAAAAGGAAGAGAAGGTGGAGTGAAAATTTGATGAGAAGAAACTAAAGGAGAGTGAAATGTTGACCAAAAGTGTATAGCTTTATTTGTCACCCATAGCTTATTAGCATGTGGACTATTTTTCATAAAATTATGGCATTTTCTCTCATCTTTGGCACGGCTCCACAACTACTAGCATCACAAAAATTACGAGATGGTCGATGCCCTTTAGTGCTTCACCGATCTGTTTATTGAAATGTTTCAAGCCAGAGTTCTTGGAACTTCAGTCAAAGCCTGACAATGCATATTTCAGACTTCTACCAAAGGCGAGGGTGATGTTTATGCTAAATAAAATTATGTTTGTTTGTTAATAAGGATAAATTTTATTCAGGAGAACCTGTTACCTTTAATCTTTTTAAGCTATTGGTGTTCTCTTGGTTTGCTACCAGAGGAAAATGAATAATACTATTGGATTGATTCATCCATTTTGAGATCATATTCCAGTAATTCTCTTGGTTGTTGTTACCACCGTAAACCAAACAAAACCAAAAAAATAAAATAAAAAAATCATTGTTATAAATGTATGTCAGATGTGTGTTATTTAGTACCTATGATCTAATGACCAGAAAAGGAAAGCCTAGAATCATATAAAAATTTTCCATGGCATTACACAATTAAGGGGTTTCCAGAGATCATTGCAAATTTGGATTCAGTCATGGAAATTCTGATAGAAGCAGGCATATGATTTTGGAAAGGACACCTCATGAGATGTGAAAGTATTGGAACCGCAACGAAGTCACTGGATTTGCATTTAGAAAAAGTGAACAGTCAATGGTTGGATAAGATTATTGCCCATTATTGTGTATTTATTATACGTTGTTTTGTTCTATTTAGTTTTTGATTTTCAATTATACGCTTCGTTTAATAAGTCTAAACTCCTAACACAATCAAGGTAATTTTTAATCATTTGATACCTCACTGTTTTAACAAAATTATATTGTTCTATGCAGACATTGTTCTATTGAACTATCCTGAGATTCTTACTATTGTGTCTGTTCAAATACTCTACACAAGGTTTAGAGACATTCTTATCAGAAATATCTATCTACGAATTTTACAATGTGATGTTGAACAAAGAACGAAATCTGTGGAAAAGTTGATGGTTGAATATAGGACTTTGGATGGGATTATGGTTCATTTATTTCTCAAGTTTCATATATAAAAATATGAAATTATATTATTTGAATTTTGGTTTCTACGATCTATAATTTTTATAGAGAAAATTTTTGGTGTTAATTATATAGGAGAAGATTTTGTTACTAGTTTCTAACCAATCAGTGTGGTTCATCTTCACAGGATGAGAGATCACATCATGATTTTGTTACTAGTTGAAGAAGGTTAACTAGCCATTAGAACATAACAAATATTTCACTACTAAAGAAAAACTAATGGATTTTACTATTTTAATTTCATTAAATTTTACAATATTTTTATTTAAATTTCATTATATATATTTAATAATTAATTGACAAATTTAGTTTAAGAATGGTACTTAGTCAAAGGTCAAGAGAGATAAATATTATTTTAATGATTTTTTTCTATTTATCTTTGATATAATTTTATTATATTTATCTTTGTTTATAATGTTAATAATAAATTTTTGTTACTAATATTAATATAAAAAATATTACTAAATAAAATCAAATTTGTTATGCGGATTGAATAGAGGAAGGGAACTTAAATAAATAAATTAATTAATTTGAATTAATTATAATAAATAAACCAACACCTAGGAATATAGGGCAAGGATCCAACATGTGTTGATACTCCAGCCATCGTTTCTATTAAGATTGACTAGTCTTTTTTCAATTTCTAAAGCCTCCTTAACTTACGGTGATGAAAATGGTCAATCGTGGCAATGACCTTAGCATCTTCAATGTAAATGTAATGGTTAGGCCTTTCTACATGTTCTGCTAAAGCAGAGGAGCGAGATCTTACATATCTTATGTTGGTTGCGTATTCACAAATCTTTTGATTTATGGATTGACCAGTTTCACCAATGTATGGAGTCCCACATGAGTAAGGAATGATGTAAACGACTTTTCCATCTTTTGGGTTCATGGGGTCCTTAACCGATCTAAGAGAGCTATGAATAGTGCTAAGGGGTTTGAAAGTCGAAGAGACTTTATGCTTTTTTAGGATCCTAGAGATCTTATCCATGGTTACTTGAATAAACGGAAGGTCCATTCGAGAAAGCCAATCATAAGGATATTTTTTATTTTTATTTTTATTTCTAGGGCCTTTTTTTGCTTTAAGAAAATATTTAAGGCCCTAGAATTTGCTATAATTGTTCTTATTAAAAACATTTAAGCGGTCCTCGAAGAAGAAAAACCCACCTCTTGATTTTTTTTTTAATAAGAACAGTTATAACATATTCTAGGTCCTGAAATATTTTCTTGAAGCAGAAAAAGGTCCTAAAAACAAAAAATAAAAATAAAATTCCTAATAATTGTCTTTCTAGAGTGCACCTTCTATTTATTCAATGAACCATAGATAAGATTGTTTGGAAAAATGCATAAGCTCTCTCTGACTTTCAAACTCATTAGCACTATTTGTAGCTCTATTAGATCGATTAAGGACTCTATGAACCCTAGTAATGGGAAATGTGTTTACATCATTATTTTCTCTTGTGGGACTCCATACATTGGTGAAACTGGTCGATCCATAAATCAAAGGATTTGTAAACATGAAATTGACATAAAATATGGAAGATCCTCCTCCTCTACTTTAGCAGAACATGCATAATGGAATAACCATCACATTTGCATTGAAGAGGTGAAGGTTATTGCCAGGATTGACCATTTTTATCATCGTAAGTTAAGCGAGGCTTCAGAAATTGAAAAACTACCAGTCAATCTTAATTGAGATTATGGTTTGAGGGCGGATATGTGAAGATGGGTTACACTTTTGTGAGAATCGGGGGTGCAAAATTTTTTTCGGAAATACTTTGGCCGAACTTTCTTAGAAAGTTCGACCGAACTCGTGATTTCGTTTAGATTGACGGCACACTCGCGACGTGGGCAAACAAAATTTTTTCCGGAGATGGGAAAGCCGGTAACAAAGTTCGGCCGAACTTTGAGTTCGGCCGAACTTTTACTTTTAAAATAGTTCGGCCGAGCTAGTTTCTATAAATAAATCGCCCGTGAAGTTGATTTGTTTACCGGTCTGTTTGTTCGCGCATTTTTCTGTCTGTGCTGCTGCTGATCTGTTTGTTCGCGTGTTTTTGTCTGTGCTGCTCCTCCCGTTCGCGCTGTTGGTCTGCGGCGACTTCAAGCGACTGCAATACCAGGCATCAGCATGCTATTTTTTATCTATGTTAGTAGAACATGTCTCTATAGTAATTTAACACATTCTAGATAAATAATATTCACCTTATATGTAGTTCGTTGATTGAAATTCTCCATCCTCCACGTACAATTTCCAATATGTTTGCGAGCATTTTTGTTTACATTTATGTCCCTTTATTCTTTTATATATTCTCACAGCTCGACAATCCTCTGTCCCTGTGCTTCCTGCCCTTGAGCTTCCTCATACTCTGCGAAAAAAATTGATTCTTTGCCTTCTTGAATTGGAAAAACTTGTTTCTCGAAGGAAGAAATGACCTGTTTTTCAAAGGAAGAAATCATTTCTGGTAGCTATTTGCGGGCATTTTTTTACCACTTCTGTGTATACGAGATATGAGCATACTTTTGCGTAAAAACATGTACATTGTAATTTGTGCAATTTGTCTTCCAAAACAGTTCTTAATGGAGTCTTACTTTCTTATAATGCATGCATCCTAAATTATTCCTCTTCCTGAGCTTATACGCTTCCTCAAATAGGAAATCCACACCTGTAATGTAACAACATTTTGTGGACCATAATAAGGAGGGTACACGCCTTAAACCATGCATGTATTTCTTTCTATAGTCTCAGACTACTTTCCATATGATTCGATCTTCAAATAGAATCAATAAGTCTCACATAAAATGTGTTTTATACATCTTTGTTAACAATCATGAGCTCGCTCTAGAAAGGTTCCCTAACTCTCTCTCTTTTAACAGTTAATGGATGTTGAATTTGAGGAAATTTTTCTCCTAGAACAGGCTGTAATTTTCCTCCACAAGGCTTACTGTAATAAGGTCCTAACCAAAACACAAGAGACACAAAAGGATTATCTTTTAACTTTCTCCCCTTGAAGAATCAATGCTACACAAATTTAATTCTAAGAAATACTTCCTTTCTCATCTAGCAAGTCCTCAAACTGAAATTTCAACCGAACCTTTCAAATGTTGAATTTGAGGAAAATTTTCTCGCAGATCAGGCTGTAATTTTTCTCCACAAGGCTTACTGTAATAAGGTCCTAACCAAAACACAAGAGACACAAAAGGATTATCTTTTACCTTGCTCCCCTTGAAGAATCAGTGCTACACAAATTTAATTCTGAGAAATACTTCCTTTCTCGTCTAACAAGTCCTCAAACTGAAATTTCAACCGAACCTTTCAAATGTTGAATTTGAGGAAATTTTTCTCCCAGAATAGGCTGTAATTTTTCTCCACAAGGCT